>SSNR01000054.1:2401134-2477211 GCA_006937965.1 Callopanchax toddi | reverse complement strand
AAATTAAGTAAATTCAACATAAAAAATTAAGTTCATTTTACAAAAATAAATTAAGTAAATTCAACATAAAAAATTACGTTCATTTTACAAAAATAAATTAAGTAAATCCAACATAAAAAATTAAGTTAACTTTACAAAAAAAAATTAAGTAAATTCAACATAAAAAATTAAGTTCATTTTACAAAAATAAATTAAGTAATGATCATGTTGCGTGTACATATTTTTTCAAGTTAGATTTACTGAATTAATAATGTGCTTTTTAAAAGAATGCATTAAATGTTGCAGTTAATTGAATTAAATATGTAGAATCAAAAAATGTGATTAAATCAGTAAAACTAGGGATGAGCCGAATATCCGGTTCAGACGAGTATCGGCACGGATAATGCATATTTTCCGAATAAATACGAACATCATCCGAGTGAAACACGTCATTATCTGTGCTCGGGCTGCTCATTGTAACTCAGCTCATTGGCTGCCCAGTCACAGAGCGCCTGCCCCTCCTCCTTACACACATATCAGACTGATGGTTTTAATTTGATTTTTATTGATTTGTGATGATATTTGCTTTTAACCCGGTATTTTTATTTTTTATTTATGATGTTTTTATTTTTTAAATGTTTTTAAATGCTTTTACTGTTTTTTGCTAATTGTGTCTGGGATTGTGTTTCATGTTCACCTGTCTGCAAGATGAATTTCCCTACGGGGACTTCTATAATAAAGTGAAGTGAAGTGAAGTGAAGCCGTGCTGCCCAGTGCACTGCGCACACACTCTCCTCTCGCTCGCTCGCCTCGCAGTCGCACACAGACAGTGACTGTAATCTGATTCCTCTCTGTTTAGCTCACGTTGCGCGTGTACTTCTAGGTTTCTTTTTTCAGCTTGCGTGTGTTTCGGTTTGTTTTTAAAGGAACTTACTTTGTGAACTTGTTTTGTAGCGCGGTGCATTTGACAGGACAGAGCAGAGGTGAAAACGGCTCAAGTCGCATCTCACAGCCTCCTCTCCGGTCAGGTGTTTTTTTTTTTTTGTTTTTTTACACCGTCTGCTTTTTCATAGTTTGTCTGGTGATTTAAAGTCCTTTGGAAAACTTTGCTCATACTGAACGAGCTTAGTAATACTAATATTGTAAATAAAAACACTGAATCTCAATTCTGAGGCTGCTCTGTAGTGTTTTGTTTACCATTGTGTGGAAAAATGCCAATGGTAGAAAGTAAATAAATAAATAATTGGGAAAAAATAAGTTTGATTATAAAAAAATTCTGTTGAGTATGTTACTCTTGTTCATGCATTAGTAGTTCATAATTTCCTACTGCATGTATTCATTCATACACTTTATTCATGTTCTGAGTTGATTAAAAAACTTGTTCTGTCAATAGTTCCTTTAATATTGTGATCAAAAACATTGAATCTCAATTCTGATGCTGCTCTGTAAATAGTTTTCAAATAAACAATACATATAGCAACTTTTGATCAATCCATATCAATTTCAGACTTAAAATAATGTACCGAATCAAACCACACCCACTTCCGGTTAAACCACGCAACACTTCCGGTTTAAACCCCGCCCACTTTCGGTTTAAGCCCCGCCCCTCCGAGTACAGATACGGATACAGATCATTTAGATGGTTGAACAGATACAGATAATGGTGTACTCGCTCATCCCTAAGTAAAACTAACCTAATTTAAATATGAAGCATTTACTAAGGGCCAGAATCATTTCTTTCAGTGTGGATCAGCTTGATGAGACGGCTGCAGGATCCGATCCCGATTCCAACGTCTCTCTGAGCAGCTTTCAGACGATATGAGCAGATAGAGGTTTGAAGCGAAGCAGAAAAGACAAAGGAGGTGGATTATTAGTGCTGCTCAACAACAGATGGTGTGGAATATCATCCAGATATCCGTTATAATATTCAACAGCAGAGGGTCTTCAGTCCTTCAGATCTGCTGCAACACTAACGGCTACAGAAGATCCCTCCTGTCCTCAGCTAAAACAGATGACTTTATGAAAAAACCTTAATTAGTCCATCTGTCTATCATCCATCCATTCATCTTTATAGACTTTATAAAAAAAACGTACAAATCAATCTGGGATTAATAAAGTATTTGTGATTTTATTTGATTTTGATTGAACAAAAAACACTCAAAGAACCAAACATCCCAGGAGAAACACTCGGCTCTGTCCTGAGTACAGTTCATTTAAAAAGCAACAACTCAGAACAAAACAGGTCCAACTCAAACCTGAACCTGCGTCCTCAGCACTGCAGGAAACGTCTCCAATTAGACGCGTAGAACACCGTGGAGAGCAGCGAGGCAGGAGAAGGGGGCATTAGTCAGGGGTCAGTGGCTGGATGTGGATCATCATGAGCATCATAACACCCCCACCCCCCCGAGGGTTCGGCTGCCCTGAGGAGCTCGGACTGACCCGCTTCTATTTCATCAAACACAAAACAGGTCTTTAGTCTGAAACCAGGTAACCTTTTTGAAAATCCACCGAGTGAAACTCAGAAGAAAGTAAAGGAGGAGAAACGCAGATTTCTGAAGTAAAATTAGAGAAATGTGGTGCCCGTCTGCCCCTCTGATTGGTAGATTGAGTAAAACAAACTCAAAGCTAAGATTGATGGTTGTGGTGCAAATACTGATACACTAAAATATAACAATATGTTCATATACATTTAACAATGTATTGATATAAGAGAAACGCTGATTTGATTTTTTTCATTAAAAATCAACGGTGGTTCATTTCGTGTTGCATCCAGACCACTAGTTGGCAGGCTTTTTACTTAAATAAAATTTATTTTTGTTATTTTAATTTAGCGTTTAAACCTGTTAGAACTTTGTTCTAATAGTTTCAGGTTCAGGCTACAAATTAAAATTTACAGCATGCCATGTTTCTTTTAATCTAAAAAAGGAGCGAATCAACTTTTAAAAATTAGGGAAAGTTAAAGGCATACTATGTAACTTTTTCCATATTTTAAAATCTTGTCCTTGATCCAGTCTGTGCAAATCTGACCCTTTACGGGTTAATAAAAGTCACTCAGCTCCATCTGCTGCTTGCATCCAGAATTGTGGCTAGCTGTTATGCTAGCTCCGGAGTGTTTTTAGCTCATGATTCCTGATTTTTCCCATCTCTCCCTGCTTGAACACAGCTGGTTTCTTTGACTGAGTGATGAACCGCTCCAGTAGAAAGCAGTGAAGGCTGAGGAGACATTTCAACAGGTAGATTTAGGGCGTTCTGAGCAGAAACAATGCTAACGTTTTTACGACAGTGATTTAAAAAGGACAGTAGGGGGCGCCAAAACAAGCAAAACAGCATAGTGTGCCTCTAACCATGTGCTGAAGTGAAAACAGAGAAATTCCTCAATCCATCAGGAGGTCTGTGGGGAAAGTGTCCACCTGTTCAGGAGGCAGGCTCACACTGGGAACCACCAGTCTGAACCAGCTCCAGACGAGGGTGTAGCCCCTCCCCCTTCCTCCACTGTCAGCTCTGGACCTCCTGCATCCTCATAGGACTGGTTGCTATGGTTACCAATGCTACATTGTTGGATTTGATCCTAGCATTTCTGTTCCCGACCCACATATTTTAATCTTATCCTATTTTGCCAACAGGGTTTAAACTATAATGTCTACATTCTTATCCTAAGCTGTTGATACCGTGTTTTTAAACCTTTATCGTTTATAGGATGTTCATAAGTTATATAAAAAACATAATACACAAATGATGGTTGCTCGTCCTTTAAAGAGTTAAAATATTTACGACCATTCTGCCGTACTAGTGTTAGTAACATTGCTTTTCAGTAAAACTGAAACTATTTTTTTAAGTTGACCCTAATCTGCCATCCTGTGAATCCGTTTCAGTCTGAGAGGTTTTTCTCGTTTCTCTCCACCTCGTCTTCCTCCATGCTCCTGTTTTGGACTCTGAGTTTTTCTCTTCTTCTCTGATCACTATGAGCCGTCTTGTCTTCACCTTCTCTCTCTCTCTCTCTCCGAACTGCCATCCTCCTCACACACCTATCTCACTTCATCTCCCTCCTTATCTCACCCGTCAGCCCTCCTCCTCCCACACCTGTTCATGCATTACTTATATTCCTCTTCAGAAATTCTGTGTGAAGTGTTCCTTCTCCACACACACACACACACACACACACACACGAGCACTGGACATGAAATGCCAACACCATGACAAACTGCCCACCACACACAGCATAACACACTCACAGAAACACACACACACACACACCTAGCCTACGGCAAGCCCTAGAGACACGCCGAGCATCCACCGACTCACACTCTCCTTCTAAAACGCACAACTGTGTTTAGACAAATCAATACAACTTCTCCTCCTGATCTGAAAGAAGCTCCTTCATGTTCTCTCAGCTCCACAGGAAGCAAATCTGTACAAAACTCACATCAAAGCAAAAAAAAAAACAACTTTTACTCGTGTTTTATGAAGATTTTTAATTATTAATCAGGAATGCAAATCACCTGCTGATGCATTTATTTTATAATAAAGTCATATGATGAAAAATGATTGATTTATTCATGTTTTGGTCAATTCTTGAAGTTTTGCACAATCAGAGTTTATTTTGTTAAAGATTCTCAAACAGATCAAGTTGAGCTCAGTATGGGTTTGAGGCATTTTTGAGTTTTCAAAGATTAGTAGACGATGCAGAGCGTGTCTCCAGCTGGGCTGTAAAAACAACACCGTTTCTCCACTGTTAACCCTTTGATGCACACAGGCACATTTTTGTGTTTTTGCATTTTTTTTTAAGTATTTTTATCATATTTTTCAAGCATGTTATTGATTATTGATGCAAGGTTGTTGGTGTTTTTCACTTGTTTAAAAGCATTTGTAAACGGCGATCTAAAAAAACTAGCATTAACGTCTCTAAGCACAAAAATGTGCTCGTAGAAAGCCAGTTGGACAATGTATAAACTGCATTTTTATTTTAGAATAACTCATGACGTGCGTTTAGAGATGGCCTATAAAAGCTATTTTACTCTACACCTTCTGGTTTTGTGATTTTTGTTTTCAGATAAAAGTTTTTCTTCTTTATTTTTAAAATAACCAAATAAAAACACATCAAACTGGCTACAGTTTGTGCTCTGAGGGATTTGAGGCCTCCTGAATCCACTGGTCCAGGAGGGTTTGATCCAGATCCAGAGCAGCTTCGTGCTTTTTGTCTTAAATTTTAAAACGTCTTAAAGGACGAACCAGGGTTTCTGACATCCCCTCTGTTCCTTTCAAATGTTTGACATCTCATTTCAAAATAAAAGTCCTCACTTGGAAGTCAAACACACTTTCTAGCAGTTATTGTTGTAAATTGGAGGTTGTGTTGCGTTCACACCCAGTGGGAGTTCAGAGCGTCAGCGGGCTGACACATACAGCAGAGCTGTCCACTCTCCTATTGATTTCCTTATCAGGGAACAGACACACAGACCGTGTTGGAAATGAGCTTCGAGGTGACAGAAAGCTCCGTGGACACACACACACACACACTTCCTCCGACACACACGGATGCCAACACACACTGGTGGTGCTGCTGGGTCTAATTCTTGGACTACAGTCAGCTTTATGGCGACCTGAGGAGACTTAGAAAAATGTGGTTCAGTTCCTGGGGAATTCACACTCTGTGTGCGTCCACGGGCCGCTGGCTGACAGCAGCTCCCCTGGATCTCTGCTACACCCCACTGAGTCTTATCTGTGATGGACAGAACACACACTCACACACACACACACACTCACAATGCCCATATGTGACACACACACTTAAATACAGCCAACATACTCAGAGACGATTAACCAGACAAAGGACACTCAAAATTTAAACTCCTTAATGTTATTGGGGATATTAGAACTTTTTTTTCTTACGTTTTTGTTACAGTTTTACAAATGTTGAATCTTTTTTTCCTTTTTTAAGTATTAAATCGTTTTTATTCATAAAATGTTGATTTAAAAGGTTCAAAAGTTATCAAATATGATTATTTGTAGGGATGCTCGATATTGGCTTTTTCACCGATATCCGATATTGTCTAACTCTTAAATTCCGATACCGATATAAAGTAGGGGTTGCACGAACTAGTCGACTAGTCGACTTTTGTGGGCTGTAGTGACGTTTTAAACCAAAGGTCGACTAGTCGCTGATCACGTGAACTTTTATTTTGAAGGGGTTTCCTTTGATTAGATCCGTTTCCTTTGATGTGTTCCGGTCTGGCGCTGCGCTATTAAAATGAATATTTACTCAAAGAATACTTCTTGGCAGCTTTTGATGCCCTTGCCATCTGTATTTAATCAACTTAACGGTGAGTCTTTGCTTTCTTTATCTCTTGTTTTACTAAAAATGCGGCGCTATTCAGCCCATTCAAACCTCCGATGTGCTAACGGCTAAGCTAACGAGCTAATAGCTCGGATATCAAGCTTTGAGTGATTTTATTATTTATTATTAAAACTGTTTTGCATATAAACCTGACTAAAATGTGACTAAAACTAATCAGTATTTTAGTCTAAAGATTTGATATTAAAACCAAAGTGCTCCTAAAACAACTGCTCTCTCTCAGCTGTTTGTTGTCGGCATAAAAATACATTTTTGCAACAAAGCCTGTCAAGTTTTATAAAGCCGTCCTGTATACGCCGTGTGTATGACGTCATCAGCGATTAGTCGAAGTCAAAGCGACTTTTATTACTTGGTAGTCGACTTGTAAAAATAGCAAGTAGTTCAACCCCTAATATAAACCGATACCGATATAAGCGTGATAGCCCTCATTTTAAAAAAAGACAGTATTTAATACAAGGTGTGCCAAATAAATAGATATATCTCAAAAACTATACATCAGATTTGTTATATTTTGACATTTTGGGAAAGTAGCCGAACAGTTTGATGTATAATATGTGCACGGTATGTAAAGGTCATGTGTGTCATCATTACAAAAACCGATACCAATATTTACCGATATTACATTTTAATGCCAATATCAGCCGATATTATCGGCAGACCGATAATATCGAACATCCCTAATTATTTGCACTATAACATGTTAATGATCAGCATGCACACACACACTTAAAAGAATTTCTTAGCTCTTTAACTATTATTGAATTGATGACAAATATTTCAGTAGCCCTGACAATAATCCTTAGACTAAAACCATCCAGACACTGAGGCACAGCTGAGCCATCAGAGCTGCTTCATTTTATTCAGGTGGTCGATTCATTAATGAGAGCAAACACATAAACAGCCGTTTATAAAAATTAAGGTGCGCTTTTTTAAAAAGAGGAATAATGTTGTTTTTCAGAGCCAAACCACCAGATTTGTAAATGCTAATTATTCATATGTTAATTTATTATAATTAAAAATAGTTGTGGAATTATGAGTTGGTTCTAATTTGTTTTTTCATTTTTGGTCCTTTAACATTTCTCTTAGCCTTCTAAATCAGCCTTTTTTGCTATAAATTATATTGGTCCTTATCAATTAAACTTATTTTAAAAAGTTTAATTGAAACTGGTTTCAAATTGTTTTCCACAATTTGAGTTATGGTGACATGAAATCACAATTTTAAGCACTTTGATGTCAATGTCGATTTCAGGAGATGTTTGAAAAAATCTGGTTATTCACAATCAAACAATTAATCTGGGACCATAAGGAGACGAGAACGGTGTCAAATTCCTTTTAAGAAACTATAAAACGTTTCTTTTTTAATAAAATTGGTTCATAAATTAGTGCGTTATCGCCACCTACTGGACTGGAGTCTAGAAAGTGTAAAACCTTTGAGTCAAACGCGTTAATAAAGGCACTCTTCTTTAACATCCTGATACAGAAACTTCAATAGGTTTACATGTTAAACTTTTTGTGTAGTGACACCTACTGGTTAGGAGGGAAAGGCTCCTCAAGCACCAGCATAAACCAAAACCGCTGTTTGTTGATAAACTTCAAATCATGGCTCCTAAACTAAACCCAAACTCTTGTTATTGTTTAGAGAACTTCAGAACTAAATGTCCTAGTCGCCACGACGACACAGAGTCACACCTACACAAAGAGAGCCAGGGGATTGGCTGAAACCGATCTGCCCATGAGACCCTGAACACATCTGTTCTATGAGACGCACAAATGAGAAATCCATCCGAGCAGAGAGAAAACATCTGTATGTGTTTCTTTATATGTCACTTTTGAACTTCTTTGTTTTTACATAATAAAGCATCTTTCTACTAAACATTGTTATTTAGGGTCACTGCTGTTTGTCTCGAGGGGTCACAGGATGAGAGGTGGGGTCACACCTGGACAGGTCGCCAGTAAATCACAGGTCACTTAGAGACGAACACACTCTCTCACACCCATGTACATCTGATTGTGTTGTATTGTACAACTTTATGTTGTTTAGCTCAGTTAAAAGAGCAGACAGCTCCAAATTAGAAGAATTTAGACATCTACGCCTTTGATTTATCTTTTTTATGACCAATACAGACCTTTTGGTAACATATGAAACTAGAATTATCACTTTACAACCTTCACCTTTAAGCCAAGTTATCATTTACGTCCAAAGAAATTCTCTCTTATGGTTTGTTTACATTTAACTAACAAGTTTTAAAGTGATAATATGCAATGTTTTCATATTTTTTAATCTTCTCCTTGAGCCAGTCTGTGCTAATATGACTCTTTACAGAGTTAATGAAAAGTCACTTAGCCCCATCTGGTGATTAGATCCGGAATACCACGATTGCAAGATCGCCGTCGCCGTCACGGTACCCAGGAAGTCACATGTCTCACGAGGGTTAGGCTAACCCAGAGTGGCTAGCTGTTATGCTAGCGCTGGAGTGTTTTTAGCTCATGATTCCTGATTTTTTTCCATCTCTCCCTGCTTGAACACAGCTGATTTCTTTGAAGGAGTAAATAACCGCTCCTGTAGAAAGCTATGAAGGCTGAGGAGACATTTCAACAGGTAGATTTAGGCGTTTAGAAGCTGAAACAGTATGCTAACTTGTGTAATGCAGTGATTTAAAACGGACACCAGAGGGAGCCCAAAACAAGCAAAACTGCATAATATCACTCTAAAGGACTTGTGGATATTATGTTTTGTTGTTTTTGTCAGATTCACAACCATTTCAACACTTTGGACAACGAATTACTTTATAATTTAAGAATCAGAAAATGCCTTGTGCCGTTGTCTGACTGATGGGAGTTATTTAACAGTGTGAAGCATTTTATCCTAGACTAAAACTATTTTATGAGCTTCAGATGCTTTCGTGTAGGTTTGAGACTCTTATTGTGAAGGAATACTGTTGTGTTCAATGCTGCTGCAGGATAACAAAAAAAAACACAATAATTCAAATGGCTCTATATTAAAATCAACTTTCTTTCTTTATGTGTTAATTTCTTCTTACTTTTAGGGTTTGTTTTTGAATTTGCCCTCATATCGCTGTCAGAAATGTATTTTTTTCTGCCACAATTTTTAAAAAATAAAAGCTTCACAAAGAGACCACGTTTATAAATAATATTTTTATATAAAACATTAATAACTAGGCTGTTACACGACGTTTATCTGGCAGATGCTGGCCTGATTCCAAATGATTTGATCAAGTCAACATCATCATCTGTTGAGTCGAGCAGCAGCGTCGCGTCACAACCTTCACGTGCACGAATGAACACGTGTGAAACACACGGAGGGAACACAGGAAAAACACGGAGGGCGCCGCGATATGAGAAGCAGCTCGCTCCCCGGTCACACCCGGATGAGCAGCAGTAATTAACCCGGATTTCACTTAGCGACCACACACACACACACACACACACACACACACACACACACACACACACGAATCTGCAAAGAATCAACTCATTTAAATGGCGCTCAGTAAAATAAAATAAACTTTAACCGCTGAGTGTTATCGGGGCTAATAAAAGGATATTTTTCAGGGTTTTTACAAAAAAAATGTAGATGTCTTACATTAATTTAATTATCAATTAATTTGTATGTTTTAAAAACTTTTTGAAAACCTTTTCTTAAATGTTTTTAAATAAAAAGTTTCAGGTTTGTTTTGTTTACTTTTTAACATTTGTACTTTTTAAACTTTAAACCGTGTCATCTTTTTTACATTTTTGAAAAATGTTCAGGTATCTTTAATTAATTGTACCAAAACAAACATCTGTACTTTTTAAACCCCTTTTTACTTTTTTACATTTTTAAACTGTTCCGTAAACTTTTCAGGATTTCAGTAAACTTTTTGGCTCAGGGGTAGAGAGGCTGCCCGTCCACCAAGAGGTCAGGGTTCAATCCCAGGACGAAGCCATGTGTTGAAGTGTCCTTGGGCAAAACACTGAACCTCCAACTTCCTCCTGGAGACTGACTGGTGCTCCTCAGGGTGCAGGTCGAGTGCAGAGAACAAATTTACTACGTTGTATTATAGAATATACGTATGTAAACACAAATCATTCCCCTCCTTTTTATTTATTTTACCTTTACTTTTTAAAAACCTTGTTAAACTTTAATAAAATGTTGACGTTTTTGTAGAAGTTTCATGTTTGGCTGCAAATCAAAATTTAAAACACAGAGAAGTGATCAAATAGAGCCACTTAGGCTACTGAGGGTTAAACAAAAACAGAATGAGGGCAGACATCGACTCAAATCATCTGTTTGTGTTTTTGTTGTGTTTTGTTCACATTAAGGACATTGGTTGCTCCCCTGGAACAGAGCATTGCTGACAACACCTGAGCTTCTCTCTCACACACACACACACACACACACGCACGCACACAGAACAGACAGACATGCACGTTAAAGGAAATCTTCAGTGAGGTAAGCAGACGTTCACATCGTCTCGTGGGTCTCGTCTGTGTGTTCTGCTAACAGATGGTTATGACAGTTTTTGTCCCTGGATGATCATTTAATCAAAGCAACACACACACACACACACATAAACACACAGAGACATTTTAGCCTGCCTTCAGGTTAAAACATCCTTCACTCTGAATAAGGTTTACAACATAACTCAAACTAAAGATGCATTCATTCAGACTAACGGGCCTCTGAAACAACCATCCATCAATCTCCCACTGCTTTTACAGAGTCAGGTAGAGTGAAACCCAAACATTCCCCTCTCTCCAGGTCCTGGAGAATCCCATGACGTTCCCAGGCCAGAGAGGGTAATCCTTCCACTGGATCTGTCCTGAAGTCTCCTCTCAGCAGGACAGGCCTGGATCACTGGAGGCGTCCTAATCAGATGCCTGAACCACCTCAGCTGACTCCTACTGGGGAGGAGGAGCAGCTCTACTTTGAGCTCCCTCTGGATGACAGAACTCCTCACCATGTCTCTAAGGCTGAACCCAGTCGGCCTGCAGAGGAAGGTCATTTCTGCTCCTTCTTTCAACCACAATACAAATTTAAAGACCACAGATGAGGACGGGAACGTAGACGGATCAGCAAATCGAGAGCTTTGTCTTCTGGCTCAGCTGTTTTCACCACAACAGACTGAAGATCTACCATCACCCAGGAAGGAGACACTAAATTATACAATTCTGTTTCAGGCAGAGACTCAATCCTAACCTGGAGAAGCATTTTGCCTTTGTTCAGTTCAGAAACATGACCTCAGACATGGAGGAGCTGATTCTCATCCTGGTCTCGGGTTAGGGTTCTCTTGTTTGGTTCAACAGGGACGTGGTAGTCCTCACAAAGACCAGTCACTCTCAGCTTTTTACTGACAAAGAGAACTCTCCAACATAAGATTCAAACTTAAACAGAAGCTTTAAAAAATTAAACGACTACGACTTAAGTGTCCCATCCTGGTCCTCAAGGGCCACCATCCTGTATATTTGAGAGGTTTCTCTGATTTTAGGCCGTGTGAACGTAGCCTAATGCTGTCCTCAACCTTCAGCAACATCAACACTTGTGACAGTCCAGCCTTTGAACCTTTTACACAGAATGAGGCTATAAATGAGAGGACGTAGCTTCTAAGTATTTTAAATAAAACCATTTAAACAAAAGCCCTCAGCATCCTCTCAATGAGCAGCTTGATTCACAACACGAGGCTCGTTTGACACGTCAGACTTCACCGGTGTGAACGTACCTTTAACGATCAGGTCAGCGTAGTTGGACACGCCCGATCCCCCGTCTGATCGGATAACGCAGCGGTAGCGGCTGGTGCTGCGCTGCGACGTGTCGCCGACGCTGACGGTGGCTGAGAAGCGTCGGTGGTTCACCACTCTGGTCACCATCAGCGCCGTGTCTTTACCGCTCCACTGCTGCAGAGACGGAACGGAAACAACCGTCAGGTTTCTCCCACGCTGACGGGAAAATTCAAACATCACGGCTGCTTTAAGGCCTCTTTAACCTGTCCCATCGGCACTTTCTGATGCTGATTCTTGATATTTTTCAGTTTTATTTCCCTGGAAAATGACCAGATCATGTGTTTTTATAACGTTTTCTTACAGCAGACGCTCAAAACAAATACTTTACTTCATTGTCTCAGATATGTTATTTTCTAGCACTTTCAAAATCTTAAAAATATCACATTAAATTTCAAGCACCCTGAATGAAAGAAACCCTAAAATATGTCGTTCTGTGTCAGTGTGTGCAGTAAGTTAGATAATACGCCATACTAGAACGCAGCATGTTTATTTTTTTAATAAATAAACTGCTTATCTGTTTAAAAGCTTTTATTTTGTAGGGGGATTTTTAACCTAAGCCCTCAGAGACCTTCAATTCAGTGATGTCACCAAGTGGAGGTTATTTTCTTCAAGCTGCACCTCCACCCACCGGTGTCACTTTCTACTCTGCTTTCCGTACCATGTTATTTTAAAACTGCCATCTTATTGGACGATTCAGAGAAAGACGTTTCCCCCAGCAGACCCTCAGCCAGGAGGGTTCATGCTCTCCACTCTGAATGTCATTACAGCATCCTGCACTGATCTCAGGCTTTAGTGTCGAGCTGTGAAATAAGGCCAGGCTTCACGACGCACATGCATGTAAAGTAGAATGAACCCACTGGTGTGGCTGCACACATTATGTACACAAAAACATGTCACTGGTGCAGGAATGGAATCACTGGAGTGAAGAAAAACATGTAATCAGTCAGGAAAGAGTTTTAAACACTTTGTTCTAATAAAGTTCACTGGTTACAATCCTGTGTTTAGAAAAGTTTCGTATTTTTATTAAATTTTAAGCTTATTTACCTATAAAAATAGATGAGAAAATAAAAAAATAAAAGTCATTTTTAATCTAAAGCTGCTGTAAAAAAGTTAAATCAAGATCATGTCTATTTCTCCTGTAACAGTTGGCCATAAACACTTTAAAATAAAAGTTTTTTGTGGTAAAAAACAGATTTGCTCTTTGGTTTGAATTTCATGGACTTATTTAACTATTGGACTGAACTGGTTTAAAGTCATTAAATCAAACTAAAGTGGGAGTGATTGGCCTGAACAATGAACTGATGAATTGGACTTGACAGAGCTAAAATAAACAGAATATTTAACCAGTTTGATTTAAATCAGTGACTTCTGGACTCAAGCTGGTTATAGTTGGGTTAAAAATGGACGTTACTGAGTCAAAATAAGACTGGTGGTAGTTTTTTAATGAGAATTTAATGAACTTTGACAGATTAGAGGTGAGTTTAGTTATAATCAGGGGTACACACAATCCTGTCATTAAGGATCTGGGAGAACGTGGTGCTGCTGTGTGTGTGTGTGTGTGGTGGGGGGGGACCGTGAAAGCACCTGGGAGTCACTATTGAGCTACACTCAGTCGCTGGCTGAAACAGAACAACTCTTTATTTAAAACAATGTCAGATATCATAACAGCATGAACCAGTTCTATTGGGGAAGCTAATTAGTGACGCACATTTAGTTGTCGCAACAAAAAGAGCCCCCAAACATAGTTCTGCATGACAGCTCTGGTTCGCAAAGGTGGGCAGAGGGATCAGGTCCGCAAATGATATCTGGGGTGTGCATGCGTACTGGCGCGCCAGTTATGCGCACCCCTGGTTATAACGAATAGATGTGCAGTGGTTGAAGTTGAATTATAATCTGTTTGTACTGGATGAAATTGGGTTTTATGTTTTTTAATCTACAGAAGGGGGCCAGTTTAGGGGGTTCAACTTTAAATGGATTCTGTGTTTTATAAATAAATTGAATTATTTTCTGAAACTTTTTCTGTTTTACATCATTTTGACCTTCCTTTATGAACATACTGTGAATTTTCCTGGTGATAAAGCTCCAGCACTAATCTCCTGATATGACAGGACCAACCTGCAGCCAGAGTTTATCGTGCTGAGACCATTTCCCTCCAGCCGTACACTGAAACGTAGCATTCTGACCCACGTTGACCTCCACGTTCTGCAGACGCAGGAAGTGAGGCGCTTTACCTGCAACAGAAAGAGTGAAAACACAAACAGCAGGAACATTTAACCCTTTAAACCCCAAAATATGACATATTAATAAAGTAATTTCTATTAATATTAACTAAAGTTATTATAACAACTTTTAATAATCTGTTATTTATGCAATAATATAACAAAAAATCAGTAATAAAGAAATAAAAGTGTCTTTTTCCACCTGTGTATTCTCCACTAGAGGGCAGCAGACATATAGGAATATAAATAGCAGGTTTTTGATGAAAGTACTAATCCTGATACTCCGTTTGGTCACTTTAAGGCCAGAAGTGGTCTGATGCCAGTTTGTGACACCAGTCTACAGGATGTGTAGATAAAAAGTGGATCATAAACTCACATAAACCTGCTAACTGGAGCCCAGTAGTTTAACAACAAGCAGCAATTTGAAGATGTGAGTCCAAACATTTTGATCAAACATGATGAATTCTTTCTAAACATGTTGGAGGTGATCTGAAGTCATCAAACCAAACGATGAGCGTGTTTTATTAACGACCAGGTTTCACTCTGGGTTGTGTGAAGTATAAATCACTACGATCCACTCCAGGCAGAGCCTAACGTTGTTGTGGAGCCGTTTCCTGTCAGCTGGCTGACTTTGCCCTGACATTCAGACCAGCCTGCCACTGGTTAATTTCATTTATCTGTAGAAACCTAACAGGCTATGAATCCATCATTCATTTAACTCTGATAATGTGTTCTGGCACTAATGACAAGGGCTCACATTTAAAGGTTGTTTCTTAAAAGCTTTCACTGTCTGTCTTTGTCCTCCACAGCTCATTTCTACTCCTGGATTTCATCTTTCTTACTGATTCTGCACATGTTGATTCGTGATAGCATTTAAAGAAATATTACTTTAAAAGGGTCAACATGGAAAATAATCAAATAAAATGTACACTGAACAAACAGATTTTTTGGAAAGCTAAATATTACCCAATAAAATGATCTAAAATGTAGTTAAATATATTAGTTAAAGACTGAAATAAAAAAAAAAGGTTTGATTCTAACCGATACACCTAATTTTTTTAATTAGCAAATGGAACTCAAATGTAATGGTTAGAACTTAAACAAATATATTAGTTAAGCGCTACTGAAAAGCTATAAAAAATCTAACTTAGCGTTATAACTTCGATGTTATCCTAACAGATGCCGTGGCCTAGTGGTTAGTGACATGGACTCCCAAACAATGGCGTGTGGGTTTGATACCCGGCAATATCCACCTGCCTTCAAATGTAATTGTTGACCACCACCCTATGGGTTAATAGCTGTATTTCCAATCTGCCAAATAAATACACATAAATAAAACAAACAAAAATAAACAATAAACAAGGTAACTGGAAAATAACCAGTAAATAAAATCTAATCAATATTTTACATTAAATATAAATGTAACAAAGGTGTTTGAATTTAACACATATTTTTTGCTGTGAAAATTGGGGTAAAATTTAATCAATTAAATTGAGTGCAAACTGTTACACTAATTTTTTTGGTTAAATTTTAACAGTTTGTTTTTACAGTGTATAGAAATTATTTAACATTTTATGTAAGAAACTATTTTTAAAGCACACCTTGTTTTTCTCGTAAAGAGAAAAAAAAAAAACTACAAGTGCTCAAGTCTGGAATTCCAACATCAAGTTTGTAACAATTTAAACAAACAAGATGTTAAAGTTTTGTTATGTTTGAAATGTTTAAGGAGAGAAAAGAGAACCAAGATGTAAATAAATGTTCAAGCTGCTGCCAGAGTCTCACTTGGGTCACCATGGTAACACCCAGTGCCACATTAGCAGGGTATATGCAGGAATATTGAAGTTAAATTCAAAACCTTTTCGAGACTTTTTCAAGACCGTCTCAATATTTTTAATACCTCACCGCCATTCTGGTTATGCGGCAGCGCTCACCGAGATTCTCTTCCGTCTTAACATTTCGGTGCGTTCGTAATCCTCACCGGAAACACCAGAGCGTACATTGTGCTTTTAAACTTCTGCACCGCCCGCCCTGGTGCTCTGAGAGAAGGATTACTAATGCACCCTTTGTTTCCCGTTCTTTTCTTAAATAAAAATGACTAAATTCACACGTTTACGATGTTTTTGGGCCTCAAACTGTTGGACATCAAATTCAGATTTTTTTTTTGTTCCAAAATGTAAGACTTTATAAAGCCGTGATAAGACTTTATAAGGGTCTTGAATTTCCCAAAATTGATTTATCACCTTTTAATACTTTTCAAGACTCCGTGGACACCCTGATTAGGGTCACCGTGGTAACCCCCAGTGTCTCATCAGGGTCACTATGGTAACCAGACCATGTGTCTCTCTCCCTGATGAGACACAGACAGGAAGACAGATCTAAAAGAAAACCTGAAGCCTGAAAACTAAAAGTTATAAATGTTGATGAACTGTGAGCAGCTGAAGGCTCTGGTGGTCACACAGGCGAATGTTGATGTTTCTATGCTGTTTTATGTAGGAAATACATGATTAAACCCCTTTACTTCCTGTTTAGAAACTGAATTAACGGAACCTGAGAGGACCTGAGAGAAAACATCAGTCCTGCAGCAGAGAGACAGCAGGTGGAAGAGGACAAAAGAAAACCTCCTGTAAGATGAAATGAAAGTGAAATGTCTTTAATTTGATGCTGAGCCGGTCTAAACACACAGGAAGCTTTAAGTAGGCTGCTGAGTGCTGCACTTCTCAGGTTTGTGAAGCGAAGGCTTTCTGTCAGATTTGAGTGATGAAGACCCCGAGTTTAGACCTCCTTCCTGGTCCTCTGCAGCCTCTCTGTAACCTCACAATCTGTTCTTTATGCTGCTCTGTGTGTGTGTGTGTGTGTGTGTGTGTGTGTGTGTGTGTGTGTGTGTGTGTGTGTGTGTGTGTGTGTGTGTGTGTGTGGTGTGTGTGTGTGTGTGTGTGTGTGTGTGTGTGTGTGTGTGTGTGTGTGTGTGTGTGTGTGTGTGTGTGTGTGTGTAGGCAAGAACGCTATAAAACAGATGATGCTCAGCAGGGCTACAGTAGTCCAGGGTCAACCATTATCACACACACACGATCCTGGTCACTTACGGCAGGGGTGAGCCAGGACTCTTATGTCATCGATGGCGATAAAACCTGGATGGCCTTGGACCGAAACTGCCTCGAATATTACCTGAACAAAGAAGAACAGAACAGAAAGAGGTTGAGTCTCAGTCCTCTAACGTTCTGTAAGACTCTCAGAAATGTTCTCTCTCTCAGACGGGAACATCTTGACGTGTCTGCGACGCTCATATGGGAACCCCAGGGGAATTTTCCACTAAAAGTCAGCAACTATTCATCTTTTCACTTCATCACTTCTGTCTCCATCCTTATGCCAGCCACATATGTTGTCACTCTTCCCTTCTTTTGTTATTTTCCTTCATTTTCCATCCTTTCTTGCATTTTACTCTTTTGTCCTACTCTCTCTGTGAGAAACTAATTTATATTTTCGGTTTTTTCTTGTTTTTGCCCTGTCAGACCAGACTTTTTCTCTTTTAAGAGCCTGATGGTGACAGGAAGTCAGTCAGACCACAAAGGGGTCTTGAACTTCTGACCCACAAAATACACAAAGAAAACATCAGGAAACAAGCCGTCAGCAGGAACGCAGTCTGAATATTAAACCCAGAGTGACGTATTCTCAAAAATGAAATATAATCTATTATAGCCTCTACAGGGTTTATATGTATCATAATAAAGGTAACACTCAGGAATTACCTCTTTGAAATGATGTAGTTCAAAACCCAAACCTCTAGAAAATTATAATCTAACTATAATCTGGGCCAAAACGGATTCAAAACATATGTTTTATACACACCATGTAGCGTTACCAAATACGCTATGACCTCTGACCCCTGTGACCATCACAAACAATAATTATCTTTTTCTCAATAACTTGGATTACAATGACTCTTTTATTATGTTTTAACCTGAATCAACATTCCCAGGTATCCAGATCATTTCTCCGGAAGACTCCACAGGACTCTTTAGTAATAATAAACTCAAAGACTTCCTGATGTCTCCTTCTAAACGACACTACTTTTAATCCACTGTCCAGAAATGTCTTTAATATGATTAATGCATTTTCTCCCACAGTATTATGAATGTTTGATCCAGCTTCAGTATTATTTCATATTTTACTTCGCTAAAGGTTAAAGCAGTAATTATTATCTGAATCATTCAGTAATTAAGTACTGTGACTTTAAAGACCTGGGTCACGTGTTTGTTAAAACCCTCTCCGATTGGCCCACGTTACACACAGTTCCTTCAACAGACGTGTCACGTCTGAGACACGTCAGGTCTCGTTCAGCCAGTGACGAGAAGAGACGCTCACCGTTTTTCTCCGCTACACGGTGTTGCCTCAAGGTTGCCGGCCTACCCTTGTTCAGGTCTCAAGCCCCGTTTAAGGCCGATGTTCACTTCTCTTCCCTGAAGTCAGACACCACCTGTCTGCTTCTCCTCACCCAAAATGGGGAAGAAAACTCCAGTTGGTGCTGCCGATCAGAAATGGAGTTACTAATCCGCATCCAAGGACGATCTCCGTGGCCCACGGCGGTCCCCGACCTCCACAGGCGTCCGACCCGGACCGAGGGGGAATCTTCCACCTCCACGCCGTCTCATCTGACTCTCCGACGGGTTCGATCCAGGAGCTGCTACAGTAAGAACTCCACATTCTGGTAACATGAGGCCTACTTTGGTAAGTACAACTCCACACGTAATTTATCACACCAAAGTAGCTCTCCCTTTCTCCCTCAGTAACTAAAACTCCCTTTTAGGTAAACGCCTTAGTCTCAAAACCATCATGAGGCTCAGGTAATTAAACTCTCAAACTAAGATCAACTTTAGAACACTTATTATCGTGTTGAATGCTAAAACCACACGCTATCTCTTGCTTATCTATTTGTACTGTCGTCAGTCTTTTTATAATAAATACTGTAAAGTCGTATTCCTGACTCAGATTTCAATTCGTCAACATCAAGATACGTAATCTGACAGAACCTAGAGAGTTCCTGTGAAACCATTAGTTTAGTCAAGGTATCCGAGCCAAACCAGCTCAGTATAAAACCGACAAAAACTAATCTAATAACCTTACAGAAGTGTGCAGCATAAACTTACAGAGTTTATAACGCTACACCACATAAAAACCCCAGCTCATAATGCTCATCTTATTTACATTGAAGTGAAACCTTAAAGTAATCAAAGTAAAATTAAAACTGAATCTTTAAACATGGTGCTACCATTGGTTCCTGTTCTCCTTGAGCCTCCAGCTCCGGTTTCTTCCTCCAGCCTACCAGAGAGTGATGCTGTGATAAAACCAGTTTAACTAAACCAGAGCTCTGGGTGGTGGAAACAAAATGAACTGGTGCTAAACTGGATCTGAGACTAGATCGGAAAGGCCCTTATGCTGTCTCAACTCAAGCCTGACTTGTCTTTGTAAATGTCTTTGTGTTTATTTTCATGTCACATTTTATGTTTCTGCAGAAAATCATTTTACTGCTTTTGTTCTTAAGATTTTTTTTTTTTTTTGGCAAGAGTCGCACTTTGCAGCAACTCTGTTTAAAAAGTGATTTATAATCAAACTGACATAATATAAATGCAAAAAACCCCCAACCTATTGTCGTCACTGAAAGGCCTGAAAGTTTTCGGTTACGATCTTTTGTTTTATTCTGACTCTTTGTCAGTTTAGAAAAGTTTTCTCTTCATGGGAGGTTACACATCATTAGGGAAGGAAAACAGACACACAAACATCTAATTCACCTTGTTTTTGTGTCTTGTTTTTGTGTGTGCAGCACAGGGGGTGGGGTGAGGTTCATTTACTGAGCAGGTTCAGTCATTACGTAAATAAAGCTACTGTAGTTTTACCTCCCTAAAAACAACAGCACAGCGTCTCTCTGCATCCTAAACAGACCAATAAACAAAGAGGCTGGAAGTCATTAAAGCAGCAGCTTCTGTTACGTGTTTAAACTCCCAGAGTCTCCAGGTGATCTGAGCCACAGCAGTCATAAAACCGGTCTCAGGACCTTCACCTGCCTCATGTAGACAGGTCCAGAGAGGTCCTGTAACCACTGAATGTTCATGTAAGTACAGGGATGTGAAAAGTATTCACCTCCTCAAGGATATGTTCTGTTTTTATCAGCATCAGACAAAAGTAACCATGTGGGGAAAAGTAATCGCCCCCTTGTTTTAACTGCTAAAGCTAAAAGATCTCAAAAAGCAACACAGCGTGCTCCATTTGGAAGAAATTCAAGAACAAACAAACATCACTGACAACCGTACCTGGTTGTGGATTAGGTCAAAGGTCATGATTTAACAATGAGAAAGAGACGAGGGGGCAAAAATGGCCTCCATTGAACAGCTGACTAAAAGCAACACACCAAAAATACGTAAGCCCCAAGACTTCTGGGAAATGTTCTGACTGAAGCATTCTGTAACATCTGCTGTAAACCTAACAGCATCTCAGAATGACATCATACTAGGGCTGCACAATATATCGAAAATTCATCGTCATCACGAAAACAGGACGTGCGATAGGCCCATCACAAAAGACGTCAAAAACGGTGATAAATGCTTTGTTCAAATGTTTCCGTATGTCCTATAAATCAACTCTTTGTAAGCTAATACGGAAGTATTTGACCAATCAAACAAAGCCTTTTCCATATGTGACCAATCAGATGGCTCTGTTTACGTTATGCGCCCTCCCCCTACGTAACCTGTTTGATGCTACCTGAGTTAGCTTAGCGTCGCGTTGCAATGGCTGAGAGCAAAACAAGTGAGGGAAATGTCAGCGACGACCTCGTGGTTTTAAAAAATCACGTCTCTTCTGGAGACTTTGATTACAAAAGAGACGAAGTTCTACGAACACGCGTTCAGCAGGACAACCGCGGGTGTACGTGCGGCGTGTGCGCCTGCGTCTGTGTGCTTGCGTGGCTGAATGTGCTTGTGTGTTTGCAAGAATTAGGAGTTGGAAAAATAGATTACAGAGGAGTGATAGTTTTTTACTTAAATACGGATGATTATGACCTTAAAACAGCAAAGGGCTTTTTCTGAGTGTGTATTTAGCGTCTTTCTCATTTAGCTTTTTAGTGTTGGAACCAAGTGTTGTTGAGGTAGAAAATATTGTTTTTATGATTTATAGGAGCTTTTTTTTCGTTAAGGTAATATGCAGCATGAACATATTAGTAAAAGTTTGCAGGTCTTGCCAGATGTGCTCCAGTGCCCAGTACCTGGACTACTTGGGGAAAACGTGTTTATCTCATGTGATATGGTCATCGCAATATTAAGCACCGTTAATTAGGGATGTACCGATACCACTTTTTTCAAAACCGATCCGATACCGATACTTAAATCTGAGTACTCGCCGATACCGAGTACCGATACCGATACTTAAATCTGAGTACTCGCCGATACCGAGTACCGATACTTCTACCACACAAAACAATGCAACAAATTGGAATACAGGTTTTATTTTTTCTTCTCTGCTTTTTACAACAAATAACTGAGATAGATAAAAAAAACATATTAATAAAAATTATCACAAAACTAAAATATAAGGTGAAAAATAACCATTTTCTGTGATTTCACAGTGAAAGTATTGCAGTTTTCCACATTTTAACCAAATAAAATGAACTATTTGGCACCATCTCCAGCTCTCAACCCACACTGTTCCTCTTTAGCTCAATAGCTCCCCCTAGTGTTCAATATAGGAAACTACAACAGAAATCACAAGTCACAGACAGTAGTGATGCGACGTTCATGAACGAACCGAATCTTTTGAACGGCTCTTCACTGTGAACGAGGAGAACCGAGTCTTTGTAGAGAACCGTTCATTTTTGGGGGGTGACTGTAAGCACTATGCACGCCTGCTTTGTATTCACTTTTTAATTTCATGGCGAAACAAACAAAAGCCTGTTAATGCAGGCAGGGGGGTCTGAGGGTGAAAGGTGGAGAGGAGTTATTGTTGGGAAAGGGCTTGGGTGATGAATCGGTTGGAGGTGTGAATGGCTGTTTTTCCAAAGGATGAGTTGAAACTTTCAAGATAACAAAAGAAGTCAAGCTGCCTTCATTGTCAAAGGTGCAGCTGTGCCAATGGGTGTGGCTGTCAGTTGCGAACAGACCACTTATCAGTGTTAACTGGTGTTGATTAGGACATTGTTTATTCAGAATATTGAAAAATAAAACATAAAAGAGCCAGTCTTTTGAACGACTCTTTGAGCTGAACGGCTCCCTTCAAAGAGCCATAAGTCCCATCACTAACAGACAGTGAAGCCACTGGTATCGGTTCCTGGTATCGGGTAACTTTAACCGATATCGGTATCGGTGCATCCCTACCGTTAATGCATATCACAGTTTTTTCTAATATCGTGCAGCCCTACATCATACCCGCAGTGACTCATGGTGGAGTGGGGCTGCTGATTCAGAACTTTAACCCTAAACAGGTCATTAATGCTGGAAAACATTTTAAAAACTGCAACTGTATTTGCTCTGGTTATCTTTATTGATATTTGTTTGTTGATCTGAAACATTTAGGCGACAATAAACAGACACAGAATCAGTCTGTATTCAGTTTAAACAGGTGAATGAGTGCTACCTGGTAGGAGTTGGGCCAGAATGTAGAGATGGCCAGTTCGGCCTTCACCCAGCCTTCGGTGACCGTATCAGAGGCGTTCCACACCGGGTTACCTTGAGCTCCTCCATTCACCTGCAGAAAGGAAGCATCATATGAAGCATCATATTCAGAAAACACAAACTAAATATTCATTTAATAAATCTAGAAACTGATAGCTGCAGTTGTGATATTACTATAGTAGTCTTAACCTGAGTGAGGGTATTTTAGAGCCTTTTCCTGAGTAAAGCTGATGCTTTCTGTTTACTGATCTACCCATCATGCTCTCACACAAACACACTGAATCTACACCTCCCTCTACAGAGAGCAGACGTCTGTTTACCTGTTCAGCTTAAGAGTTACATCATCTGTCAGTCCTTCTCCTCCTGTCAGCCACTCTCAAACACACACACTTTCACACTCACACACCTTGACGTAAACGTTGAGCGTGCCTGGACTCGCCCCGTCCCGGCTGGACAGAGAGTACAGGAAGTCGATGCAGTGGGTGTCGTTCTCCTTCAGGGTGGGCATGTACAGGTGAGCCTTCTGCCCCGAAGCCCGACCCGACGCGTTCACGACCATGAACGAACCTGAAAAACACACAAGCACGAAGAGGAGGCTCAGATCCAGCTCACAGGTCACCATGTTCAGCAACTCACTGAGGGGCTGCTTCAAGACCTGCAGAGAGACATCTCATAGTGAAACGGGAACTTTATGATGAGCCTGAAATAAAATGAATTAAACTAAAATCAGAGCTGATTTTATTTACTGTAAAATACTAATAATGCTTCTGTGTGTAGAAATTAAGTTAGTTTGTGTCATTCAGTCAAACTCAGACTGATTAAATGGAAACTAAGCCTCGTCTTCTTCTGCTCATCAGGGTCAAAGGGACAGAATCTCAACCAGAGAGTCCCAGACCGTCCTCTGTGTGCCCCGGGCTTAAACCTCAGCCATTTGTCCTCTGAACTACAAAAGTATCACATCTTCAAACCTGATTCAATGAAAGAAGGCAGAAGGTATCAGTGCTGGTAATCTAAAGTGCTTTTAAAGGTGTTCCTCAGGTGTGAGTACTCGAACCACTTCAATTTCTTTCTTTTTTTTTTTTTACTTTTAATGACTTGAGATGTATAAACGTGCCGATGTAATGTGCTGAATCTACACCTCGTTATGCACTCGGTTAGATATGGTAAGGTTTAACAGAACAAACCTCCTGAAATGAGCTTCTGGATCACAAACAGGAAGGTTTTGATACTAAATCAGCTACATTTATTTGAGGATACCGACTGATGACCATCTCCTTCATGGCTCGCATCCAACAAATGAAACAAATGTGATTTTCATATTATTATTATTTCCTTCAAATGAAGACATTTTTCTTTTGAGACATGTAAGTGATCATTTTTGTCTTTAATGGTTAAAATCTACACTTCTATTCAAAGCCTTGCTGATTTGGACAGTGCACGTTTTAATGATCGCCTTATGACACAAAGCTCATCACCAGATGCAAACATTAACAACATCCATCCTGCATAAATTCTGTCCAACAGACTATAATCAGTAAGAACTTTATGCTAGAAATGGTTCAGTAAAGCATGGAACAGATGCAGCAAAAAGCAAAACCACTTAAAGCTCTTTAAATCACCTGAATGGTATATCAATGTCTTAATGTATCCACGCCCTGAGGGTTCTAAACCCAGACAGAAACCACATTTTCTTTGTCAGCTTATGGTTTAAGTGTATTTTAGTCTGTGCTTTATGGCTGAGGATGGTGCTTTTATGGGTCAGAACGCTCCATTTGGCTAACGGCCACCAGAGTTAGAGAAGTGATGCAGAGACTCACTGGCAGGAAAATAAAAACACTAAATCAGACAGGTCGTCCTGTATGTGTGTGTACATTTTTTTGCAACTTCATAATGGGTTAAAAATATTAAATAATCCCATATTTTGAATTTGACAGCAAATATTTGAGTAACTGAACAGAGAAAAACAGCCATCTAATCTTTATCTTCATTAAAATATCAACTTCAGAGCACAGAACGTCCGCTGAGGAGTGAGCAAAAAAACGTCACACTTTCATTTTTCTCATTAACTTAACAGTAAATCAATATCGATCTTTATTTTCTTCACTTTTTCTGAGTAATTCATCATCTGATGTTGCTACTTGTGTTTGCATAATGTTTAAAATCCCTACTAAAATACACAACTTATAACTGATGTAAATATATAATCTATCATCCATTATCTAAATGATAAATGTTCAACAGTTGAAAAGCATAAGAATAACAAAACCTGTGTGTAATGACAGCTGAGCAGACGTGTTTATAAGTAGGGCTGTGAATTCACAAGAATCTGGCAATATGATATGCATCATGATACAAGGCCAACACTACAATATATTGTGATATTTATGAATTTAATTGTTGGAAAACTGTTGCAGCCTCTTCAGTAGTCCGCTGAGCAGAATCAATTTGCTTTATGCTAAAATTAGCCTTTAGCGCTTCGTCATCATGTGTTCACAAATTAGTCGTGTTGCTTAAGTATTTGACTCTGCCGTTGCAGATTTTACATATTGCATAACTCCTGTCTTTACTACATTTCTTTGTTTTGAAACCAAAATGCGACACATCAGCTTTAAAAGCTGCTGGAGCCGGCTGTATCCTCCATGTTTCTTTCATCAGATAGCGGAGTGACGTTAGCAACATTTGCCACTCATCGGTACTGTCATGTGATCTCAATGTTCCGTGGAAGTGGAGGACTGCCTACACTGTCAGAAATGAAAGGACAAGAATTGTACCTTTTTGGTCACTGGGGTGGTACCCTCAAAAGTACAGTTTTGTACCTTTAACTGCAGGGTTGTATCTTAAGGGGTACAAATATGTACCCTTTAGGATACATATTTGTACCCCTTAGGATACATATTTGTACCCTTTAGGGGAACAAATTTGTACCCTAAGGTACATGTTTGACTAGTAAAAGGTACAAACTACAAAGGTAAAATGTTTTACCCCCAGTTAAGGTACAAAATTGTACCTTTTGAGGGTACCATTTTGAACCTTAACTGGGGGACACATATGTACCCTAAGGAGTACAAATATGTACCCTAAAAGGTACACATTTGAATGACTGTGTGAATGAATAATGCAACTCTGTAAAGCGTCTTTGAGTGACCTAGAAAAGCGCTATCTAAAACTGATGCATTATTATTATTATTGTTATTAAACTTAAACATCTCATTTAATCCTTAATCATCTTAGTTCTGATACTTTTTTTGCCCTATTTCATAACTATTTGTGATGTTTAGAATAAATTCATAGATTATTAACATGAGGTTCCCTGATAAAGCCCAAGAGTTACCTAAATAACATCCGTACTTTGTCTGAATGTTTATATTTTGTTTGTTCAGACTAAAAATCTGATTTATGAGCTAAAGGAACTGGATGCTCAAGAGCAGAAAAACAGAATTTAATAGATCAGAGAGTCTGAAATAAACCGACGAGCGACTTCTCTCATCACTGGAGGAAATAAATAAAGAACCAGAAGATCTGACCAGAGAACTGAGGAGAAGACATTTAAAACTTCAGGAGAATAATCATGTTCACAAACGCTGCCTTCATCAGCAGGCTGGAGGAATTATCAGGAGATTCAACCTGATGATGACAAGTTTCAAACTGTGATGGACTAATTCTCTAAGGTTGGCAGCGATTAGATTCCAGGGGGAGACTTATTTAGATCAACCGCTGAGACACAACATGAAAATCAGGAAGAAACGTTTCAGTTTTCTATAATTAGACCGCTTTGTTTTGTTGTTGACAATTTAAAGCAGTTTGAATGAGACTAAACTGTCTTTGTTCTTTGAACAAAGTAAAAAAAAAACACCGTAGACAATAAATTCAGATTAAATGGTTCAAAGGTGAAACATAAATGTTTTCTGCCCTTTAGAAAACAGAAATCCAAGGTTTGATTCAACCACTGACCTTTGGTGTTCAGACAAACAGCAGCTGGATTTCTTTATTTCCTTCAAGATGTTGTAATAGATCTGATTAGATTTCACATAAGGAGACAAATGAGAGCTTCATTAATACATTCTAGTTTACAAATCTCTCCCCTAATCCGAACTGAAAGTTCTGAACGTAACTGAAAGTTAGAACGGAAATGGAGAAGAAGTCATTTAAGTTTACCGCACCTCAGGCATTAGGGGTGGGAATTGATAGGTTTTTATCAATATCAATACCATTGTTGATTATGCTTATCGATCCGATTTCTTAACGATTCTCTTATCAATCCTTGAGTAGTTGTTAAGCAGCAAAAAAAGTTCGACAGTCTTCTGCACCACAAGCAAGCATGGTGTGATTTGAGTGTGTGTGTTTTAATTTTTTTTCTTTCAAGTACTAGGACAAATTAAGTTATTGCTGTACGAAACAAGAACTACTGAGATGTTCTATTGTTGATTAAATGTTAAAAGGGCTTGCCACAGCAAAGAGTTACGATTGTTGATTAAATGTTAAAAGGGCTTGCCATATAGCGACAGCATCAGAGCGACAAGGGGAGATCCAGCGTCGGACTCGGGTTACCAAGTCCTGCTTCTGGACTCAAACCTCTGTAGAGCCTTCAGCCTCCTGAGTCGTCTCAAAGACTGCAGAGTGTGACTTGTGTAAAGCAGTGGGGACTCGGCGTTTGTTGCGACTTGTAAAAACTGCAGCGGTTTGGGTGCAGCCCCTCCGCTGCTCGCGCTGCGTTTGTCCGACAAAAAACGAGTTTTTGTTCTGTCCGTCGGACCAGAGATTGGTGCATAAAAGTCTAATTTCTCCGTGGGAAAGAGCACAAACCAGCAAATTTCGGGAAAAACGGAAAGACGAGAATCGTTAAGAAGAATTGTTAAAGTTAGAGGTGAACAATTCCGATGGAATTGGTTGGTTGGAACCGGTTCTAAGCCGGAACCAGTTCTCGATTCCCACCCCTATCAGGCATGAAATAAAAATCAAGAGCCCCTGTATATTTTGTGTGTATTTTTGAGGACTACAAAAAAAATATCACAATAATTTTTTTTTTTCCATTTTTTAAAAATAATCCATTTTTGTGTCGAATGAGGATTTTAGGGTTAGGTGGAGTAGGTAACCCTAACCCTAACATTTTGACCCTCGTCTTGCAAAGTTTGGACATCCCTGGTTCAGGGTCTTCACGCTCTTTAAAGACACACTATGCGGTTTTGCTCGTTTTGGCACCCCCTAGTGTCTGTTTTAGGTCACTGTCATAAAAACGTTAGCATTGTTTCTGCTCAGAAAGCCCTACATCTACCTGTTAAATGTCTCCTCAGCCTTCACTGCTTTCTACTGGAGCGGTTCATCACTCATTCAAAGAAATCAGCTGTGTTCAAGCAGGGAGAGATGGGAAAAAATCAGGAATCATGAGCTAAAAACACTCCGGAGCTAGCATAACAGCTAGCCACATTGGGTTAGCCTAACCCTCGTGAGATACGTGATTTTGTGAGACTTCTGGACACCGGACCAGAGACTCAGAAGTTACAAACGTGGTATTCTGGATCCAAGCAGCAGATGGGGCTGAGGGACTTTTCATTAATCCCGTAAAGGGTCAGATTAGCACAGACTGACTCAAGGACAAGAGTTAAAAAGATGAAAAAGTTACATAGTGTGCCTTTAAGTGATGTCCCTGGTCGGTGTGGTTAGAAGGCCACTTCAAACTGACCCATAAACAGCTCTAAACTTCTAAGTTCATTTTATAAACCTTTATACTGCTGTTATTTTCATATTAAGCTGAAATATATGGATTTATTTGATATTTAGATGGACTTCTGTGGGTATTTATGAGCATAAATCTTAGCAGCAGAAATATGTAGAACTTTTGGGGTCGTGTCCGGCAAAAGTTCTGTTAAAACGTGTGACGTGAAACTGATTAGTGGGGTAAAGGTTTTAAGACATGGGAGCTGGTTACAGCAGGAAAGATAGAAATTATACCTTTTACTCAAAACTCACTTAAATTTTATAAAAACAATGGTAAACAACCGTGTCAATGTTAAAAACCTGATAGTTTAAGACAGAAAAAAAGCTAAAAACTGCAAAGAGCTGCAGCTGATGTTGCTTTACCTCCACCAAATGAGTCCCTGACATCATAAACGTGGAGGTAACTTGTAGAATAAAACTGTAAATACACAACAACAGAGTCAACCCAGCACTCACAACACGTGTGAAGGATACACAATGTGTTTGGTGAAAATCACACAAAGATGAGTGCATATGGAGCACGAAAAAAAGACAATGGTGCTACTATAAAAAGAGAAAAACCCACCAACACTGGACCGACAGACCGATTCTAACACAATGAAACACACAACACTTTCATTCAGTCACACGTCCCGCTCAGAGACACAATCATCATTTCACACGTCGCTTTCCTGCTGCAAGACAAAAAGAAATCTGTTAACGTGAGAAAAACTGATGAGTCGGTGTTAAACACTCACAAACTCACACATACATCAAAATAAGTGGGTCAGCTCAGAGCAGCGACGCTCCAGAGCACGCCGGAACAACCGTTTTCACTGAAACCGCCGACAGTTGGAGATTTCACTTTGAATTTTCCAAAAGCGTCAACAACAAAGTCTGGACTGAGTCTGGACCAGCTCTGAGCCGTGGTAGAGGGAGGTTTGGCTTTTATTTACCGTTTCTATCTCCAGGCTGCAGCGGATTGATTTAGGCAGAAAAAACAACTTCACTAAGGTCCAGATTCTCACGTCACCTAAAACTGAACATTACACACACATCATAGGCTAAACTCTAACCCTAAACCACAAGTAAAAGATGTATTACGTTGATTTGTTTTCTTGCAGAATTAGTTTGGAATTCCAGCCTGAAGAGCAGCAGTAGCTAGCTAGCTCTGCAACTAATTTCTACTGCAAATAACCACAGAGTTCCATGTAATAAAACTTTTACTCAAAGGGAATTTTATGAAGGTGTAAAAGTTTATATAAAATGTTTGAAGTGCTAAGAGATTTAGGAGCGGAAAAGTTCGGTAATTAGCTCCGGCTAGCCATGAGCTCATCGCCAGCTAGGGTTGTCACGGTGTTAAAATTGACCTTCACGGTTATTGTGACCAAAATTATCACGGTTTTTGGTATTACCGTGGGTTTTTTTTTTTTTAAGAGTGTTGAATATGTTCAAATAGACAACTAAATAAACTCTATATCAGGATAATATTGTCCTCAGCTTGTGTCCTTCCTGTGAGCTTTTCAGGTTTGGGGAGATGTCATCAGGCAGTAATCGTTGTTAAATTCATAATAATTCATCATCAATCAGCATTGGCGACTGTAGATCAGTTGGCAGACACCCTATTGTACTGCATGGGCCACCGTACTTGACAAAAACAACCTCGTTGCTATGGTTACCCATCATACGGTGGTACTCTCTCTGTACTGCTCCCGCTCCCCGCAGCATGGCTAATAAACCACCAGTTATTTTCTGCTAAGCTGGAGTTCTGGTGAACTTATTCTGACGCTTCATTAAGCAGCGTCAACAGCGATCTGCCCGCTGTGAGCCCCGTAGCCTCACTTCAATACGGGGGTTTCCGCAACCGCGTCATGGTTTATACAAGTCTTCAAATCATGCATTTGAGCTAACACGCTAACGTCGACTGTAGAGTTGTGGGTGATGGTCACGCTGATGTGTGATGAGACTTTACGTGTTGTTGCCTTTCGCAGACACTTTTTTCCCGGCACGTTCTGCAAACAACTGTCCCTCTGCATTCTTCAAATATCCAAAATATGCCCATACTTCTGACTTATCTTCTTTCAGGGCTGATAGATGCCCTCAGCGCCGTTTTCTCCTCTTTCCGCCGTCATTTTAGCGTTAGCTTCAAGAAAGTTTTGGTTGTAAACACTACAAAGTGCGCATGTGTGGAAGGTTCAGCAGACGGGACGGTGGCTGCTAAGGCTCAAGGCGCGCCTACACCGCGAACACAGTTATCCACCGAGATAATTATTATTTTAAAAACATGACGGAAATTATTATTGTCAACATTTTTACCGGGGTTTACCGCTACACCGGTAACCGTGACAACCCTATCGCCAGCCAGCACTAATCGCCGTTTCTCCTAACTGAGGCTGTTCAAAAAGCTGAAGTGACAAAGATCAGAAACAAGACCAGATGAACTGAGAAAGTTAAACAAATTTATTTTAGGTGAAAACTAAGAAAAACAACCAAAGATTAACAGAAAAAAGTCCTTCAGAGCCGTTAGATAAACGTCAGAGCTGGAATATAAATAACCAGCTTTTATTATTGTTGACATGATTTACTTTAAGTGTTTTAGTTGTGTAAGGATCTCCTGTGGGGGGAGGAGGCCAGTTTAAAGAACATCTCCCACATACATTTAAATAGACACACCTGAACAAAGGGACTGGGTTCTCTAAAGGCCTCCAGGGAACCAAACATCACCTCCTCTTCCCACCTGAGACCAGAGCGGATGCTGCTGGAGCTTCTCCGTTATTATCAGCAGGTTAAAGTCCACAGAAAAGTCTGTTTGAGAGGGAAACGAGGGCCGCGGAGACGGAAACAGGCGAGAAGCATCAGCTGTGCAACAGACGAGGCTTTTTTCAGATGACAAACTGCAGAGTTGTTGAGGTAAAACGACTCATCTTCATCATCCTCATCATGGAATTCATGCCAAAGGGGATCAACAGAGTCGGACACAAATATCTCATCAGCCCTCGGCCCATTTAGTCCACCGATCCCCCCTGAGGTCTCACACATGCAGCTCTGGAACCCATATGGTCTGTGTCCTGAATGGGTAATGGGCCTGCATCCTCATCCTCATCGCAGCTATCACGAGCCTATCAGCATACAGGTGAAGAAGCAGAAACAACATCCAGGTTTCTCTCCCTCCTCTGAGTTTTGGCGTCATGTCGTCCCCCATGTTTTGCAGTCGTTTGCAGGAGAATCTCATCTCGTCTTTTTGGCAGATGATGTGGTCCTCCTAGCATCATCAGACTATGACCTTCTGATTGGGAGATTTGCAGCTGAGTGTGAAGCTGCTGGGATGAAATCTGGGACCAAGGATCTCGAGTGGAGAAGGGTGGATTGCCAACTAAGAGTCAGGAGAGAGGTCCTACCTCAAGTGGAGGAGATTAGGTATCTTGAGTGAGGGAAGAAGGGACATCGACAAGCGGATCGGTGCAACATCTGCAGTGACGGACGCTGAACTGGTCTGTCGTGGTGAAGAGGGAGCTGAGCCAGAAAACAAGGCTCTCGATTTACCGGTTGATCTACTGTACATTCCAATCCTCGCCTATGGTCATGAGCTTTGGATAATGACCGAAAGAACGAGATTGTGGATACAAGCGGCTGAAATGGACTTCCTCTGGCTCAGCCTTAGGGATAGGGTGAGGAGCTCGGACATCTGGGATTAGAACCACTGCTACTCCACATCGAGAGGAGCCAGCTGAGGTGGTTCGGGCATCTTGTGAGGATGCCTCCTCCTGAACGCCTCCCTCAGGAGGAATAACAGCTCCAGGCTGGCCTGAGAACCCCTTGGGGTCATGCTGGAGGAGCTGGTGGAGGTGGCTGGGTGAACTGGGATGCTGCCCCCGTGACCCGGACACTGATAAAGTGGAAGAAGGCAAGCCATTTTTTAAATTTTCTCTGAATTAGTTTTACTTTTCAGCAAAACTCTGATCATCTTCAAAACACTTCCAAGACAAGTTTTATTAGAAAACAGTCACAGTTATTGTCTGAACTCATCTGGGTCTCAGCTGGAAACCTTCTGTGTGAGAAACGAGATCACTTAGGGAGGAGCTGGAGATCAAATTGAGAGTAAAATGGGGGGAACTAGGGAACCAGTTGAGACATAAATAAGACCTTTTTGACTTTGAGAATTTGCAAAACTGTTGCAGTTTTACTGCAAATACACTGTCTGTCACGTTCTGTCCAGTATGTATCAACTCCAGATTAGAACACTAGTAGTACTAGTAGTAATAGTTGAAATATCAGCTGAAGTTAGGACTAAATCAAAACTATCAAGAGTGTTCTTTTATCTGAAAAAGAAAAAACTTCTCTCAAAGAAGCTCCATCTAATCTCAGCCACGCTCTCAAATACAGAAAACTCCTGGATGGATGGAGAGGTCTGTGAAAAAGATGTCACCCCGTTTGGGAGGCAGGCTCACATTTCACCACAGGACCAGGAGTGACTCTGTAGTCCTGACCAGCTGAGCGAGGGCGTGGCCTCTCCCTCTGTTGGTAGGTCTGGTTGTCATGGTTTCAGAGAACCGCAACCTCCGTTTGCCACTTCGTCCCATTTCATCATCCCATCAGTTCTGTTCTGTTCCTGACCGTTTTAATTTTATCTTCAGATCTTAAAAATCCCAGAAAACAAAACTCACGTCGTCGTCGTGTTATTATAAACTACAGCTTACTGTTTATTAAAACGTCTTTTTTATGTCCCTAGTTAAATTAGATGTCTGTGGTGACCCACACGTCTCGTCTCCTTCGTAGCGTCCTCGCTCCCTCCGTCTCTTAACCTTGCAGTAATCTGATAAGTCAGTAATTGAAGTGCCATTAATGGGGCAATGGACTAAAGCATGAATACAAACAACTCATCCGTCTGTCTCAGGTTGAGTCCCATCCTCCTCAGTCCCCTTCATCCTGATCTGTCCTTCTTTAAAATTCATTTAGAATCCATCACTCTTCCTCCTCCCTCCTCCTCCTCAGTCCTCCAGTCTCCCACCACAGCAACACCTCGCGTTACAGAATCATTTACTCTCAATATGAGCCAAAGAAAAGCATCAGAATCTAATCCATTTACTCCTGTTACAGCAGACGGAGCAGGTGGTGTGTGTGTGTGTGTGTGTGTGTGTGTGTGTGCGTGTGTGTGAGGAAAAAGGATGTTTTACATCTTTAACAAAACACATTAAATTATTCTCTACAGCATCAGAATAAACATCATCTCCATGACAAATTTTTATCAAAACTCTGAGATACAAAATCAGAAACACGTCAGATGGAATCGGCCTGTAATGGATCAATAACTCTCCAGATTTTCTGTTCAAACACGAAACTGATGTAAGATTTTCACAAAATCACTCAAATGGCTCCCTGGGGTTTTAGCTCAAAGCATGCTGGGTCTTTTCTTCTCCTGTAGCTTTCTTTCATTTTCCTCATCAGACGTTTGGTGTCTGTTGTCTTCTGAGTGAAGACGTTCTCTGAAGAGGAGCTCGGCTGTACATCTGTAATCTGTCTGGGTTTTTGAGAAGAGACACGATGGCGTGGCGAGACGGCGTGTGTCCACATGTGGCCTGGAAACGTCCATCAGGAAGAACCAGGGGTTGTTTCTACACGTCTGATCGCCGTTCCATCAACTCCTCTAAAAATATGCTCCTCGTTTCTGAAGCCCCTCGTCGTTCTGATCAGAACGTCTTCAGGTGCTGTTACGATGCTACTGTAAAACGTGGTGGATTTTAGAAACATTTATGAACCTTTCAGAAAAATTAAAGCTTTTAAAATTGCTCAGCTGCTGAGGATAGGATAATCGGTTTTATAGTTTAAAGATTAAAGATACGGTAGGTTTCATATCACAATGCTAGCAGTTAAAGATACAACTAAAATATGTGGGTGAGTCTGAATCGTTGGGATAATCAAATGCATTAACGTAGCAAAAGGAGGTGGTGATGTGAAGGAAGCGGTCCTTCGGAAACCATGGCAACCAGACCTACAATGATGCAGGAGGCCCAGAGCCTTAAAGGTGAGGTTTACTCAGTTATTTAATACATTTGCAGTGTTCTCTAGTGTAAATCAACACCTTATGAGTCATTTTTATAAAGCAAAAAGCTACAGTGTTTCTATTCTTTGATGCAGAAGTTTGCTGATTCAGAGGTCTGCTATGAATGGTATGCACACCCCTCACTTCTGATTCGATATCAGCATTTACATGCAGATCAGAAAACCTATTGCCTTATTGACTGAAGTTGGTTTTTTAAAATGCATTTTAAATATGCATTTTATGTGTTGTAAACCGGCTGTGAGACTGGTAAATGGTCTGTGCCCCCTTCCCATCCATTCAGCCACTAGCACAACCAAACTAAGTCCCACAAATGAACAAGAATACTCCCCAACTCACATACAGTATATACGCTCACACTGTCCTGTCCCTGCAGCATTAGAGAAGAGACACGAGCCCCCCTCCCGCCTTTATCTTTATTTTTACTGATGTTTCCTCTTTTAAAAACTGAATTGCACCGTAGAGGCTAGTGAGAAACACAATTTCGTTTCAGACTGTGTATTTCTGGAAAGACCATGCGAAATGATGATAAACCGTCTTGAGTCTTGAGTATCTGGCTGAAGTCAAACTGGCTCTAATGGAGCTGAAGCTCCCAGATAATGTGGTTGTTGCTTGATTTCATTTACATGTAAACAGCTGAGTGGAGCTGAGACTGGCTGGACGCTCCTCTTCCGGGATCGCAGCAGCAGAAGAAGAAGAGGGCAGCAAAAACAAACGCCGGTGCAGCGACACGAGGACGCTCGAGAAAATGAGTGTCTGATGGAAGCGTTTAAAACAAGAGTTTTTAAGAAAACAACCGGCAGAACGCCGACATGAAGGGGCGCATGTCGCCACCTATACGCTCGACTGGAGCCAAGGAAGAGCTGCTGCTTACGGAGTGGAGCGAACTTCATTTGAGAGTTCAGTTTTCTAACATATATGTAAACTAGGATAAAGGCTCCCATGTAAACGCACCGAGGCGCTCTCCACTCTCTCCGCCTCGCTGCCCAAAAAAAAAAGCATCCCTGTAGGGCGGCGCGAGCCAAGAGGCTATGTATGGACATTTGCAGCATGACGTAGATCTGTGAGGTTTTTCAAATCCTAGAATTTCAATCTGAAATTTCTTTCAGCAGCTAAAGCTGGAGATATATGTAGAAGACTGTTTTCATGTTCAGCCTGCATGAAAAGCTCAGAGTGACCTACATTAATCAGAAAAAACATGGGAAAAAAAAGGTTTGTCGGTAATCTACACCTTTAAATGGGGGGTGAACACCTGACAAAAGGTGTTTTTAATACGTATGCTAGCTGCAGGCCAGTCTAGGGTGTAATCGGATATTATTTGATGCATTTCATTTTCTGAAAATGTTTTACAGTTGCATGCATCCTTTAACATTCCGAACCTTCACCTTCACACGTCTGTTTAAACCGTTCCATCCTGTAGCTTCAGGTTAAAAGTTATAAAAAGCAGTTTTAAGACTAATAAATGGTATCCAGCATAGAGAAAATGTCATTGGGTTGATGATGCTGAGGAGTGGAGGAGGAGCTGGAGACAAACCATCTTGATCTAATGAAGGAACACGATTCTTTTTAATGAGTCCCATCAAACGTTACTCTAACTTCTTATCAGAGCAACTGGCAGAATGAAATGGTTAAACTTTTCTACCCTTTAAGCTGCAGCAACAGGAGACTTTTAGTTTTGTTGGTTTCACTGTAACGATTTAAAATCAGCTGTGCTCAGGTGATTTATTGATGAGGACAGATCAATCCATCTGAGTGTCAGATGATCATTTTCTTGAATAACAGATGAGTTAAGTTTTAATGAACGACCTTCATCATGGTGACTCAGTGTGAGAATAAATATGTTTCTTGTTTTAATGAGATTTTATTGTGTTTTAATGAATTTATTGTGAAGCTAATGATCCTAAATGAATAAACTTTACTTTATTATGAGTTTGCAGCAGTGGAGCGCAGCATCCTGCAAACAGGCATCATGAATGAGATCTTCTCATGTCAGGAGGTGATGCCCTCCTAAAGCCCCGGGTGTTTACCCATCTCACTGTGTGGATTCAGACAGTAGAGTTCGATGAGCTTTTTGCTGTTAAATAAGAACTAAATGACCTCACAGACGTGACCCTGCAGACCAACGAGAATCTGCTGTAATCCTTCCCTAATAAGTCCAGAAAGACAAGGAGATTGGCATTATCGATCAGGCCTCCGGGGACGTCGTCTACATTTCTCCTAAGAAAGGTTGATCGATAAGGAGCCTGTAAGTCACAAACAGCCACACACACAAACCCAAGCCTGGTGTTAGATTTGACCTATGGGAACTCTAAATCCCAAAAGCCCGAGCTGTCTGGGGTCGCGGCCGGGTTGACCTATAGGAGATCGAAGCCTGAGCATGTGACCGCTGACACTAGAGACAATAGATGATGTTTGGTTCAGCCTGGGCTGTGCATCCAGCTGTGTGTGAGGAGTTACAGAAAAACAACCAGCCATAAAGACAGGAAACAGAGGTAAGACCGCCATCCTCATCATCACAGCATGAAGAAAACTGAAAATATTTGACAGAAAAAGTCACGACTATAGAAAAAACGTTAGCTTTATTAACTGGATTTGGTTTGGAGAACCAGTGGCAGCCCACACATCCCTCTCTCTAAAGCTCCAAGTCCTAAAGCAAGTCCGTGGTCTCCTCCCAGTGGGACGGGTCTGGAAAACCTCCAGTGGGAGGCGATCTGATCAGATACTCAGAATATTCCTTTAGATGAGGAGAAGCAGCAGCTCTACTCTGAGATGACTGAGCTCCTCACCTCATCTCTAAAGCCGAGACCAGCCACCCTACGGAGGGTCCATGTATCCATGATGTCATGCTTTCAGTCATGATCCACATCTCATGACTAGGTGATGGTTGGAAAGTAGACCAGTAAAGTCAGAGCTTCACGTTTTATCTCGGCTCTCTCTTCACCACGACGGACTGGAGTAACGTCTTCATCACTGAAGACCAAATCCGTTCTACCATCACTGGAGAACAGGACCTCAAGATACCAGAACTCCTCCACTGAGGCAGAAACTCGCACCCGACCAGAGGGGCATTACACTTCTTTGTGTTTGTTTTTCATAAATACTCCCAGGTGTTTTTATTTAAAATGAAACTTTTGGCTCACATCAAACCCAACACCTGCTGTGTTTCTACCAACCAAAGCTCAAAGGTGGGTCTCAAAATCAGACGCAAAACCTCTAAAGCCCTCATGTGTTGGTTGAGAACATAAACGCCTCCCATCCTGAACAGTTTACAGGACGAACAGACCTCCAAGTGGGATTGATCTGACGTCCTGCGTCCAGATGTGGCCTGGAGACGTCCATCAGGAAGGACCTGGGGTTGTTTCTACACGTCTTCTAAAACTCTGCTCTCGGTAGAGGAAGCTCCTCATCATCCTGAGCATGAACACGTGGGTCAGGTCAGAACTGTTGGGATGAATAAATGCATTGACGAGGCAAAAGGAGAGGATTTAAGGGGAGTCGTCCTTGGAAACCATGGCAACCAGACCTACGATGATGCAGGAGGTCCGGAGTCAACAGTGAAGGAGCGGAGTTCTGAGCATGCTCAGTGTGAAGGCAGGGGTCATGTTTTTATTTCATTTATTTAGGTTTATAAAGTGACTAAAACCACTGTGGAAAATTATTTAAAATATAAAATCAAGGACAAAACATCTTTTTTCTTTGGGGCACTGATTTACGAGCACACTTAAAAAAAAGGTAAAAATAAAAAGCACAGGTAGGACACAGGAAGCAGCCAGATGATTTAAGGTGTCCCCCCACCCCCACCCCTTAGAGCCGAGCTATTTAGTCTCCATATTTCACTCGGTTTACGATTGCTCTCCAACGTTCCCCGATCCCCTCCCCGCAGCACCGAACCTGCAGGTAATTGGCTTTTTAATGACTTCTGCATTTCCACACATTTCCCATCTCGGTTCTTTGCCTCCTCAAGCCTCATTTGAGGATCCACGCTGAGAGAGGATGGAGGCGTGTGGGCAGGTGAGAAACGAGACAACACAAAGGAAGACGGGCCGACGTGCTGGGATTTCCATCCACACGCTCTCAGGCACATTTTACATCTCCAGTTACACACGGAGCACCAAATTTCATTTCTTCTGAGCGGAGAGCGATGCAGTAAAAGGCAACGCAAATGGATTTATAGAGTAAATTATGATTTCATCTCTGGGAAATCAGATTGATGAATCAGATCAGTGCACTGCAAAACAAATCAAATAGATTTCTGTGAACTTCAACCATCAGAAGCTGCTGTTTAGTGAGTAAACAGGACATTCTGAGTGTTAACAGAAAAGTTTTGGGTTTTATTTAATCTGAAAATACTTGAGTTGGTCTCTCTGCTGACACACGTGATCCGTTCATGTTATTCGTGTAATCCGTGGTTTTCTTGATGGAGACTCCGAGCTGTTGTTGTGTGTAACTTCATGCTTCATGCACGAAACGTTAAAGACGAGTCAGGTTGTCCAAGTCAGAGACAAGTCTCTGCTTTACGTTAGGACTTCAAAGCATCTGCAGGTCCAGGGTTTAACCTGGGACATGAAGTAACCAGTCCAGAGACGTCTCAGGTCATTTTAGTGGGACTACAAGTCCAAGTCAAGTCTTTAGACTTTCATGGTTTGGTCCAAGTCAATAATAGATTTTATTTTAAATAAAATAAAAGGTAAATGAGATAAAACCTCAGGCTGATAAATGGTAATCACAGGTTAGTGTTGTTCATGTCTCATCAGACTAAAGTCTAACCCAGGGATTCCCAAACTGTGCTGCCACTAGGGGGTGCAAGATGAAAACTGTAATGGTGGAAATTTGAAATAATTACACATTTACAGTGTTTTTTTCCCCACTCAATAAAAATGTGTAAATAAACATGTATACCATTATTGTGTGGAGCTGTGGGACAATATTTGGATGAACTCCGAGTCTTTTTCTGTCAATCACGTGAACTCTGACGAGCAGACCTTTATTTTGAAGGCGACGATAACTTTTACTATTAGTTCCGGGGCAAAGTTGAGGAGCTGCTGGACTGTTTACCTCATCAAATGGATATTATTTATTCAAAGAATCCTTCTTTACAGCTTGTAACAACTCTGCTGATTGATTCCATGTGTGTTCTTATTTAATCAACTCTATGGTGAGTCGTTTTCTTTGTTTCTTTTGTTTTTACTAAATCAAATCAAACTTTATTTATATAGCACCTTTCATGCCCCAGCGAGCAACACAAAATGCTTGACAGATTAAAATGACCCATACAACCCACATTCCCTCCCTTTCCCCACACATAGAACAATTATGACACTCTCCCCTCCCAGTCCACAACCCATTCCCAGGCACACATACACCCACACATACACATCAAAACCACAGTAAACACTACGTTGAACTCAGATGGCTCCAGTAATGAGCAACACGCCATCTAGTGGGCCCTCTGCCTCGTCAGCTGTAGAACCAGGTCAGCAGCCACACACCAACCAAGGGCACCTGGGAATGGAGGGTGGCAACCCCCACCAATGCCTGGGCCCTACCGGGGAGCGCCCGAGCCGCCACCGCCGACCACCGGTCCCAAGGCAGAGGGCTCCACAGAGGAAACACTGGAGGATTAAAATGTGTAGCATATAAAATAACGAGAACTTATAGGAATAGTAAAATGACCAATAAAATGTGAATAAAAAACTAAATAAATAAAAGTAGTGCTGCACTAAAGATGCAGCGCTACTTTCTGCCGCCGATGAGCTAATGGCTAACAGAGCTGGGTGTTAATTTAAAAACACTAAGCAGTTAGTTAAGAGAACTGTCAGCTTAATCCAGTGTAGTAACCTCCTGCTCACTTCCAAACATTTGATCAGCACTCCCCCATACACACCCGCCGTCTTTACAAGATAAGAGCATCACATGGAAATACGAGGGGCATTTACTGACCGTAGGACGCGCGACTCTCACAGTAATCCTCGGTTACATATGATTGAATTATTAAACACTCAAAAGTATCAAAAATTTGTAACATTAATGAATCGTAGGTACCAGGAATTTGTTCAAATGTCAAAGGTTTCCATCCGGGGATTGGGGGTGCGTGAACATGGCTGGGACATAGAAGGAGGTGCGTGGCAAAAAAATTTTGGGAACCGCTGATCTAACCTGAAGAAAACAATGACCAGCCCTCACTTCCTGACCACAGAGGTCTTCACAGCGTAGTTGGAGGTTTTTACTCCAGATAAACGAGCAGCAGCGTCAGTCTGCGTTGCTGTAATCAAGTTCAGGTTCCTCTCTCTGCTGCAGAGGCCTTCAAAGCCATCATGAAACCTTCATGTTCTCCATTCCAGTCAACAGAAGACTTCAGGCAGGACCAACGGAGAAGTTCACGTTCAGAACCACTTGCGTCTGTTTAAGTCACACAGCTATATATAATATAAATATGTTGATTTATTCCTGTCTGAGCTGATATTCATGAATAAAAGCTGAATTTTATGAAGAGAATTCTCCTGAAAGCATCTGCTCTCAGATTTAATTATCTCTCCATCTGTGGTTCTGAAGTGACAGGAACCAAAAAATATCAGAGATAATCTGACGCTGGAAGGATGCTGCTGGTCCTGAACCCAGGAAGATGTTTTTACAAGTGTCCAGACTTATGAGCATCATTCCTGAATCTTTACAGCATCGCTGAAGAAAGAGTGACCTGCATCCTGCTCAAGTTGCTGATAAGAGACTCAAAGTTATGATGGCCAAGGAATTTAAAAAACAACCAACCAATCAAATCTAAGGAATTTGATGTTTTTCAATAAACTGCAGCAACAGAAATATAGAAAAATGCCTGTTAATAAATGATATTTCTATTAGTCAATCATCATGTGCATCACATCCATCCGAGTACATAAACTGCTGGGTTTTGATTCTGGATTCTTGTAGGAACACGCTAAACCCAGAAACCCTTCAAAATCCTCATTAGAACATTCACAGCACTGACTTACAAACACAGAAGTCCTGCAACGAGCTGTAAATATATCATGGTTTCTTTTATAAAGTGACATCATAAACAGGTTGTAATAATTTCCTCCTAATGAAATCCTTCAGCTCCTCCAGCAGGAGCCTCGTGGTTGAAGCATTAACGTCCCGGTCGGCTGACGATGCTTCAGGATGTTTCAGCCTCCGAGTGAAAAAAATGATGCTCATTGCTGGATAATAGTTTTCTGTTCCAGAAACACGCACCTATTTTCCTACAGGAGCTTACTGCGTCTTCATTCGCCGGAGGGAGAAAATCACTCAGGGAATATTATGGTTATTTTTATGAGCCCACGTGAGGGCTGTCTTTTAACGGCACACAAACACACACTAACCGTTGGACTCGCGCACGCAGCCCACAGCTGGGTGTGGGGTCTGTAATCCAACCACTAACTGCAAATGAAGAAAGCAACACATCAGGGGCTGAGATTAGATGGAGCTGGCAGAGCCGGAGAGTGAAACAGAGGCTGTCACTGATGTCTTTTTGTGCTCTCGTTCTCCACCTCTCCTCCTCGTGCTTATCAGCCTCTTTTCTTCCACGCTGGCTGTCATTTTTACACATTATTGCCTTTTCTTTCAGTGTTTGTCACATTTGGTCCCTTTCACTCTGCCCGTCACACACTCACGTATAAAAACAGAGTTATCACGAGCCCACAGGGACCCATTACTCCTCTGATCCAAGGCTCTTTTATGTGGTGGCTTGGTCTTAAAAACGGCCATTTATTGCTGCCTCTGATAAATCATGTGAGCGTTTCTCTTATTCAGTCTGCTGCTGGCTTGGTTTTCTGTGGAAAACCTAGAAAATCATGAAGGTTTGAACATGAATTTTGTGTTTGAAGGGTTTGTGAAGTCTGAACAGTGTGATGACAGAAGATCAATTCATCCTAGAAAACACATCAAAGTGGAAACATGAACAAACTTAGAGATATTTACGGTTGTGTGGAGTACTTCTGATCAGTCAGTGTCCTACCTGCATCAGACATGGAGAATCAGGGAGAAATAGTCACGCTAATCGGAGCGTTAAAGGGACGGTTTGGTCATTTTGAAGTGGCATCTATCAGTGTTTTGTCTACAGTAAGGACCACACCCACTGGTGACATCACTGGAGTTTCAGGAAGTACTCCTCTGACTGGAGCAGCACTCATGGCTAGACAGATCAGGAGAGACACTGCTGCTGAATGGTGACAAATGCCTGCTTTGAGTGATGTCACCAGTGGGTGTAGATAAATAACTGATAGAGCACTGTTTCAGAACATCCTTTAGGAAAAAATCTCCAAAATCTAAACTCAAACTCTGATCTTTAAGGTTTTAAGCAAACTTGATACTAAATCTTAGAAGTGTACATGATATACAGTAGAAACGATATAAATCTGGTCGACGGTCCAACCGCGGTAGGGCATGTTGATGAATTACTAGGGTTGGGTACCGAAGTTCGGTACGGGTATGGGACCGACCGTTACATCATCGGTAGTGACCAGACCGAAATACAACATGAATTTCGGTGCGTCATTTCGGTGCCCCAAAATATGTAGCCGCCTAATTACGCCCTCTGGTGTTTGCCGTTAAAAAGCTGTAGCCTGTAGCACACAAACATCACGCGACACGAACGCAACAGGCTGCCGCAGGAAACACAACCCCGACTAGCACACTCGGCCATCTCCTTGATGGCAGCGGCGGCTCTTCGCATCTCTTCGCCCCGCAGAGCAAGGGCACTGGTCTGAAGGGTGCAGGCAGAGGTCCACTCCATGCCGGCCATCGCTCACTCGCAGCGCGTCCCACCGATCCTCGCTCCAGCTGCTGGGACCAGACGCTCGACTCCTCGCCGCTCACCAGGACAACCGATCTGCCTCCTCCTCACACCCTGCTGCTTCTCCCTTTTTCCTTCAGCACACCTTTCATTTCCTTCGTTGTCTGTCCTTCTCTTTTCTGTCCTGTTCACTCTCTCTGTCGCTCTGCCAACCTGAGTGGCCATAAATAAGTTTCCTCCTGGACACGCCCACTTACAACAGCTGATAGTGATTATCAGTCATGTTAAAATCAGTCCACAGTGATCCAAAGAATTAAAAACAAACAACATTAAAACAGTATAAAACATGCAATAATAATGTATAAAAACAGGAAAAAAACATGCAAATAAATAAAACTTAAAATCAAAACCAAATGTTCACTGTGTGACAACAAGAACGCCAAAGAGCACCGATCTGAGTGTTAGTTCTGTGTTTAGGATTGTATTTCCATTGTTAATCAATAGAGTTGATGTTCAGTTAATAATTGTACAGTTAATGTTTTGTACATTTAATTAATGTTCAGTATAATGTAAAATTTTTCTTTCTTTATATTATGAAGAATTTGATGTTAAAATATTGTTGGTCAGTTTTTCTTAACAATTCTCTCGTTTCCGGTTTTCCCAAAAATTTTGCGTCTCGGACAGAACCGGAAATGGGTCAAAAGAACCCGACCCGCTGCAGCGTCTCACAGACGAACGCCAAATCCCCTCCCCGCTTTTTTCAAAAATCACACACTGAACTCTTTGAGACGACTCGGGGGTGTTTTCTCTTCGTCTCATACAGATTTTCATAAAAATGCAATGTTTAAAAAGTGGTTAGAGAATGTATGACTTTTTTCTGTTATTCCACTCTCTCCTTTCATCATACCCTTTAAATCGCTGTATAATCTCTTACTGTTGCAAATTAAATCACTTTTTCAGGTATAAACGTCTCAGCTCTCCATTGACTGCCTCGTTAGTCTTTCTATATTTAACTCGTCTCCCCGCCATTCTCTTGTCTCTCGTTGTGTTGTTCTTATCTTATCAGGCTCCATTTGTACGTCTGTCAGCTGGTCGGGGTTATACGGGGATTTTACCTGTCAGGTAATCCATCCGTCTTCATCTGGCATTCAGTTTGGGATTTCTGCTGTAACCTAATAAAAAACCCTGATGGTTTTATTTCAGTTCACAGAGCCACATTTCACTGAGAGACCAGATGTTTGTGTTCTCGTTTTTAATTAACTTTAGGGATTTAACAGTAGGGATATTTGGTATCATGAATATTATGAGAGTTAATGTAACAGAATGTTTTTTTTAAGCAAAAAGTTCCTGCATAAACAGTGAGATCATTAACAAGGATTGTCTAAATGTATCATTATTATTATTTTTACAGATTTATTTTTATTGTTATAATAAATATTAATCATCACACTCTTGTCTGACAGCAAACTGTAAAACATTAATGAAGATTTCAGCACCTGTTTGTTTTAAATGAGTAACAGAACGCGTATAGTCTGCAGGACTAAGACACGATGCATACAGCACGAAGTCTGTTGACTAAATACCAGGTGAGCTGCAAATATTATAAGACAGTAAAAAGATATCTTTATTGTTATGGTGACTCACATAAAAAAAACATAATAAAGGTTCAGTTGACTCAGTTTCTGGGTAGGAAAAGGAGTCAAACACTGAAATGAATACCTTAAATGAACATTGTGGAACAACAGCAGCAAAAAGGACTTGGTAAACCCAACATTCTTGTAATTTATCAGTTATATCAAATATATGGACATTCACAAATCCTGGTTACAGGAAGGAAGGCTAAAAAACTGCATCAACGTAGCAATCAAATCAACTTTTCTTCCTCACACTGTGCAGACGATTAAAAACAAGAATACTAGATTTTAAAATACAGGTTTGGACAGCTGGAGGTTTAAAGGCCTGCAGTGTTCTGACTGATTCCTCCCATCGGGGACTGTTAAATACAGAGGCCTCTCATGTTCTAATACTGGTTATTTAACCATGCTAACCATTTAAACCCGTAACCATCATTGATTGTGTTCTCTAGATGAGATTAAATGTATTATCCCTAAAAATCACCCCAATAAGGAGCTGAACAACCAGTGTTCTGCTATATGATTCAGTTATTTCATTCATTTTCAACCCTTGAAAACTTTTTTCCTGTTACTTGGGAAAGAAAGGAGAAAGATATTCGCGCAGCGTCCGTCTGTCCCCCTGTCACTTTGCTATTATCCCCTTTGTGCCGTTTTTCATCTCTTCAGCCCTGCCAGGACGCTTTCTGCCCACCCACAAATCACAATCGCAATCAAGTTTCCTCCGACAAGAGTCCTCAAATCACCATCAGCGAGGAAAAAAAGCGGACTGGATATTTAACCTTTGCAACCATCAGTAGCCACTTGACAAACACACACAATTTATGCTATACGGCTGTGACACACTGTAATTCAGAGGCCTATTACTGATGGCAGCTTAAACAAGGCATGGCAGTGTGTGTGAGTGTGTGTGTGTGTGTGTGTGTGGCCTGAAAGCGTTTCGGTTTGTGTCACCACTGAATGCTGAGGCGCTCTCTGATTAGTGCTGATTTGTTTTCTGCTGCTCGATGGAAAAATAAGAGGCAGCAGCGACGAGAAGGCACACTCACTCCGATGAAAATATACACGTAAAAATACTGCTGCTGTTCAAACACGCTCCTCTGTCAGGCTGTCACACCAAAAAAATAACACACTGACAGAAGCTAAGAGGCAAATTTAGGACAAAGACGCCTCGGGAGGAATGAACGTCTGAGAGAATGAAGGTGCAGGGAGACAGAGAGGAGGAAAAACATGAAAGGAAAGACAGAAAACATGGTTTGGGTCCTGGTTTGACAGTCGGTGCACACGTCAACACTGCGAATGACAGCGCACACATTCACACTTACCTCTGCACTGTTACTCGCAGCATCGCTCTGCTGCCTGGCTGGAACCTCACGCACACAAAGACAAACGTAAGAAAATAAAGATCAGATTGATCCTGATCATGCTGAGGATGAACTATTTGTGTTTTTGAGGTGTTTGAATTTCGTGCCATTTTTAGCCTCGAATGCTCAGACGAGTGTTGACTGGAAAAGGGTGGCGACCAAACGCCAGGTCGGGGGAGAGGTCCTACCTCAAGTGGAGGAGTTTAAGAACCTCTGGGTCTTGTTCATGAGTGAGGGAAGGAGGGATAGACAGGCAGATCGAGGCAGTGGTGGACGCTGAACCGGTCTGCTGTGCTGAAGAAGGGCCTGAGCCAGAAAAGCTCTCCCTTTACCAGTTTCAATCCTCCTATATGGTCAAGAGCTTTGGGTTATGACTGAAAGGAGATGATCACAAATACAAGCGGTGGAAATGAGTTCCCTCCACAGGGCGGCTGGGCTCAGGGGGAGGTTGGATATCCGAGAGGGAGTCAGAAGCCTCGTTTCCACTATCGGAACTTCGGGGTAATTTCTGTGAGGGAGGAAAGTGACCGGGACATTCCTGTGGCTCGGTCCTCTCAGCTGTTGCGTCTCCATTACAGCCCCCACCTTTCCGGAACTTTTGTAAGACGCCAGCATCGACGTCACTGACAAGCGTAAAGGCGCCAACAGACAAGGAAGTGGAGAATAATAAATAGATCAACGATGGATGAAGAAGCGATGGTTGCGGCGTATTTCTCTGTTTTTATCCATAGTGATGGAGTGCTGAACAGAAGGACGAGTATACTTGATGACGAACTAATCCAACCTCGGAGACACAGTCATTTTGCAAGCTCCGACAACAACACACAGGTCATTTATCTCGGCGCGGTGTGCTTTCATAATTTTCCTTCATCCCACAACCAATCAGCACAAGTTAACCACATTTACCACTCCGCGAATCTCTCGAGCCGATCCGAGTACCTGCCCCTGATCAGGGACTCTGTTGGTCCCTGAAATGGCCCTGAAGACGGCCCTCTCGAAATTGCCCGCATAATGGAAACAGTCGCGCGCCGCAAAGTTCCGGTAAAATTACCCCGAAGTTCCGTTAGTGGAAACGGGCCTAGAGTAAAACCGCTGCTCCGTCATATCGAGACAAATTTGTTGAGGTGGATGCCTTCCTCAGGAGGGGTTTGGGGCATGTCCTGCAAGCAGGAGGCCCACATCTCCAGCCTAGCCTGTGAGTGCCTGGGGGTCCCACCAGAGGAGCTGGAAGAGGTGGCCCTAACCCTAACCCGCATAAGCAGAGGAAAGTGAGATGAGGCCATTTTTAGCCTTGAATGCTCAGACGAGTGTTTTCAGCCTGGTTAGACTTCTGTTAAGGATCAGGAAGGTGTGAAAGCCCCGTCTGACTGACATTCGCCTCACGCTGCAGCTGTCAGGAGGACTTACATCTCCGTTCGCCGTTACAGGTCTGAGGACTTCAACCAGAGCGCCGCTTTAATGAGCTGAAAGCACCTGTGAAGGTACGACTGCTCTAGATGGGTTTTATGAGCTTCGTTGGAATCTGCTCGTCTGTTTGAACTCTCCACTCGTTCATCTGGTCTGAAATGCAAACTGCAAAATGTCCATCTACTCTAAGTTCACAGAGTGACCAGGGGCCACATGTACATAATGATCAATTCAAGAAAACAGAATACGCACAAACAAATCCATAAGTGTGAAACCGTGAGTACACATGAATCCATATCACCTCTGTCGGGCTAAAACATGTATCTACATAATTAATTCATTTCACGTTTTTACATAAATCAACACTAATGGTCATCTTCCACATCAATCAGTGGTTTAATGGATGACCTCTAATCTTATTCACAAAAATGTATATGCCATGTGTACTTTAGAAAAACCTAACGAGGACTATGTGCAGCGGAAGAGCGTCCGTTAGTGTTTTCGTCTTTGGTAACTCAAGTGCAACCTTGTGTTGTTTGTCGCAGCTGCAGCAGACAAAAATGTCCCTTCGGGTTTTAATAAATCTTCACCTCTTACACATTTTCACAGACGATATGCAGCGAGTGTCTGTCCTTGTTTAGACTGAAAAAATAAACACATTTCTGTCGATATCCAGCCTAAAAACTCAGCACGCCGCTGCCATGACGGCGCTGTGAACGAAAAGTCTCCCTGGGATTTTTTTTGTCTTTCAGTTCCAGGATGTGAAGTCTGTCTCTTCGCATTCATTTAAAAGTGAATGCAATATATGATCAGAAAAGGTAAACAGCAAAAGACAGGCGTGTGTGATGGAAGCTTTTGTAGGAGAGCAGAGAAGATGGAGAAAATAAGAGCACATCTATTTTTTTTGATTACTACTCCTCTAGGAGATAATAAAGTCTGTCTGCTCACACCTGAGCCCTTCTCTCTGTGCTTTTGTGTCTGTAGCAACTCAAATATTTTAGATTCAGGTCAGTCTGGGTTACATCAGGGATCATTCAAACGGGCAGAAGGCAGCTTCTAGGTGAAAGTCTTGCAAATGCTTCAAGAACTCTATCCCTGTCCTTAAAAAGCCAAGATCAACAGAACTAAATGACTACAGACCTGTCGCCCTGACCTCTGTGGTAATGAAGTCCTTGGAACGTCCATCACCAACCCCTTCTGGACCCCCTGCAGTTTACAGACAGACCCAACAAGACGCCCTCCACTACATCCTGGACAACCCATGATCATATGCTTGGACCCTGTTATGTTCAAAACAGTGGTTCCAGCTCTGCTTCAAGACCAGCTGTTCCAGATGGACCATCAACGTTCTGACCAACAGGAAGCAGCAGGTAAGGCTAAGAAGGTAAGTACCAGATCCCCCAAGGGCTTTGACTTTCTCCACTACTTTTCTCTCTGTACACAGACAGCTGCAACTCCACCCATCAGTCTGTTAAGCACCTGAAACACAATGATGACACCACTCTCATCAGCCTCATCTCTGACGGAGATGAATCTGTGTTAAGGTGGGAGATTGACCACCTAGTGGGGCCAGAACTACCTGGACCTCAGTGCTCTGAAGACAGGTGGTGATGGTGGTGGAACTCAGCCCCATCTGTCCTCATCACACTCTCTAACCCCACCGTCTAGAAACCACCTCAGTCAGGACCTTTGAGCCTCTGTGTTATTTTGAAGAAGAGGTTGATGTAGAAGCTTGAATAAACTACAGGTTTCTTCTGTCGTAGCTGTTAGCAAAACATTAGCAGCTGAGAAAACATGCTAACATTTTGGGAATCAATCGATAAGATTACTGGACCTTTACCGAACCAGACATCAGTACTGAGAGGATTCAGACTGCATCTATATGTACTGCTAAACAACAACAACCACCACCACTACCACCGTCACCAACACCAAGTAAGTTGACTCCATCTGCTTCAGAGTTAGCTCCAGTTAGCTGCTGTTGTTTCTCACTGCTGCTCAAGTGAGAGCCAAGCATCATGGTACGTTAAATAGTACCAGCTCTATAGAACCAGCATACTTTTATGATAATGAGTAGACAACCTCAGTATAGACTGTTACACCAATTCTAATATCAGGACCGGGACTTCCCTAACTTTCAGTTGGAGTTGGTTATAGGCCTGGGCGGTATCCACATTTTGATACAAACTTCCTCCATATTTTCCCAGGGAATACGGTATTGCCATGACCAGGGTTGGACTGGGACCATAAATCGGGCCGGGCATTTTGCATCATGGCTCCCACCATGAGCACTTATAGCTGGGTCAATATATAATTTCGGGAGATTTGGTAACTTAGTTGACAATTTTTTACGTTTTCAGGGTTTAAAATAAAAATGGCTGCCTATGAGCAGACACCACATGCCATTTTACAGAAAGACTCTTCTAAATATTATATGTACAACTGAGGAAAATTTAAATTTATTTAAGAAGTTATTGTAGTAATTTTGTTGACATCGTGCCCCAAGCCCTACTTTAGGTGAAATAACTGAAAAAGTGTAGAAGGAACATAACTTGGAGTTTTGCTACTTTTCTCTTCAGGAGTTAGATCATGTGGAGCAGATCATCAGCGTTGCCAGATTGGAAATGTTAAAGTGTCGTACCAGGATCTTAAAATTATCATATTTTAAGAAAAATTATCATACACTACTAAGTTACAGCCTTAACCCAGGTTTTAATGTCAGTATATCAAACACTGTGCAAAATTATAATCTTTAAAGTAGTTTTAGCTTTAAATAATCTAACACAATGATTAAAACATTGATCGTACAGAGTGCTAAATTATCCTACAAATACGATAATTATCGTACATCTGGCAACACTGCAGGTCATGTGATTTGGAATAATGACTCTTCCGTGAGGGGTGTATTTGTTATGGGTAACTTAGTTGACAGTGACTTCTCGGACACACATTCAAAGTGTTATTTTTTATTTAAATTGTGACATATTGCCCAAAAAGACATATATGTCAGAATTACTTCAACTTAATGTCAAGAATGCAATTAAAACTGTTTTTGAATAAGTTTTAAAAATTATTATATATCAAATGAGAAGGTGCTTGTGAATCATTTTGGTCGGTAACTTAGTTGACATTTTAGGGATATCTAGTCTTTTTTTTTTAATAAATAAATCATTATTTCCATAAGAAATAATTATAGTATTTGTAAAGATGAGATCATGAAGAACACAGAAGACTTTTAAAATTTAATTTCAATGAACATGTTTGCAGGATAAATCTCATGGAAATAAAAACTCCCAAAACTATATATTGACCCAGCTAATGTTCGGTTCATATGGCTACCGCTGTTGACTGAAGCGCTGTTAGTGCGCGAACAGACCCGCGAGCTCGCACAGCAACAAGGAAATGCTGAGTATAACAGGAGAGGGGGGGAATAATCCGTGTACTCTTCGTTCTTTTGTTTCGGAGACGGAAAGGAAACAACCGGATGTAGCCATCATTTGGTTTTTGCCTTGTCAAAATAAAATTGGAAATACGGCCATACGGGAAAATCCCGCTGTTGACCGAATTCATAAGTGTGCGTGAACACACCCGCGGCTACGAGCTCACGCAGCAACAAGGAAGTGCTGATTAAAATGAGCGGCGTGCATAGCGGGCTGCGCGAGCGCCCCAGACCGGCCCAAAGTTACCATCAGCTCACCGGCAGTCCAGCGCTGACCGTGCATTCTTTCGTGACGGTACTGAAATGGATACCATTCTGAATTTTCAATACCAGCTGTATACGGTATTACCGTAATACCACCCAAGCCTATTGGTTATTTCACGCCCGTCCCACATTCCTCAGTCTGACTTTGACGCCCCACCCACCCCATGTTTATGGTAGAAAGGAAAAATCCTTAAAATCACATCAGATGTACGTTTTGGATTTTAAAAAATGTGTTTAATCCGTCGTTTCCTTTCAATCACCCTTAAATTAGCTTCATGTTTAGTAAAACCCGTTAGCTTCGGTCTGACATCACATCTACTCTGTTGGCTCAGGGAAAAGTCTGAATGTGATTGACCATCCACCACGTCACAACGTGGGTCTGATGTTTACTTTGAAGAAAACTAGTTTATTATAGCAAACACCACAAACATGACAATGCTCAGCAAATTTTATTCACTTGCTGAAAAGAGATAATTTTATCAATTTTGTGAAGAAACAAGTTGGAGTTACACTCCCAATTGGACTACAGCGTCTGAAACTCCCAACGAGGCGACGTTTGAAGTAAAAATGATTTAAAGCTGTTAAAGAAACAGCAGTTTTCGCTCCTCCAGCTACTGACAGACTCCATTGTTTTGCTTCCCTGTTTGCCGTCTCCGAGCACTAACAGACATGATGAATCAATAATGAGTGAGAGCTGCATCCTCTGTGGGTTTCTTTCAGTTTGTCTGCCTGCTCGAAGTAAAAAATATCACCTAATTGAGCGATACATGATATTGATCTCAGAAAACACTGCATGAAACATTAAGAAGCACTTTTATAGCGCGTCGCTATCGCTCAGCTGTTTGTCCTTGAGACGCTGCTCTCAGACAAAGCGAGGCTCGGTAGTCGTTACGGAAAACGCCGCTCTTCTTCACTTTGTCTCCTTCATGTATTTTTCTCTTTGACCTCGTCACTCTCCTGTCTGTTGTTTGAAGACAACCTTGGATCCAGTTTTAGAGATCCTTGGATCTAAACAGTTTTCTTATTTTCCACCTGTCCTGGTTCTTCAAAGTCACTCCAGTTTTCATCCTGTGCTTTTACTTCTCACTGTTTATTTACCTTGTTTACTTCACATTGTTCTGGTTCATACTTATAATGTGATTTTCTAAAATTTCCTGTTGTCATTAAAGTAAAGCAGCCCAAATTCCTGCTGATGTACTTGGTCCTCAAAGCAGATTTTGAAGGTTTTGTCCTAACTGCATTTTTCTTTTGAGCCGAGCAAACCCTTCTATTCTTCTTCGAATGATTCTCGACAAAAACTCCAGGAAGACGACGACCTGACGGTGGCCCGTCTGATTGGTATTGGATGCAAAACTCTCCACTTCAAGGTTGTCAGCACCTGAAACTCAGTTCCCTCTGGTCTTCATCTAAAAACCTCTGAAACTGGAGATGAATATATGAAGCAGAAAGAAATCAACATGTCAACTTTAGGACTGTTTCCTGTAAAGACGATTGTTTAAGCTAACAGGCACATTTGCATTCCTAGAAAAGGGAACAAACTTGGACTTTGCAGGTCATTTTGACCCAGAAATAGATGTCTGATGGATAAAATAACTCCATTGTCTTCTTTTGTTGTTGTTGTAACACAATGTTTGATTGCTGATATATAATAAGTGGCTTTAAAAGCTTCCCTCCTGATATCTCAGGATGATTTTCTGTTAGAAAACTGTTCAGGTCTCTGTTTGCTCCCAAATAAAAACATCAGAAAGCGGTCACGTTTTAAATCTCTTTTTCAAAATTACTCTACAAAATTTAAACCTTAAGGACTAAATTACCTCACTGAGAAAATGTATTAATACATTTTAAAAAGACTATTTGACCAAATTCTTAAGTGTTGGGATTTTTGTCTGATGATGACGTGTCTATTACTAAGACTTATTTTCCTAAATAAATGGCTGATTTGGTTTTAACTTCTTCGTTTGGGACTCGAGACCAAAGAAAAGCTCCAAGATAAAAATAAATGTTGCACTATTTTATCAAAACCTTTGTCTGAAACTACAGATCTATTTATGTAAATTTACTGTAACAACAGGGGTGCAAATTTCATGAGTGTGTAAGTTTCTAAAGTAGGAAATAAACTTTTTGATGGTTTTGTTTATCTGGTTTTAAACCCTACAGTCTCAGTCTTTCTGTATGCTGGTTTTGATTTAGTCTCAACTTCATAAATGTTGATGTCGGTCTCAAAATCCTCTGACCTTTGACCTAACTTGGTTTTGGCTCACAGTCTTGGTCTCGACCCCTAAAATGGGTGTTAAAAAACACACCGGCCTGTCTAGACCTGGCTTCATCCTACAACAGTTAGCTGCCGTCAGCCAGCCGACACCAACAGCCCAAATGTAGCTGCACACATACAGCGAGGAGTACGGTAAAATCAGCTGCAGGGGCTGGACGCAGGACAAAAAAAAAAAAAAAGAGAAAAACGTCCTTTTAAAAATTAATGAACGTGAGGTTTCCAGTTCAGGTTCTGCCTCCTCCTCTAGGTGCTCTGTTATCTTTAATAATCACTCTCTGTGTCGCTTTTCTTCTTTATTTCTCTTCTCCTGCCTTCACCGTGTGTCTGATCATCCTTCACGTTGCAGATTGTCGTCTTGTTAAATCGGTGCTAAAAACACCAAACGGCTTTGATCTGTGATGTTTGCTGCTGGTGTGAGTTTGTCCCGATCAGCCTGGAGTTTCAATGAAAAACGTGACAAAGTACCGACGACAGCAGGAGCTGGAAGGCCCGTTTTCGTTTAGTAACGTGTAGTTTTACCTAAAACATGAGGCGGATCTGCTGCAGGACATTGGATTGTCATTTATGAGGAGTGTTAGCTCGAATCTGACTTAAAGTAACACATCTGGAATTAGAACAGCTGGTAAATGCAGTTATTTAAGTTTTACACAAAGTTCTGCTGCTTCTGTGTCTCATCCACACATCCAGTTGTTTAAATGAAACCAGTTTTATAGTATAACCATATCAACAGTTAGAAATAACAAGAGAGCAGTGACTCCCAATCTAGAGTTTATAGTATGTCTATGTTTCTGCAGGTTTGGGTGAAGATTTAAACACGATGTCTGCAGGCTGACGACGGTTAGGTGAGCTAAAGACTTATTGGATATTAGAAATTAAAACATTAAAACAAAAATCAAATATTGAAACTGAGATACTAAATACAATGTTTTGTAATTTATTTGAATGATTATAAAGTTCTAACATTCAAAAAAGTGAACACAACTAAAAAAGAAAAGAAATTCTGAAGTTAAAAAGTGCAAATATTTTTAAAGGGAGAAGTGGGAAGATTTGAAAAACGAACCTCGTGAGCGCCGCACCTGGCGCTGTGAATAATTACAGCCTTGAACGGGAGCGCGCACAAACTTCTCACTATCTCATAAGGGTTCAACCAAAGGCAGCCGGAGACATGAGTCCATAAATAAAATACATTTTATTAATACAAAAGGAAATATAGTAAAACAATGCCCTGCGACACACACACACACACAGAGACTGCAGGAGCCGATCAGAGCTAATCTCGCTAGCCGTGATTAGCTGCCTGTATCGCTAAAAGCTTTAATCAGTCGGTGTTCTCTGACTCCTGGAGGTGAATTTGAGAAATCTAGGGTGATAGAATCATGTCCCGCCGCCTCTATCACCCTAGATTTATCAAGTTCGCATCACGGAGTGGAGCTCCGGAGCATCCAGAGGAGCGTGCGCTGCACACCCGCCTTTGATGCACTGTAAGCGGACTGAGGTCCAGGAAACAGTCGGGGATTTGAGGCCTATCGTCCAGAGACCCATAAACATGGACAGATCGCTGTGTGGTCGCCTATAACAGCACCTTTAGCTCTGTGGAACCCTATAATCCATCAGAGAGGTTTTCAGCTCCATAAACAAGATAACACCAGTTTGATGAGAAAAACCACAGATTCAGACGAAGGAAGTCCGCCATTGACCAGCAACACAACACAACAGTGCAATACTGCCACCTACTGGATATACATTTATTATTACTTTTTTAGCTTCCAGAACGCGCAGCAGCGTCAGTTGACGTCACATCCGTAGGATAGCGCGGGAAATTCGTCCCCGAATTGCAGAACATTTTACAGCTCACAGCCTGTTCTAGATTATGGAATGATACATGGGTGGCCTCATTCTTTTTGATTTAAAATGCTTCATCACTTAAAACTAGCCATGCATGATGATTTTTATTTAAAATATTCCCTCTTGTCCCTTTAAAAGAATAAAAAATTTATTTATATACAGTGGTGTGAAAAACTATTGTCCCCCTTCCTGATTTCTTATTCTTTTGCATGTTTGTCACACAAAATGTTTCTGATCATCAAACACATTTAACTATTAGTCAAAGATAACACAAGTAAACACAAAATGCAGTTTTTAAATGATGGTTTTTATTATTTAGGGAGAAAAAAGATCCAAACCTCCATGGCCCTGTGTGAAAAAGTGATTGTCCCCTGAACCTAATAACTGGTTGGGCCACCCTTAGCAGCAATAACTGCAATCAAGCGTTTGTGATAACTTTCAACGAGTCTTTTCCAGCGCTCTGGAGGAATTTTGGCCCACTCATCTTTGCAGAATTGTTGTAATTCAGCTTTATTTGAGGGTTTTCTAGCATGAAGCGCCTTTTTAAGGTCATGCCACAACATCTCAATAGGATTCAGGTCAGGACTTTGACTAGGCCACTCCAAAGTCTTCATTTTGTTTTTCTTCAGCCATTCAGAGGTGGATTTGCTGCTGTGTTTTGGGTCATTGTCCTGCTGCAGCACCCAAGATGGCTTCAGCTTGAGTTGACCAACAGATGGCCTTCAGGACATTCTCCTTCAGGATGTGTTGGTAGACAGTAGAATTCATGGTTCCATCTATCACAGCAAGCCTTCCAGGTCCTGAAGCAGCAAAACCTCCCCAGACCATCACACTACCACCACCATGTTTTACTGTTGGTATGATGTTCTTTTTCTGAAATGCTGTTACTTTTACGCCAGATGTAACGGGACACGCACCTTCCAAAAAGTTCTACTTTTGTCTCGTCGGTCCACAAGGTATTTTCCCAAAAGTCTTGGCGATCATTGAGATGTTTTTTAGCTAAATTGAGACGAGCCTTAATGTTCTTTTTCGCCTTGGAAATCTGCCCTGCAGGCCGTTTTTGCCCAGTCTCTTTCTTATGGTGGAGTCGTGAACTCTGACCTTAATGGAGTCAAGTGAGGCCTGCAGTTCTTTAGATGCTGTCCTGGGGTCTTTTGTGGCCTCTCGGATGAGTTGTCTCTGCGCTCTTGGGGTCATTTTGGTCGGCCGGCCACTCCTGAGAAGGTTCACCACTGTTCCATGTTTTTTCCATTTGTGGATAACGGCTCTCACTGTGGTTCTCTGGAGTCCCAAAGCTTTAGAAATGGCTTTAGAACCTTTACCAGACTGATAGATCTCAATGACTTTTGTTCTAATTTGTTCCTGAAGTTCTTTGGATCTTGGCATGATGTCTAGCTTTTGAGGTGCTTTTGGTCTACTTCTCTGTGTCAGGTAGCGCCTATTGAAGTGATTTCTTGATTGAAACAGGTGTGACAGTAATCAGGTCTGGGGGTGGCTACAGAAATTGAACTCAGGTGTGATAAACCACAGTTAAGTTATTTTTTAACAAGGGGGACAATCACTTTTTCACACAGGGCCATGTAGGTTTGGATCTTTTTTCTCCCTAAATAATAAAAACCATCATTTAAAAACTGCATTTTGTGTTTACTTGTGTTATCTTTGACTAATAGTTAAATGTGTTTGATGATCAGAAACATTTTGTGTGACAAACATGCAAAAGAATAAGAAATCAGGAAGGGGGCAGATAGTTTTTCACACCACTGTAATTTATTTTTCTAGCCTCACTGTGTTTTGCTTAGCTGAAACTGGGTTGAAAGGGCAGCATCCCAGATTCAATATAATTTATAAAATAAAATTAAAAAACTGAATTTTAAACTTAAAAAGTAAAAGTACAAATGATTGTATAATTTGTTAAGACATTTTAAAGAAAAGCTGACTTTTCAAAGTTAAAAAGTTTAAAAAAGAACTAAAATTAAAAAAGAAAACTGTCTTAAAAAAAAAAAAGTCAATGGTTCAAGCTGTATTCCAGTGAGTGCTGTTTAAATGGTTAATAGTAGATAAAGAACTGATGGAACACCACTTCTAAATAACCAGTCTATCACTTTAATGCACCTCTAACCAGTTTAACAGGACGATTAACCTCTACACGTCTAGACTGAAGGATCTGAACTCCTTCAACCTGGTTCTGAATCAAAGGAATCTTTTCAGGAATAGGTTGAACCTTTAGGCACAGTTTGAGGTGATTTTAACTTTTTAAACAAAAAAAAAACAGAAACCAGAGTGGTTGTTCCCTCTGTAACCAATGAGACGTTCATTTCTAGGTTTCATTTTGCTCTTAATGAGTGAAACTCCCCTCAGGTTCTGTTTTCAAGCATTCAGATTGTTTTTCATGTTTGATCTGTTTTGTGTTTTTTTACGTTTAATTTACGAGCTCCCAGAACTGTGAGATTATTAAATCTATAAGCAGGCGATCGGAGACAGATCAACACTCATCCCAGTCCAATCATGTGGCGTCTATAAATCGCCATGGGTGTGGATTATAATGCCACCTTGTCAATACAGAGATGATGAAAGAAGAAGCTGCGGCTCTGACTCCAATCCAATCACGGCTCAGGCTGAGATCTATGAGCTGTCACCGCTATGGACTATATGACAACCGTGTGTAAATGGAGGTGGAGAGGGTGAGTGTGGGAGATGAAGATCCAATCTCATCAGAGCTACAAGCTGTCAAATGTGGGTTACGCTCTGTGACAATCTTATCAACCGCATCGATATTAAGGAGGGAGGAAACAAGGATTACATGAAGACTCCATCTACGAAACGAAGAGGAGGATTACTTCCTCTGGTGAGCATGTAAATCTGTGTTTTACACAGTAACTGCTGGGAGGGAGACGACAGACGAGGGGGAAATGATTACAACCTGATTTTGTGTTTTTGAATCACTAGATTTACTTTTTATTCATTTAAACTGAAACATCTTAAAGGGATCAGTTATTTATGTGTCCACACCCAAAGACTTCAAAGTGGGAGGAGTCTAGAAACAGGAAGTAGTCTTCTGACCTGAAAAAATAGTCAGATTGGGAGAGACGCTGCTGCAGATCGGTGACAAATTAGCAACTAGTTTTAGGATATTTTTAATCAAAAAGTGACACAGATTCATTAGAATTCTATATTACCTGTTTGCAATCCTCTACAATTTAGCATACTAAAATGTTAAACTAAATAAATTCAGTCAGCTGATTAGTCGGATTGTTGGGGGCGGGGCTTCTAGAGGTAAACACAGAAAGAAGATTAGCCACGTTTCCACTATCAGAACTTCAGGGTAAATCCTAGAGGGCGAAATTGACCGGGACAAATCAGCTGGCTCGTTCCGCTCAGCGCTCGCTCGTGTTTCCATTACAGCCCCCAACTTTCCGGAACTTTTGTAAGACGTCAGCATCGACGTCACTGACGAGCGTAAAGGCGCCAACAGACAAGGAAGTGGAGAATAATAAATAGATCAACGATGGACAAAGAAGCGATGGTTGCGGCGTATTTCTCTGTTTTTATCCATAGTGATGGAGTGCTGAACAGAAGGACGAGTATACTTCATGACGAACTAATCCAACCTCGAAGACACGGTCATTTTGCAAGCTCCGACAACAGCACACAGGAAATGTATCTCTGCGCCGTGTGCTTTCATCATTTTCCTTCATCCCACAACCAATCAGAAAGAGTTAACCACGTTTACCACTCCGCGAGTCTATCGGGCCGATCCGAGTACCTGCCCCTGAGGACGGCCCTCTCGAAAAGGCCAGATGAAGTGGAAACAGTCGCGCGCCACAAAGCTCCGGTAAAATTACCCTGAAGTTCCGATAGTGGAAACGGGCCTATTGTGATCCTGAGCTAGCCCACAACACGGTCTAACCTCCTCTCTCTGAGCTGCTTATTAGATATTTGAAGTTTCACATGTTTTTGTGAGTCGAAGCTGATAAATCTAGTCATCTGAATAAAAGTCAGCTAACAATCTTTGTTCATCCACATGAGCCCTATATGCTAAGGAGGTGATAGCTTTCCTTGATCCAGTCTGTTCTAATCTGACCCTTTACAGGTTAATGAAAAGTCCCTCAGCCCCATCTGCTGCTTGGATCCAGAATACCACGTTTCTGAGTCTCTGGTCCGTTCCCCTGAAGTCTCACAAAGTCACGTATCTCACGAGGGTTAGGCTAACCCAATGTGGCTAGCTGTTATGCTAGCTCCGGAGTGTTTTTAGCTCTTGATTCCTGATTTTTTTTCCCATCTCTCCCTGCTTGAACACAGCTGATTTCTTTGAATGAGGTTTCTGAACAGAAACAATGCTAACGTTTGTACTGCGGTGATTTAAAACGGCCACTAGGGGGTGCTAACTGCATAGTGTGCCTTTAAATCATCAAATACACATGAAAAAGAAAAAAAATTACTTTAAATTTTGATTTGCAGCCTGAAGCTGAAACATTTACAAAAGTGTTTTAAAAAGTAAAATAAAAATTTTAATAATTAATTAACAAACACTACAGATAAATGCCATTTAAAGCAAGCAACCACCGAGGATTTGTGACACTTTTAAAATGATAGTTTTTTACATTTTATTTTACTTGTTTAAACTTTTTTTAAGCATTTGTCCATTTTATGAGTTGTGCATGTAAACACTGATATGAAGATTTGTTTATTAGCCTTCTGTCAGGTGTTTTGTTGTGTTGACTGATGCTCTGGATCTCTAATAAAGACATCTGCAGCCCTGAGCGCTGGACCTAACTAAATAAAAAAAAATGACCAACTCTGAGACAAAGAATCAGATAATTTGTTCCTGTCCGGTTCTATCAGATCTGCTGTCAGAGCAGCAAGCGCCTCATCACTCGTCTACGATGAGCAGAGCTCACAGGCCGTGACGGCTATCGGGTCTGACAGCCGCCACCCACCACCGACGGATGAGACGGATAACTGACACGAGGCGTGCATGCTGAGAGCGAGACGTTAAAGCGGTTTGATCGTATCGGGGCTTCAGTGAAATGCGGTGGTGTGTGAGTGGAGGCTGCTGCTGACAGCTGTCTGGCAGAACAGATACAGAGAAATTAGACGGAGATAAAGATGATGTATGGGAGCTATAATTGACGTGACCGAGAGATAAGGGCTACAATACAGTTAAATACAGTTTAGGAACCAAATGACAGGAAGCAGAAGACAAATACAGATTGTAATCCTTTGATATTCATTGAACCGGTAAATAATGAGCTTACTGTACATCATCCAGGAGACAAATAAACACTTAATCCAGGAGATCCGTATCTACTCTTATTTACCAGAGCTGTTAAACCTACAGGTATCTGCTGTTTGTGAGTGAAATGCAGTGTCAGTGTAATACTCTGTAAACTGAGAGCAGCTTTATCTTTACTCCTGGGAACGGCGCAGTAGATTATATCACTGTTAAAGGGCGACACTCTGAGCAGCAGATCCCCAGACACGTCTCTCGGCTCACAGCAACAGAAGAATCAACTCAAAGATGTCTGAAGGGGGAAAAGAAAACCTGGAATCCCAGCAACTCTCCATGAAATGCCAATAAAAAGGAGATGTTTACTGTTATAATCTGAGACACGGGGCCGGTGTTTGGATGTATCAGCTAAACAGAACACCAGACACAGGTTCATGTGTGGAAACTTCAAGTCCTGAATAAAGAACTCTTGACCTGTGAGCAGCAGCAGAGTCTGATGGTCACAGGTCTATATTTTAGTGTTTTAAGTAGCAAGTATGACAAGTTAAAATGACCCATTATTTATGGTTTTGAAGAGAAACTAAGGAGCCTTGATAGACTTTTTTCATTATCTGTAGCCATGATCATCAAAATACCAAGAATGTGTCTAATGAATCTATATTTAAGATTCCCTTTCTTAAAAATTTACATTTATATGCAATAATACATTTATGAAAGTAAGAAACTGTTTATTTTAAATTAAATATACAAAGTTTAGCTAGCTCAAAGGTTAAAGTTGGTGACATCATCACACAAATGTGAATACGTCACCATAAAATCTCCACAAACACAAAAACTGAAGCTGTTTTTGTGTAAAAACCAATTAAACAAATCAAAATGTTGCCTGACGTAAAGTCTGAACTTCTGTGACTCGTTTAAAGGGCCCATGTCATGGTTTTCTGTGTTTTCTGACTTATCTATCATGTTGCAACGTTGAGTTTTCACCTTAAACCTGCCAGAAAGAGCAAAAAACGGCGTCCATCTGTCTCCTAGTCCAGCCAGTGAGAAGCTCTTCCAGATTTCAGACCCAGGTTTCAAACAGTTTTTTTCACTCCAGCCAGCTATGAGGTCATAGCGATCCGGACTTGCTTATATGGTCTAATTCTCCGCCCACATGCACGTTCACGACACCTGGAGCGAGGCAGTGCCGCCGCCATTGACCACAGACCGTGTAGCACAGACACAGAGTTATCCTCTTGTGTTTCTCTTTTCTTTTAGCGAGCGTTTTGTGTCACTTTCACACGACAGCACTGCCCCCTACTGGGCACTGCCCCCTACTGCAGCCGAAGTGTCAGGCTGCCAAATAAGGAGAAACCCAGCAGAACCGGAGGGCGGCGCTTTCTTCTGATCTCTGAGTTGCTCGTTAGGAAATAATTACAGCGTATTTTGAGTTATAATGGCGCAACGCTAATCTAGAGGCATCAAAGATTACACCTGTTTAATGTAAATTGATTTGAATATCGCGCCATGGGCCCTTTAACCTTTAGATAAACCACAGGGGGCAGCAGCTCCTCACCAGTTTCACCGAAAACCTGATGCTTTCTGGAAATTTCTTGCAGTTATTTATGTGAATTTTAATTTTCTATGTATGATTCAACTCTACCAAAAATCATAGCACCCCATTCCTAATTAAAAGGCATGTTTTTGTGGGCTTTTTCAAAGCTGCTTATGAACTGAAAATGACAAAAACAGAAGAAAAGGTGAAAAAATAAGTCTGAAACCCTTAATAAAGAATGCTTTTGTAAAAAAAAAAAAAAAACCTAATACCGGTATATCATTTTTAGATTTTAGAAATGCCATGTCAACAAAAATGAGCTGAAGCACCAAATCACCTGAATCACAACTGGACAAACTTTTATCAATATTAACAGACTTGAGTAGATTATATCATTTTAAATTGAGTTTTTAAACCCAAAACTAACTTCATTGTTTTGGAATAAACTGCATGTAGGCTGGTTACATCTGACTTAAACTAAACTTTCTTTAAATTAAAAACATACATCATTTCAAAGAAATGGGAAAAAGGCCTTTTTGGCTTGTAAATCATTTTCTTGTGCTGAATATTTAATGCCGCGTCGGTCAAACTGTATCTGATAAACAGTCATGTCAGTCAAGCTAAAAAAAAAAAAAAAAGATGGAGGAGGTTCAAGATGTAGACGTAAAGTAGGGCGAAAATAAAGAGAAAAAGTGTGAAAAGCCTGTGAGGGACAGCATGTGCGTTAGAGAGTGAGACTGTGGGCGAGAGATGGAGGGCAGAGAGGGCAGATCACAGGGAGAAAACGAGATGGATAGACGGGCTGTCTGATTGCCATTTGGCGTTTGACAACTGGAGAGGAACCCAGCTGAGGTCACGTCAAGCTACCGAGTCCGCCGACTCAGATGGATGGAAGGAGAAATTCAAGGAAAAAGATCAGTTAACATTTTCTTCTAATGTAGAAAATGTCAGATTCTGATAATAAGTCTATATTAAAAACAGTGGGCGTTGATGGAACGTGGCCAAAGATGTGAGTCCATCCTGAATAAACAGGACTCCGGTTTCTGATGAATTATATAAAGATAATAAAACAAAAGCTTTTATTTTTCATCTGTTCAGTGAGTAACTTAATTCAGATCTATCCTTCAAATAACTCCTTTATTGCAATCTTTAAAGGTTACATCAATAAAAAAAAGATATAGGTTTATATTTAAATTTGAAAAAGAACAAACAGTTCAGTTTGTTTAGATGTGTAAAAAGGTCTAAATTTACATGGAAAATAAACAAAAAGTTCATTTTCTGTCAAATAATTACAAATAATTGATGCAACCTTATGAAAAATACAACAATTTTGAATTTAAAATTAGTCATAATTAAATTTAAATGATTTTAAACATGAATTTGATTCTTCTCTGCTTCCACTCTTCAAAGTAATATTTTCCTCTTTTATTAGAAACGTATGTTTTAGCAAGTATTTGAGATACTATCTAGCAGTGGCGGTTCGTAAGGGTCAGCAAGGCCTTCTCTGCTGGCCTAAACTTACTCAGAAAAGTAAAAGTATTTTTTCTTTTGATTAATATTTTTAAGTAAAATTATTCACACTGGTCTGTTCTCTTTATATTAGGGATGTACCGATACCACTTTTTTCAAAACCGATCCGATACCGATACTTAAATCTGAGTACTCGCCGATACCGAGTACCGATACCGATACTTCTACCACACACAAAAATGCAACAAATTGGAATACAGGTTTTATTTTTCTTCTCTGCTTTTTACAACAAATAACTGAGTTAGATAATAAAATAAAATAAATTAATAAAAATGATCACAAAACTAAAATATAAGATGAAAAAAATAACCATTTTCTGTGATTTCACAGTGAAATTATTGCAGTTTTCCACATTTTAACCAAATAAAATGAACTATTTGGCACCATCTCCAGCTCTCAACCCACACTGTTCCTCTTTAGCTCAATAGCTCCCCCTAGTGTTCAATATAGGAAACTACAACAGAAATCACAAGTCACAGACAGTGAAGCCACTGGTATCGGTTCCTGGTATTGAGTAACTTTAACCAATACTGGTATCGGTATCGGGCCGATACCAGTATCGGTGCATCCCTACTTTATATCATATTATATCCTCTTAGTTGTGTCGCTCCCAGTGTTAAATACGAAGGTAGGTTCTTATCCAATCAAATTTCAGCTAGCTTGTGTTGCTAGGCAGACTGAAGTCTGCCACTAGCGGCTCTGGGCCAAAGTGCTTCTCTCTGGACCTTCTGACTCAACAGAGCAGGCCCCTGTCCGCTGTGAGGGAACAGTGCAGCCAGTAGCGATAGCCAATCAGCTCTCAAGTCTGCGACTGCCAGTCCTTCTAGCAGGCCTGACGTCGTGTTGACATAAACGCGTCCTGTGATTGGATACGGCATCACTGGGCGAAATCTCTAATCTTAACCAGGAGATTCGTTAGCTACCGACATCTATCTGTGTATTTTTTTAACCCGTGATGGCTGACGGAGGCGATAGAGGTCCTGTTCCAGCAGGAAAAACGGTTTATCTGCCGTTTTCTGACAAGGAAATATGAACTTTACCCGTGGATCTCAACTTCAGAGAAATGCTGGAATTATACAGCTGGAAGTGATTGTTGCTATAACCGATGGATTTGGCGTTTGGAGCTACTGTGTGGAGGTGATCCATGTTGGTGAGTGCAAGCATTTTAGTTGTATTTTTATTGTGTTTTTGTCATTTTATTTTGATAGTAATCCATCACCTGTAGCGTGTCACTGAGCTTCTGCAGCACCGCTATATACACAGGCTGTGCAAAATACTGTGACGAAATGTGAAATGTGGCTCTTGGATGTCAGATCTTGGATTTTTAAAGTATTCCACATCACTTTTTGATCAGCTGAGTCACTTATTACCCATTTCCATCTCCAATGTGAAGCCTAAAGCTCAAAACCTGAGAAAGTTCACCTTCATCTTCTGAACATGTCGTCAAAATGTTGGTGTGAATTCATCTGAAGCTAACTTTCTGTTATTATATAAACCCCTTCCTCTAATGGATCACTCAGATGACATCATGACTAAAGGATCCAGAAACTCGTAGGTAGGATCCTACCTGTGGGCAGAGCGGGGTCCATGGTGGGTTTTTCCCAGGAGTTGACTTGTTCCCAGGTAAATCCATTGGTTCCCAGTGACACGCTGTATCCACAGCTGCTATAAGACTCCTCAAACGTACAGCCGCCTAGAAACACAGAGACAAACTTATGAGTTAAAAGACAAAAATGCATTCTTTATGTCCCAAATCTCAAGAGTTTCTGATAAAAGAAACAAAATGAGCTGAGTGGATTTATCAACTGATGTTTTCTATAAAAACCCTCAAGTTTACTGTAACTTAAATGTCTCCATTTGATGAAAATGCAGATTTTAATCAGGTCATAATAAATCGATCAGTTTTATTTTTTTGTAAAACATCATTTAGCTGCCAGTTTGGTAGTATTATATATTATAGTACTAGATAACTTCTCAGTTTGGTCTGAAAAAGACAAATTAAGACACGAAATCTGAAGGAAAAACAGACGAGAGAAAGAAAAATAGAGGAATGAAGCGAGTGAGATGAAGAGAAAGCTCTACGTGTCAACATGATTAAGTCACAGTGTCTCATCATTATTTCATGGCCCAGCTCAGACACATTTTCCACTACATTAGCTTTCACCGCTAGCCTCGAGCAGCCCACACACACACTAATTAGACATATGCTTTGACACACAACCATTTTAATTTGTTTTGAAGTATTTGAAATGGGAGAATGTCCCTGTTTCGTTCAATTAAACCAACAAACGTCTGGTGATTTGGGCTTTTGTCTGCCTTTTTGTTCCTGGAATCTTCAAACATGCTTGAGATCAGAACCAGAGTCTAAAAACCTTCATCCCTTCTTCTTGGTTCTTATCTACAGTATGTCCAGATCTAATTCAAGCACTTTTAAGGTGAGTTTTCAAAGACTTTCCAGCACCTTGCATACAGCTGAAACCAGGAGTTTACAAACACCAAATAAAAAGATAAATCTGACCAAACATCCTGTTAGAATTACCTAAATTATTTATATTTGCTAAATGCTGCAATAGTGAGAGAAAGGATGTCAGATTTATTTCCAATCACTTTGTGTATCAAGTACATTTGAAACACAAATGTAGGCATTTTTCTAGGATTTCAAGCATACGCTGCTTTTGACTCCTGGAAAGAAAAACTTAGACAAATTAGAATTTAATGAGACTTTTAGGGATGCACCGAGATGAAAACTCTAGGCCGAAACCGAAAACCAAAAATGAGGAAACCCAGGCCAAAAACCGAAACACTGAAATAAATGATTATGTAAATTATTAGAAGCAGTTATGGCTACAATGTGTACTAACCTCACTAAGATCAAGGCATTGCAATAAATTACCGTATTTGCCCGACTATACGACGACGTTTTTTTCATTGAAAATAATTTCAAAAAGCAGGGTCGTCTTATAACCGCGCTCGAGCCCACCAGCAGGGGGCGCATGCTTGTTGGTCATGCGGTAGAAGCAGGAAGCAGCTCTAGACCGCAAGTGGTCCAGTCTAGCTCAAAGTTACAGGTCCACTGAGGATTAAAACACCTGATGTTGAAGTCCAGCTTCAGCCAGGTCTACTTCTGGCGTTTTTAGACCAGCGTGGGTTCAGCTCGGTTCGGTACTCGTACGGAGCCGACACCTCTCGCCTCGGACCTGCTACCAACTGGACCCGGTGGTGCTTTCAGCGTAAGTGAACTCGGCGGACAGAACCCGTTTCTAACTGCGCGTCTCACGTATGTTTACGGTCATTTCCGTCACATACTCACATACACACACACACACACAGCCCAAAGGCAGAGAGAGAAAGCTTCACCTGAGCTTATTTTCCCTCTTTATTTTCCAATTGACTGAAATACCGTATGTTTTCAAGGAGAACTTTAATTCCTGATTAATAAGCAAATACTAAAGCAGTCTGTAATTAAGGTATTGTTCAGATGATTTTCTCAAAATTTAACTAAAAATAGTTTCTTTAAAAAGTGAATTTAGTCATTTTTCTGAAGATCAGTCTTAAAGGGGGGTCGTCTCATAATCGGGGTCATCCTATATTCGAGCAAATACGGTAATTACAAAACTATAAAAACAATGGTGAGAGGAGGGAAAATACTGTCTGTAACTTGGAGACGAGTCGTTGCGGTCGGGACCGACTCAAAATCACCAGCAGATGATAATATACATCTACACTGCAGACATGCTGGCTCTTATCCTTTTCTCACATGCTAGCTGCGCTATTCGCTCACTGCATCACACGTTTCGGCGTGTTGTTTCGGTGATTTAGGTGTTTCAGCCGAAACCCGAAAATTCACTTTTGGGTCATTTTCAGCTGAAAAATTTTCGGTGGCCAAAATTTCGGTGCATCCTTAAGCCGCTTTCATAAGACGCACCGTGGCGGCAAATCAGCGCAATATTGCCGCTACGGTGTGTCTTATGAAAGCACCGTGGCGATGCGGCCACGCTTGATAGTAATATTACCGCAACGTCGAACTTGTGAATGAAGATTACGCCTTGGCGCAACAGAGGGAGGTGTCACTAATAATGTGGCAAGGTGAGCCGACCCCCGACCAGAGAAAGTATTTAAAAATCAGGTAAACATGGGAAATCTGTTGCGCATTTGTAAACACTCAGCGGAGACGGTAAACTGGAGCGACAACGAGATCCGGGAGCTTCTGGCTGAAGCAGAAGTTGCCCGTCTGTTTATACGAGCCCTTCCATCTCACGTGTCTGTACCCTGCGCGTCGACAGCGCGAAGACCGCCCCCATACCCTCTTTATACCGCCACCAAGAAATCTTTGGTGAAACGCACATGATTGCGCAACATAACCGGCACGGTCCGACCACTTATGAACGACCAAAGGCTCCCAGATGCCGGCTCAGGTTAGCCGGTGTAGGTACTCGATCTGCTCGGGCTGCCAGATCGGCTCGTGGTCCTTCTCCTACCGACGACGTCACACTACGGCAAAGCCACTTGGACAAAATACATTGTAAATCTCTGTCGATGCTGTTCTTCCACACATGTTTTAGAAAGAGTTTATCAGGTTTGTTCATAAATACACGTTTCTTACCGCCTAATGTTTTCTTTATAATTGTAATTTGTTAATAAAAACACGAGATTGCCGTTTTTTAGTAAAGAATGTGAAACTACATCAAACCAACATCAGACTGTGCCAAAAAAGCACAACGGTTTTTATATGTGAATGTGTTCCTTGTGTTTACATATTTAGCAGGCCTGGTTGTTTGTATAAATGTAGGATTATTCTGTATATTTCGTTAGTTCTGGTGTAAATAAATCTAAAGATTTGTTCAAAAATAAGTTGTAGTCCTTACTCCAGTTAAGGACTACAATCGCGACCAATCAAAAGCTTCAGCGTTAACGTGATAACGTAACTTTTACGAACGTGATAACGTTACTCCAGTTCATCGTATGTTCAGCCAATCAGCTAGTGCCACGTAATCGGCAGGCGCAGGCCCCGAGCCGAACTGGCAGCCCGAGCAGATGTGGTACCTAGACCGGCATTGTTTTATGAAAGCAGCTTTAGAGACTTTTCAATGTTTTGAAAGTTGTGACTGAAAAAAAAAATCACAAGAACTGAATCTTCAAATTTCTTAAAACATACAAATGATGAAAATAAAAAAACACTCCGCATTTGGAGAAAAAAAACTTCTCAGAAGAGGGCATGAAATCATAAAACTGTTTTTTTAAGTTCTGAATTAAAACTTAATTAATTAATTGTATTTGCAACCTTTTTTCCCAAAGTAAATGAACTGACTGTCTGTTAAGAACATTCAATAATTTTCAGCCTTTTAGCAGTGTTCATGTGAAGGAGAATAGAGCTGTTTTAAACTGGATCAACTGGGACCAGCTCCTAAACACGTTCCAGTTCAGATGGAGATTACCACATTAGTTTATAAGTCATTGATCTCAAATGATATCATTTCAGCAGAAATAATAAATTCCTGGACTCAACCACAACGTTGGTCTTAGGTCACAAAAACCAAACCAGTCCCTGTAAACCATCTCAACTTCTACTGTACAGAAAACCACAAAAACCCATATCCCGAACCACAGAATTCTACCCACTGGAATCCATGTAAAGGCACAATATTACATTTAAATGACCAGATTTTACCAACAGAATTCCATATAGATAATTAAAACAAAAAAATATATAAATATACACATAATTCCTTTTGAATAACTACATTAAACACAGTATTCCATGTAAACAGCCCTGTAATAAAAACATTTAAACCACCATTAGCTCATCAGTCCTGCAGTATGTCAACTAGTTCTCTGAACAGAGGCTGTTCGATGTCCCTTTAACCTTCATCCTGATCCACTGAGAGAACCAGGTGATTTCTAAACTAGTTGTTGACCTGGAGTCGGACCAGCTGATAGTCGAAGGTCGACGTTCCTCTGGAGAAACAGGAACTCAGAGTTTAGCAGGACGCACAGCGTTCCTGTATGAATATATGGAGCTGCTCCCATCATCATGACCTTGATGCTTATAGCCGGCAGCATAAAGCTACAGCCTCATTCTTATGACATCTAAATTGTATAAATGCACATAAATGGAACTCTTTACTAATTAGCTTTTAATCCATTTTAATTAGAAAAATAAAACCACATATATAGTTTATTATTATAGTTCTTCAGGATTCTAACTGTATGATTGTCATATTTAACCAAGTACATCCCATCATTAAGCTGTCAGTTTTGTTATGTCAGCTCTGCTAACACTGATGTCGTTTGTTTTCTTTTTAGAATATGTTTAGTTTATTTTGAACTCAGATGTTTGTTGCTAAATATTTCCTGACTTTTCTGAACCTCTCAGCTCCTTCACGTTCTAACCGTTACCGTTATGAAAAAACCCTGATTATTCCTGTTTAAGCAACACTTACACCAACTGGGAAATGAAATGAAAACAACCCATCTTCTGTCTGCTCTCTGTTAGGAGAAAACAACCTCCAGCAATGGCTGAAAACCAGTAAAGACCCCTTTTTTCTCCAAAGGATATAAAAATAGCAGCTATGAATTAATCAATGCTGAGATAATTAGCCTCTATTGCCCCCTCGCTGTTCAGTGATCTCATTAGAAATGAAAAGAAATCAAAGTGATCTCATTAGAACAGAACTCTAAACAGGGAGAGGAGGGCGGGCTGAGGGGAATCCATCAATATTCAATATCAGCTCAGCGACTTTCAAAGTAGCGTCAGGAGAAACCAGAGCCAAGTGGCTCACAGCGACACAACTTTGTGTTTGTGTGCCCTGATTGAGTTTCAAGCATCGGCTCAACACATCCCTCCAACACACACACAGCTTATGTGTCAGAAAACACACTTTAATTACAGAAACGGTACACTGTGTGTGTGTTGATGATGGGAAATATACAAGCGATGGGATCAAATTCACCCAAAGTCCTTCCTCTCTAGTCATCAATGTTAGAAAACAGAAATAGTCTGACCTGATGGGTTCAGCTCAGGTCGTGGCCTCAAAAACCTAAAAAATACCTCAACCTACGGGTGTGAAAATATATCGTTTTTAATAATATCAAAATTCCTATTTGACAATGAGGCAGCAAGTCTTACCGTACTTTGCAATGGAGTAAAAAAGAGACCCTACGTCCTTGTAGCATGTGGCTAAATCCACTCAGCTGAGGTAACTGCCTAATGTCATGTTAATATATAACTAACAGCTACTCCTTTTCAAAAGGGCCAAAAATTAAATTCAAACCCAAAATGACCTGAAGGACTTGAAGTCTGAACCCGACCCAGCTTCATTGCAGGTAACACTCAGCTCTTTATCTTTAAAGGTATGGTTTACTGAAAAACCTTTTATTTCATCTTTTTTCTGATTAATATTGGTCACTCTGAGCTTTTCATGCAGGCTGAACATGAAAACAGTCTTCTATATGGATCTCCAGCCATTTCCTCTCAAAATATTTTCAGGTTGAAACACTAGGATTTTAAAGACCGTGCAGATCTACGTCACTCTGAATGTGCATACATGGTCTGGACCATCTTGGCTCGCGCCGCCCTGATAATGCACAGGCTAGATGGCTTGAGGCTAGGGGCCTGGTGTGGTCTGGGGGCCCCATTGGCCAGTGAAAATATTATTTTATTTAAATTTACATTCAAGAATATTCTTAAACTGAATTGACCCACAAAATCATAGGCGACACAGATTTTTCGTGATCTTGACTCATATTATGTGACACTTAACGTTCATGAATGTAAACAGAACAAGCCTGTTTAAGACTCCACCTCTCACGTTGGAGACATGGGTTTGAGTCCCAGGTGTCAGTTTTTAAATTTTCCTATAGGAGGTCAGTAAAGGATAAGGTTGGGTAAGTTTGTAACATATTTTTGCTGAGATATTAGCAGTTATTCTGAGGTCTTTGTGGTTAGCCACTAGAACAGAAGAATAGAATAGAAGAATCGATTTAAAACCGGTGAAAACTAGTTTAAATATGAATCGGTGTAGAAAAAAGAAAAATCGATTCACAAGGGCCTGACATACTACTACATGGAAAGCTCTGAAAAGGGGAGTAAATGCTAAAAGAACCACAGAAACGCTACTTTCTCTGCTCAAACGTGTATTAAACGACTTAATCAACTTAAAGACATACAGAGTGATCATAAAGAAACATAAAATACCAGTCCGATTGTCTTTTCAACTAGTTAGCATCAGAGGCTATCAGCTAGCGGCTAACTGTGGCTAGGCTATCAGCTAGCGGCTAACTGTGGCTAAACCTTGTTCAAAAACAAGAATAAAGCTGAATCAAAACCGGATCAACAACTGAATGCATTCATGAACGTTCTGTTACATGACACTACAGGTGTTCTTATGGATAAGTCATACCTGAAAAGGAGAGTTTATAAATATATATTATAAATAACCACGGAGTTTCTTCCTCTGCTGCTCAGATTGCTTTCTAGCTCTCTAGCGCTAGACGTCCCCTGCTGGTCACATGTCGTTACTACAGCTACTAAATCAAAATCCACATTAACATCCGTTTAACTAAACTATATCTAGTATTTGGCTAAAAACTACTGACAAACATTGTTAATGTAAACAGTAATGAACACATTTCCCTTAATATCTATTAAACTATACATACTGACAAATACATTTGAAGTTTAAACAATAATGAGGACATTTCAACCATCACACACAGTGGTGACAACGTTCTGCTAATCATTCAGAGCAGAGACAAGCAGCTTCAAGATAGATGATGCTCTAATCAATTACAAGTCAACAGTGTGGCAGCATTTGGCTTTCCCTTGTTTCCAGTAAGACAATAGAAAATTACAATTTGAAACACGGACTAAAGGGCAATTGTAAAATTTTAAAAAATTATTTGGCCATAAAATAAATGAATTTTGTTAGGAAAAATCATCAAAAATCATGAGCTTAAAATCGGGAATCGAATCGAATCGTAGCTTGAGTGAATCGTTACATCCCCATTAGCCACACATGCTAATGTTAACATAGCAACTCATACGGTCTGCTTCCTTTCGCCCTGGTTCGGGTGTCACAGCAGAACGTTCTGCTCTTTTAGGAGAAAATGTCAGCTCACATGTAGGTATTACCATTCTGAAACAATCATTGACAAACGCTGAGGAAGCGCTTCCTAAATTTCTCCGTGCTCAGATTCGGGATCAAAAACGTAAGGCAGAATCTCGTCCAACATTTTGATGTGATACAGTAATCTGAATAAGTGGGCGGAGTTGTGACATCATGTCTGTTATCCAATCAGAAGCGAGGGGTGTGCATTAGGTATGCTCCTGTTTCAAGCAGACCTCTGAATCAGCAAACTTCTGTATCAGAATAGAAGCATCATAGCTTTTGTCTTTATAAAAATGACTCATAAGGCATTGATTCACACTAGAAAACACTGCAAAAGTATTTAAAAAACAACCACAGCTTTACCTATGACATAAGTTTATTCCACCTCTTTCTCTTTCTGATCAATAACAAATATTCTGATCAGATTGGGTTCATACTTGGGTTGAAATAGAGAAGTTTTAGTCACTGCGCTGCTTTAAAACCTACACCGTGTGAAGAAACTGCAGCATCATCTAATAGTGTTTGTCTGTGAGTGACTCACCAACAAAAGGAATCTGTTTTAAACTCTTCAACCTGCGTCTTTTATTCTCTTTACTTATTTGAAGCAGCGCCTGACGAACTACTTCAAAATGTTATTTCAGGTCTGCGTGGAAGCTCCAGCTCCCAGAAGAAACAGTTCATCGTTGTTCAAAGTTCACGTTTGTTGGCCTGCAGATTTATTCCAAGAAACAATGTTGATTCAAGAAGGGAAATGATTAGCAAGGCATTATTCCAACGCCCACGTTCCTAACTCTACCCGCGTTAACATGAATCATTTATATACAACTCGTGTTTCTTTGTGTTTGGTTCTGGGTTATTGCTCACGGTAACGGAGTCTTTCATCAACAGAGAAATAACTTCTTAAATTCATCTCTTATAGAGCGTATGGTTAATCCACTCACACATGTTGGGAGTCATTTTGAGCTTTTCGTCCCTATTAAATATTATAAAGTCGATGAATAATCAGTCACTGAGCTAAAACCACTGGAAACTGGATGTGAAAACACACGAGTGTATAAAATGTGTGAAGGTTTTTTTTCCATTAAAAAGTGTAATTATCAACAAATTAATGAGTTACAGAGAAAAGACTGCTGAGGTTTAATTTGTTTTTCTGTCAAAACGCTTTAATAAGAACAAAAGTCTATTTCTACTTAATGAGTTTGGTGTGAGATTTGAATGTAAATTAGACTAGTTTGAAAACATTTGATCAAAGTACTGAACATCTAATCCTAACCTCTAATTCTGAATTTCATTTAGTCAATCAGATGCATTTAAACTGTTTTGCATCTAACGATTTGGATGATCTGCATTTTTTTTGTTCACCCACTATAGGCTGCAAAAAATGCAACAGATGAAATGATTCGAGTGTTTTTCTATGTTCATGTCTGTATTAACAGGAAGGTCAGAACCAGGGTCCCACACAGATGAGAGTACAGGTCTCTGGAAGGTGCTTTTGAGTCATTTTATTCTTTAATTCTCATATTATTAATTCATTTTCATAGTTTAGGTAGAAAAGGTTTGATACTAAAGAACTGAGAAGGTGATGCGTGTCTCTGTATGGGTCAGAACACGATGGATTAACCGGATAAGAATGTTAGTACCAGGTGTCAAAGCTGGGAATTAAAGCTTTTCCAGCACTCTGGTGTGAAAGAGAAGGGATTTTTATTCAGGGGAAAGGAGTTTTGTTGCCACACACCCCACATCACTACATATATACCACAGTACTACGTAAATACTACATAGTGGAATCTGTTCTCTGCATCTGATCTGTCCCTGAGGAGCAGCAACCAGTTTCACGTCGCCCAGGAGGAAGTTGAAGAATCAGGATCTTGATGAAGGATTCCTCGACCCAAGGTGTGGTCTTGGGATTAAACCCATCATGTATGAAGCTACTACTAAGTGTACCAACTCACTGTGAGTCTACATATACTCCTACAATACATATAATTGCTTTTACAAATTTGTCTTCATCAATGATCACATCTTTCTCAACTGTAGCTATCCATCACAAACACAACATGAATCAGATTATTTAAGGAAAAGTCAACAGCTCATTTTAAATTATTTTGAAAAAAGTTCAAACAAGTAAAGCTTTACTTTGTTTCTGCTGCTTTAAAATGCTGTTTAATTGATTTGAGCAGTAGAGCTGCAAACTGCAGGAACAGAAGGTGAAAAAAGACGAATTAAACCATTTTATGATGTGACTTCAAGTGACAACAGGCAGAGGGGAACATGTCATCAAACAGCAGATGTGATCTGGAATGTCTCACATGATTATAAGAATAAAACAGGTCCGACTTAGCATCAAATCACATTAGAATATTATGAACAGTTATAACGTTATTATCTGACTCTTCAGCTAGAATTATTGTGCATCCAAAAAAAGGATTTTCTGCCCAAACTCCCATCTGGAGCATGTGGACGTGTTGGTATACGACATCGATCACATTAAGTCAAACTTCAGCAGCCGACCTGGCATCGGTCCACACGAAGCAGGAACCACTCTGAGCCCTGAAAATACCCACGACTCCAACGATAACACTTATTGAAGCAAAGTCTTTCTCATGTGAAGATTTTCATTCCCCGGAGGCAGAGCAGAAGCTATTAGAGGCTCTGATGTCAGTCAGAGCAAACACAGAGCGACGGGACGGAGGGAGGGAGGGACCCCGAGGCCGCCCGCTTTAAACACTCTGTTTACTGCTCACTTAGATAACATCTACTGATCCTGAGTGTGTGTGTTCCTGTATGTGTGTGTGTGTGTGTGTAGGAGCAAACCGAGGACACGTTGCTGTGTTCAGGGTTCATACTGGTGTTGGAAACTAGAAAATTCATGTTTTTGTCAGTTTGAAGAGTTAAAAGTTTAAAAAGACAAAAACTTTTACATTTTTATGATTTATGATGAGCGCTTTGACAGAGAGAG
>SSNR01000054.1:2321634-2401032 GCA_006937965.1 Callopanchax toddi | reverse complement strand
GGGTCTTTGTGACCCAGCTTTGCTGCATTTGTGTTGAGCTTCAGGAGGGCAGATGCCCTGATGAGCCGCATGATGGGCCAGTTAGCGGGCAGGAAATCGCCTGGATCTCCCGATTGCCAGTCTGTCACTGGAAAGTTTACTGGATGTAGGATTGTCCAGGTGTCTCCACTGAAAACTTTCTAGTTTCGGTGAGGGGAGGAGGGCTCTCTGCACCAGCTGCATGCTTCACTGCGTGCATAACATACCACACCATATTTAGTTCTAAAAAGCGCATTTAAACACTGCACATCATGAGATAAAACCATACAGAGGCCATGTAAAACACACAATAAAACAATCACTAAATGCGGTTTAAAACACCTAAAAAAACATTAAGATTAAAAAAAAAACTAAAAGAGAGTTTCTATCTAAAAGCCAGCTCATAGTAGTGGATCTTTAACCGGGATTTTGAAGACTGCGATGGATGTCGACTGGCGGATGGTAATGGGCAGCGCATTCCAGAGGACGGGGGCCACGTTTACAAAAGCTCTCTCCTGTTTTCCCGCCGTTTTTTGCGTTAAAAACGTGTTAACTTTGATAACTAAAATATATATTCTGTTAGGGCTGGGCGGTATACCATTCATACCGGATACCGGTGTTTTTTTTTAGGTTATGATATTAATTTTTCATATACCGCTATACCGGTGAATAGCCCACACAGCGGAGTTGGCAGTGGGGGCACATTCCACCGCGACACACAACACCGCAGTGTGAGTGAAACTTTTGAACCAAGAATGGCGACTAGCGAGAGCTGTCATGGCGACTTACAAATTACGAACCCAGAGGAACTTTTTCCAAAAAGAGGAGACAGGCGCACGTATGTTGTTTCGGGGTTTTTCAGGTTTAAAAAGTCGAATGTGACTTAGCCGCTAGTTGGCGGAGCTAGCCGGCGGGGCTAACCAGCAGCTTGCTTCACCATCTTAGCCGAAAATATGTCTTGGAATAATAATTATCAGGAATGTCTCAAGCTTAGATCTGTACCCTTCACCTCCACAGCTAAAACGGCTAGTAGCAGTCAGTTAGACGTCCATTAAAGACGTGTTCGCTAAAGGGACCGCTGATGAAACAAAGCCAGCGGTGGGTCAGATAACAACGCAAAAACGTTTCACGGTAGGTTATTTATATCTTAATTACTTCTCTCTTTTGACAAAAATACTTTGAAGGGGTTATGTATTTACCTGCCTGTGACTGGACATGAAAAAACTATGAAATTCTGCATATGAAAGTAAAATGGACTATTAAAAGCTGATCTAGTGCAGTAATTATCTTATAATTAAAGAATGTTATGGGTAGTAACGGCCGTGTAAAAAAATACCGTCAAATACCGTAAAACCGATATAATTTCAAGAAAAACCATGATAAATATTTTTGCCATACCGCCCAGCCCTATATTCTGTATTTGTGGGTCTTAAACATCATTTAGAAACTTAAAAGTAAAAATCAAAACAAGCACCACCTAGTGGCTGGTTGCAGTATGAACGTTAAGCCCCTCCCCCTCCAAGTAAGTCAAGTCAAACTAATTTATGAGCAGAAAACTGGTCCAGACCAACAAAAAAAAATGCAACAAAATGTGTTCAAACATCAAATAAACACAATAATAAAGGACAAGTACAAATAAATGAAAGCAGCACAGGTTGAAAATGAAAGACAGCTGGTTTTAAAAGGATGGAGTGATGGTGAAACAGCTAGCTGTTCCAGAGTTTAGGTGCAAAAACATTTGTGCAGAAAAATGTAAGAATAAGCACAAAAAAGAGTTTATTTCTGGGAGTTTTTGTGCAGATTCTCTGTCAGAAGCTTGCCTGTTTCATTCTATTAAAGCGTATTAAATCCACTGTCAGCTCACAGGCCAGGATCCTTAAACATTTTCATTTAGTCATTTAAAGCCGTATGCCATCTGTGAACGTCGCCCTCTCACCCCCCCAGGCTAACATGAACTAAATGCCATTATTGCCAACCCAATAAGCCTGAATAACAAGAGGAAGGAGGCAGAGACTCGTTGGCCACTGGAGACGGGGTGTTTTCAGAGGTAAAACGAGGTGTTCAAAAGTGGTAAAGGTGGGAAAAAAATCATGATCAGATAACCTGTTAGTAGGGGGGAAAAATATGATTTCAGGTCACTTTTGGGTGAGAAGCCAGTCTGTTGTGAAAAAGGAGCTGAGCCAGAAACTAAAGCTCTCGATTTACTGGTCGGTGTGCGTCCCAATCCTCATCTGGACAGGAGCTTTGAGTAATGACTGAGAACGAGATCACGGATTCAAGTGGCTGAAATGAGTTTCCTCTGCAGGGTGGCCGACTGGCCGGGCTCTGCCTTAGAGATTTGCTGAAGAGCTCAGATGTTCAGGAGGAACCGAGTAGAACCGCTGCACCTCAACACGAAGAGGAGCCAGTGGAGGTGGTTTGGACACCTAGCCAGAAATGCCTCCTGGATCGATGCGTCCCTGGGGAGGTGTTTCAGTAATGTCCAACCCAGGACAAGCTGGAGAAGCTCGCCGTCCGGTCTGTGATTTTCTCACTTTTGGTTCTTTTAAACCAGGCCTCCCTTCTCTTGCTGTTGAGATGTAATGTGTGTGTTTTCATTAAATTTATTTTTCAAACTATATGTTATGCATTGAATCAAAAGAGTCTGATAATTGGTTTTTAATTAGGTCTGATGATCCGGTTAAGGCCGGCAGATCTCACCAACAAACCGTTTGGTTTTCTTTTCAAATCGGTGTGTGTTTTTGTTAAAGTCCTAAAGAGAAGGAAGTGTTTTCCTGAAGGGTCTGATGTGACTTTAATTATCTGCAACATGAATCGATGGGGGACCCTCTGTGTAATCTTTAGTTCTGCATGAAAGAGCTCAGAAAAAACAATCCCTCTCCCTGGCTTTCACACACACACACACACACACACTGTGCTTCATTAACACACACCAAGTATAAAACACACAACAACACAGCAGCCTCACAGACGTCTGAACTCAGGTTATTAAATTAATTTCTGTTTACAGAACGGCTCACAGGTACTTCCTGTCTGAAAAAGCAGTCGAGGTGAATTAGAGGACAAGATGTTGACTGTTGTCCTTCCTGGTGCCGACGCTGTTTGTCTCCCTCTAAGACTAACTGGACCAGAGTTAAAACCGAGGCCGCATGTAGGCATGGGCAAGGGGGGCATTGCCCCCCCCCCCAAATTCCATGACTGCCCCCCAAACGCGACTGCATGCAGAAATAACAAATTTCTAAAATATTTCAGTGAAAAATGGTCAGAGTGAGCGCTCTCTTCCGTTTGTCCTCATTCAAAGTAGCTACTGATGAATGACACAGAAAGAAAGAGAAACACAACACACAAAAAAGAACAAAAACAAAACAAAAAACTAGTGCTGTCAGTCAATTAAAATAAATTAACAAATTAATCGCAAATTTGAAAGAAATTAATCGCATTTAATCGCTTCTTTTCAGAAAAAAGAAATTACATGCAGTTTACAATGTCCATCCAAGAAATATGCCAAAATGTTTTAAAAAAATCATTTTTAAAGCTTTTATACTTGATGAAAAAATGCATTTAAATTGCATTTCAGTTCAAAACAGTTGAAAACCAAAAATTCCTGACTAAAACTGGACAGACCAAAGACAGTACTTTATGAATCTATTTGTTTATTTTATGTACAATTTCAGAAGGGTGTTGTTTTAAAATAATAATAAAAGATTTCCAACATGTGGAAACACTATGAGAGAATCATTTTTTGCAGTGTTCAAACTGACCCACGGTCTGTTTTCAATGAGGGGTCCGAGTCACTCAGGTCTCTGTTGTTTAAAGACTAGTGTGGGAATGGGATCGCCTCAGTCCGGTACTGGTTTTACTTTTCAGATAGAGGTAGGGTCTGGGTTCGTACCGAGCCGAACTGACACCTCCGTCCGCTCGGACCTCGGTGTCAGACCGGGACTGGAGCCGTAACACCTGCTCCCTGCTGAACCGAACCGAACCGGACCGTACGGCGAGAAAGGAGCAGGAATAAACCTTAAAGGCTAGAGACCGTCCAGTTTCACCGCTGATTACTTTCGGTTTTCACGGTGGAAGGAGCGGAGAGTTGAGTTCGTCTACCGAGGAGAGACAGGTGAAGAGAGTGATCTGATGAGATCTGAGGAGCGGTCTGGAGGGAGGACACGGGCTGCGACGGGAGCTGCAGGAAATCTGATGCTGACAAGCGCTCCGCCTGGCTTCAAACACAAGTTGCGTTAATTTCGTTAATTTTTTTTAACGCATTATGTCTTCCAAATGAATTAACGCAATTAACGCGTTAAATCTGACAGCACTACAAAAAACACAAAAACGAACAAAAAAACAAAACAAAAAAACACTAAAAAGAACAAACAACAAAACAAAAAAAACAAAAAGAACAAAAAACAAAGCAAAAAAACACAAAAACGAACAAAAAAACACAAAAACGAACAAAAAAAAACCACAATAAGAACAAAAAAACATAAAAACACAAAAAAGAACAAAAACAAACAAAAAACAAAGAAACCCACACAAACAACAAAAAGCAAAAAAACTCAAAAAGAACAAAAAAACAAAACATAAAACACAAAAAAGGACATAAACGAACAAACAAAAAAAAACACAAAAAGGAACAAAAAAAACCCCCCAAAACAAAACTAACAGATAAATGCAGTCTCAACATACTTGTGCCGTCCCAAGCCCGGGTAAATGCAGAGGGTAGGGATCAAATATGAAAATAAATATATGGATAGAGGAACTGATATGATGATGGTGTAGTTTTTGATGCATTTAAGGGATTGGGGGGGTGTGATGACCAAAAAATTCTTAGCCTGTCCAGACTCCCCCCCCCCTCATATTCTACCTGCCCCCCTTAGTGGGGCTGGCTAGATCCGGCCCTGGTTAAAACCAAGAAAAACCTGAGTATTTACAGGAACACACTGCTGGAAATGGAGTCTGACCTCCAATCAGAACCAGGCTCCCCAGTCTAACACGGGTCACCTGAATGGGTTAACTGGGTCGGTGTGTTTGAGCAAATCACCAGAAGCTTTCTACCTGAAGCTCCGTGGAGAACAAAACCAGATCTACTAGAGCTGCTGTGAATCAGGACATTCTGCTCCCAGAATGGAAAAATGTGACTTTTTAATGACTTCATGATGATGGTGCTTTAAAAAACAAAACAAAAAAAGATTTGAACTCACCGATTTTAGTCAGAATTAAAAGAAAGAAAACATTTAACCCTCAGGCTTCATTCTAATTTACTCTTGAGTCTTTAGTGGACAAAAACGTCCGCTCGTGAAAGTGGCTATAAAAAATGTATACATTCATTTTTTTTTGGCTCTTTTTTCATAGATCTGTTAAACAACTTCAGCCCTGCTCAAACATATAAAAATGTCAATCATTTTGAGGATTTTAACTCTTGAAATGCCAGTTTGAATACTCAAAGTCACTGATGTAATTTATGGAAAAAAAAAAACACAAAACGAGTTATTTTCTTTAAAAAAATCATTTTTTGTGCACGGGGCATTTATTACAAATCAGTCATGGTGATGTCATGAAATATCAAAAATTGTGAATGTTTTGCATTTATAGTTTTAGCGACAGATTTAAAATTGACAACCCTCTTACGGACAAAAATGTCCACTTCTAAAACCACTTTCAAAACGGTCTAGATTAATATTTGTTCCTGCTTTTTGGGCTTAAATCTTGTGAACAACTTCTGATCAAAACAATCAAATATTGAATAATTATCTAAATTTTAACCCTTTATATGCCAGCTTGATTGTCTGATGCTCATTTTTTCATGAAAAAAGCAGACAAAAGAGGAGATATTTTACATAAAACATATTCTGAATGACTGAAATATATTTTTCTAAATCAGCCTTGGATATGTCAAGAATGTGATAAAATATTACATTTTATGCTTTATTAGTTTTTGTGTAGCAACAGATTTAAAATTTCCCATCCTCATCACTGTGTTTGAGCAGGGCTGAAGTTGTTTAACAGATCTATGAAAAAAAAAGCAGAAAAATATGAATGTATACATTTTTTATAGCCACATTTACGAGCGGACGTTTTTGTCCACTAAAGACTCAAGAGTATGGTGGGGTTTTTTCATAGTGTTCCCTTGATCTATTTTCAAATTTCCAAATTGAATTTCCAAATGTGTCAAGAGAGGGGTTTTGCGACAAAAATTTGTACCATTTGCACAAACCGTGTTAAAATGGTGTGCAGACAAACATGGAAAAACTGCCCAAACGGACAAAAATGTCCTCAATGAGGCCTGAGGGTTAATCATCTTGTTTTTTCTCCTTTTAACATTAATGTAGCTCTCATGATGCTCACAGTCACACTTTAACTCTATTTGTGACGTAAAGACTTTTAATCCAGAAGTTTAACATCACATATCAGAAAAAGACAAACAGCTGTTTTAGATTTATTTCTTCTTCATGTTGCATCAACTCCACAACAAACCATCAACCTTACCGAAGCTAAAAAACCAGAACCAGAACCTACTGTTTCACCCTAAAAAAGAACAAAAAACTACAGTAAAGTTTGTTCAGACAGAAGACAAAGTGAAACTCTCTCCTCCAGACCAAAGATCTGGACGTCCGAACCAGTGAAACCAGTAAAAACTTGTAAAAGATTCATAAAATACGACTAAGACTGTGGGTCATAATATTAATCACCTGATTATCAGTCACGTTCTTCTATAAATTCACTTAAAGTTGTACAAATTGACTCTGATGAAGCAAATATAGAAGCTCAGCAGGTCATCATCATCTGCTCTGAAGATGAGGGAATCGGTAAATAACCGGATAACTCCTCCTCTCTCCTCCTGCATCATCTGGTTGCCATGGTTTCTACGTCAGCTCCTCCCAACATTTGTCCTCTTTTTGCCACGCACCCAACAGTCTGACAGACATTTATCTTATCCTCAGCTGCTAAGTCTTATTTTTTATTATGTTTATAACTTAGAATTTCATCAAAAGGAGCCAGTTGAGGTGGTTTAGGCATCTGGTCAGGATGTCTCCTGGACGCTTCTCTCAGGAGGTGTTTGGGCATGTCCTGCCGGCAGGAGGCCCCGGGTCGACTCAGGACAAGCTGGAGGAAATACATCTCCATGTCAGCCAGGGAACGCCTGGGCGTCCCAGCTGAGGAGCTGGTGGACTCGGCCGGGGAGAGGACGGTCTGGGATGTCCTACTTGGGATGCTGCTCACAGACCCGGATAAGCAAAGGAAGGCGAGACGAAGTCTATAAATTAGTTCTTATGAAACCTCTACAAACACAATAAAAACAGTTATTTTTTACAACATCTTACTGGTTTGTGTTTTAACTTCTGTAACAAAAATGTTTGCTTGATTCCAAATAAAAAGAAACGAGGATACAAACTGTACGGTTGTCCCAACCAGACAATCAGTTTCACTCATTTTCAACATCTAATTTTATTGAATCAAATAACCTCTAAGAGTGGAAACAATGAAATGAACCTTCATTAAAAACACAGCGTTAAAGTGTGATCTGAGAACGTTTACTCCTTTTTCTTGAGTTTCGTTCCGTCTGAGGCTCATCTGCTCCCAGCAGCTGTCAGGACTTCACAGAACAACAACAGGGAGGTCTAATCTCCGTTTTCTCATTAACACCCGACAAGCTGATTCAGATTCTTCCTACAGAAAAAAACCTGCTCTGGATCATCAAAGTGACGGCGTTGTGACAGGAAGTCAACGTCTTCATAACCCAAAGTTATTATCAGTAGTATAATTAACTTTTCTAACGAACACTGTCAGGTTCTTACACTTTATCATAAGGTTTCTATTCTTGTGAGGACGTGCCGCTCTGTGGAGGTTAATGTTCGGTTTTATGACCTTTGAACTGTCCTAGTAATTCAAGAACCAATTAAGTAAACCCCGAGCTGCCACTAGGGGGTGCGCAAGATGAAAACTGTAATGGCGGAAAATTGAAATAATTCCACATTTACAGTGTTTTTTTCCCCACTCAATAAAAATGTGTAAATAAACATGTATACCATTATTGTGTGGAGCTGTGGGACAATATTTGGATGAACTCTGAGTCGAACTCTTTCGAGCATAATTTTATTTTGAAGGCCGTCTTTACAAGATAAGTGCATCACATGGAAATGCGAGGGGCATTTACTGACCGTAGGACGCGCGACTCTCACAGTAATCCTCGGTTACATTCAATTATTAAACACTCAAAAGTATCGAACATTTGTAACATTATTGATTCGTATACGGTACCAGGAATTTGTTCAAATGTCAAAGGTTTCCATCCGGGGATTGGGGGTGCGCGAACACGGCTGGGACATAGACGGGGGTGCGCGGCAAAAAAAGTTTGGGAACGGCTGATCTAGCGCCACCTTTAGATGATACAAAAGATCAAAGAAAAGGACTGAACCATAAGTGAAACAAACATGAAGAAATACAACAAAACAACTGAACAAAGAACCCAAACCCAACAGAACCACCGGGCCGTGACGCTCAGCTCAGCCCTTACAGGCAGAGAACACACACTTGAATGCAGCTCCTTTCTCTGAGGTGCTCATTAGGGGAGGTACCAGACCCCCCTAGCTAAACCACGGGGGTGACTGACCCCCCTCGCCTCTTCACCTTCATCACTTTTCTTTCCCTCTGCTCTCTTCTCTCTCGCTTCACGCTCTCCTGCTCTTCACACCCGTTCTGTCTTTAACTCACCACTTCAGAGGCCTTTTCTCTTTGCTCTCCGTCTCATCCTCACCTGCACCTCCTGGTGACCCGCTGACCCCCTTTTCCTCACCCTTCACTTGTTCTGTCACATTCTGACATTTTTCACCTTTTCTCTCGTACATTCCAGCTGCTTTAGAGTGGAGGTGAACTTCCGTCTGGTTTAGTTTGTGTGGAAGCGCGATGAGGGAGTCTGATCAAGTCACAGAGTTTGATCTGAGTTTGGATGAATAATCAGAGTCTACAGAACAAAAGATGGGTCAGAGAGTTCATAAAGAAGAGAGTTTGATGCATCGTTCGTTAGAGCATCAAGCAAACAAATCTCCCTTTATTTCACTTTAACTGCATCAATATAGAGTTTAAAATACTAGATCTGTTCATAATCAAAACTAAAAGACTTGCTTAGAGTAAAAATCTACATATAAATAATCTGTATTATATAGAATTTACTGCACGTCTCACTTTATTTTGGGAAAATTAACATATTTTAAGACAGAAAATTGGCGGGAAGAAGCGGAGACAGGCGAGGCGATAACGAATGTATGGATGGTTTGATTTCCTTACATGTGTGGACTGGATGGTTTTATCAACATTTAGTGAGAATTTTATGTCAATAAAACCTTTAGAAATAGACAAATTTAGAAAATCAGCACCATGTTCAAAACCTGTATCTTATATTTCACACCGTACCAGTGATATATCTGAGCACAGTAGAGAAAACTGTTAAAAACAATCTATAAAAATGATTTTCTCCACAAGTTCATTTGTAGAAAGACTCATTAACTTCATCCTGAGGCTGACGAGCAGAAAACGTTATTTTTATCCACAACAGATGAGATGAGAATTATGTTCCTCCTCTACAAACCACAGCAGCTAAACAGCCAATCAGGTTTATAATGACAGCTTTTAACTTTACTCTAACTGGATTCATGGTCGACTGTAAATCGGGTTCTTTGCAGTAAAATTCTTGATTCTCATTGTAGCGTTATCAAATACGCTATAACCTCTGACCCCTTGAACGTCACACAAACAATAATCATCTTTTTCCCAATAACTTGGATTATAATGACTCTTTATTATGTTTTAACCTGAATCAACATTCCCAGGTATCCAGATCGTTCTTCCGGAAGACTCCACAGGACTCTTTAATAATAAACTCAAAGACTTCCTGATGTCTCCTTCTAAATGACACTACTTTTGATCCACTGTCCAGAAATGTCTTAATATGATTAATGCACTTTCTCTTACAGTATTATGAATGTTTGATCCAGCTTCAGTATTATTTCATATTTTTACTTTGCTAAAAGGTTAAATCAGTATTGTTAATATATTTGCTTATTCCGGTAAATATGAGGTTAAAGGCTTGAGTCATGTGACTTGATAGAAACTCCCTCATTGGTCCACATCACCTAAGGCTCCCTTCTAGCTCTGTCAGCGCCCGGAAGTCTTCAGTTCTCATCTAGCTCTGATAAGGCAACCTCTCAGCTGTCCCACTCGCTACATCAGCCGGCCCCTAAAGGCCGATCCGCTCCTCTCCCCTGAGAAAGACACCATCCGTCTTTACTCTCCGCCACAACATGGGGATACCAGCCTTTGATGCTACAAATCAGAAATGGCTCTGCTAAGCCTCCGGATCCTGGGACGCAGCCAGAGGCCTGCCGGCGGCCCTCGGTCTCCGGCGGCCCCCGACGGATCGGGGAGGACAACCCACCTCCAAACGGTTCGCCATCCCTGCTGGACTACGATCCATCGGACCGGTGGTCTCAGTTAGAACCCACTTTCTGGTAATCCCAAAGGCCTGTCGATAAGGCTAACAGCTTAGCTCACTCCAACAAGTAACTCCTCCAAACTGCCCTCCGTAACTAAATTAAGATAAACAACCCCTAGTCTTAACATCACAGACTCAAGTCGTGAAACTCAAATTAAACTCAACTTCAGAACACCTTACCATCGTTTGACAAATGCTTCACAATTTGCTACCTCGATGCTAACTGTTTGTACGGTTCGTCAGCTTTTATAATAAATTCTGTAAAGTCTTTATTCCTGACTCAGACTTCTATTCATCAACAAGAAGGTACGTAACCAACTCCCTGCTAATTAATGAACCTAGGAATTCCTGTTGAATTATTCTCAGCTATCTCAAGAAGGTATCAGGTGCTAAGAAGCCCTCAATAAATCCTTAATGAGACTGAACAATTTAACGGAAGGTGTACAGTAAAACTGAACAGTTTTATCTCACTACATCATGTATTCTTGAAAGTTGGGGAAAACGTATGGATGTGACTACTTCCTGAAGCCGTTTCCTTTTATTAGTCACCTTTAAATGATTTTGTTTAAATGTCTTACAAAATAAAGGAACTCAATGGCGACTAAATCCTGTTTTATGATGCAACAAAGTGGAAGAACTGGATTAAAATAATTTGATTTATTTTGGATCAGGAAGGTTACACACACACACACACACACACGAGAATCAGTGCTAGTGGAGCTTATTTATCATCCAGAGAATTCCCAGGACTGAGGAGGAGAAGTTTTCCTTTGAACAGTTCAAGATGACTGGACGTCCCTCTGAGGACAAATTCGAGACACAACTTGTGTTTATGTGCTGGAAACGACCTGAACACACAAAACGCTGAGGTTTATTTGCTACATGTTGTGTGTAAATATCCAGTTTCACAGCTTTAAGTGTCTGGTTTTCACCACTGCGTCAACATTTTATTTAAGTGAGAAAATCTTCCTGTTCTGACAGTTTAAGACTTTAGGATGCTGGAGAAAACTATTTCTACCTCGCCACTATCAGAGATTTAATATTAAAAATAAAAGTAAGCTGAGCTAATTTATCCAACACCAGACCCCAAATGACCAGAGAACGCCATCGGCTCTACAATAAGGACAGTAGGAGGGTTAAGCCAAAAGCTGAAGAAAAATACAGTTCTGCAAAACAACATGGCACTGAAATAATAAAAATATGGCAAGTTATCCTGAGAATTCAGAACTAGAAACAAAAACTTAATGAAATGACTGTGATTAAGATAAAAACCCAACAAACTGCTTCCTTTTTATTTTCACTGATTATTTATAAGGAGCAGGTTCAAAAGGTGTTTAAACAACGACATCTTCAAATGTCCTGATGTGAAAATACCAAAATAAATCCGTTTCCCAGAACCTCTGATCACTTGATGAGTCGTTGGCTTGGAGCTTTTTCAGGACGTTTGGGTCATTTTGAAGGTTTGCTCTATCACTTATTTAACTACAGTAAAGACACACCCACCGATGACATCACTCAAAGCAGGCGGAGTCTCTAGAAACAGGAAGTCGTCTAAACGGAGTGTAACCAAGTTAGAAAAACGTAACTAAAGATAGAAATAAATGATTAAACATGAATAAAACTGGAAAAAACCGGTTAGAAATAAAGAATCCCATCTTAATAACAAAAAAAGACTTGAAAAGAAAAACAACAAAATAACAGAAAAGAAAGAGAAAACTGATTAGTTTAGGAGTTTCTGCTGAAACATGGATTTACTACATTTCCCATAATTCATCAGGAGAAATCGACCAATCACAGAGACTTCCCATGATTCCTTAGGAAAAATCCGACCAATCACGGAGTTCTAATCAGTTTTTTCTTGTTGTTCAAATTGTTTTTTTATTGTTGTTACTAGGGATAAAAGTTACCCGATACCAGGAACCGATACCAGTGGCTTCACTGTCTGTGACTTGTGATTTATGTTGTAGTTTCCTATATTGAACACTAGGGGGAGCTATTGAGCTAAAGAGGAACAGTGTGGGTTGAGAGCTGGAGATGGTGCCAAATAGTTCATTTTATTTGGTTAAAATGTGGAAAACTAATAATTTCACTGTGAAATCACAGAAAATGGTTATTTTTCACCTTATATTTTAGTTTTGTGATCATTTTTATTAACATATATATATATTTTTTTTTATCTAACTCAGTTACTTGTTGTAAAAAGCAGAGACAAAAAATAAAACCTGTATTCCAATTTGATGCATTTTTTGTGTGTGGTAGAAGTATCGGCGAGTACTCAGATTTAAGTATCGGTATCGGATCGGTTTTGAAAAAAGTGGTATCGGAACATCCCTAGTTGTTACATTTAATAATAAGACAAACAAACGGCATCGTTGTTGTCTTATTGATGTCCAACCCTCGCTCTCCTACCGAAACTAGAGTTATTCTGATTTCTGGTCCAGATTTGAGCACATTTCTCAGAACTACTGACTGCCTGTCGCTCACTTATTACATAATAATAGGTTAAGGGTTACAGTAGTCAGATCAGGAGAGACGATGCTGCAGATCTGTGACAAAAACTCCTGATAAATGTTTATTTCCTGCCTGTTTTAGCTGATTAAAAAGGGAACCTGTGGAGACACGACAGACTTTTTCATGTTTGTTAGTTTTAAACTAACTTAAAGGCCTGAAATCAGACTGTATTGTTGAACAAGGCCATAGATTGTCATCAGTTAAACACGCAGAAGGCTGCGTGTGTTCACTGCAGCAGGAGTCTGGTAAACATTCAGAGCAGAATGTGTAGGTTGAAGTGGCCCCTCACTGCACACCTCTGCCAGGACTAATACTTCATTTAAATTAGCTGCAGCGCTAACGGCTCCTCTCAGCGCCGCTCTGGGCCGCGGGCACCACGAGCCTTTGGCCTCCTCTTCAGAAACTCAAATATTCACAGATCCAGGTCCTTCTCCACTCAGATGGTGTGTTCTGTTCAGTCTAGACCGATGGAGTTTCAGATTAAAACAACATCCACTGCTTCTGATCGCGTTCCCATTCCCATACATATATTCTGGCTCCACTTTAACATTTCACGCTGCATCAAGTTTGTACTAAAAATGTAAGTTTGAATTTCAGAAATCCTGTAAACAAACTTCAACATTTTCATTTTTCAGCATCTTATTTTTCTCAGCTTTAAACGCTTTCATCAGCTGATTGGGCGGACTTTATAAACAGCTGTAGGACCATGGTGCATTGTTTAAATGAATTATTTTGTATTTCTGTGGCAAAATAAGATTTCAGAACCACTGTTACAGTAAAATGACATTAAATTAGGTTAATAATAACGCCACCAACAGGCAGTTTGTTAAATCCATCACTAATAAATATGTATTTACACTGTATTTACAACCAAGATTGGTATAAAAAAAAATCACAGATTTTTTAAAAAGTTAGCATTTTTTCTGCTCAGAAAGCCCTAAATCTACCTGTTAAATGTCTCCTCAGCCTTCACAGCTTTCTACTGGAGCGGTTCATCACTCAGTCAAAGAAATCAGCTGTTCAAGCAGGGAGAGATGGGAAAAATCAGGAATCATGAGCTAAAAACACTCCGGAGCTAGCATAACAGCTAGCCACTTTGGGTTAGCCTAAGCCTCTGAGATACGTGACTTTGTGAGACTTCAGGGCACCGGACCAGAGACTCAGAAGTTACAAACGCGGTGTTCTGGATATTAATTCTGGATAAAAATATGAAAAAGTTACATAGTGTGCCTTTAAAAGTATGTTTTAATTCCATATGAGGTCATATTTGTCTAAAAGTACAGAGATGTGTGGTTTTATCCCATTATATGACCTAATGAATCCCAACAACCTGCAGTTAAGTGGTTTAATTCTGGCTCATGGTTTCATCAAATCCAGATTTTCTCCCTTCCTTCCCTCCCTCCCTCCCTCCTTCCCTCCCTCCCTCCCATTGATCCTGAACATAGTTCTTGGTGAAGAATCAGCTGCCACACACTCATATTGATTAGCTCTCCTCAGAGGGACATAAATAGACAGGATTTATTGTTTCTCTCCTCCGTGTGAAAGACGGATCATTATGGGAGTTTATGGGAGAAACGAGCCAACATTCTCTTTAAAAGCTGAGCCTCGGTGTCTTGTTTTTAGAGACGTGATTCCATGATGTTTCCATAGCGCCGTATCGTATGATTGATGAGATCGTGATGCTTTTGTTTTATTTTTTAATCCCGTTCTAAATATTTCACTCTGTTTTTACTTTTCTTTTTCTCAGCTGCTTCTGAATCCTGTTATTACTCTGAAGTTTTCTTACATTTTTAGATTTTCGAGCTTTTGCTTCCCTCCATTGACTGCATCTTGCATTTGGATCATTCTCTTCTGCACCACTTAATGACATGTTTGAAAATGTGGTCTGAAGACTTGGTTTATGATTAAATCCCTGAAACTCAGCACAGCTGTTAACAACTAAAAGTGTTGGATTATAAAACGAGAGCGGAGTGGGCTCGTTGTTTGGACGCCCTTGTGCGTTTTGGAGTCTGCACCACCTGAGGTCATACTGTTGAAACCAGGTCAGCCTTTCACCCCGACCGGGGAGCAAGGGCGTGCATATCGAAGGGCTTCGGGGTGTGTGATTGTGTCTGGGTATTTATAGCTTTAGACAGGTGCACCCTCCAACCCCCACCCTCATTGTCCTGATTTTATACGTGGATATGTGGCTGTGTGTTTTCTCCCTAGAGCCCGCCATTGGCCTATTTCAGACTGAAACATGAAGCTGTAACGTATTTTTACTCCATTATGTGTCCGGTAACCTGTCGGTGACCTTGGACCAGTAAAACAACCTGCAGCTAGAAGCGGCTTCATCTCAAAATGGGATTTCATGCACAGGTTGCAAAAGTCCAGCTTACAGTTTGGCTTCTCGCTGACTGGAGGGTTTACTCCAGCTATCCATAAACGGGTTATTTTTTAACCATTGAATCTCGCTGATTAGTTGGCTGTGGCGGCCATCTTGAATATGCTGGCATCAAAAGTTAATTAGCTGTAGAGGTTCATCCAATCATTACTTTCATGCGATCTTTAGCTAAAAACGGTTGATTCCAACAGTTAAAGTTTTAAGTAAAGACGTGGTGACAAGTGATGGGATGACTCAGCGAGTAACACCGACTTTCTGCTCAACTGGAGTTAAGGAGCTGATAGTTACTGGTAGGTTTAGGATAAGGTAAGTGATTTTTTAGCACTTTGAGTATGACTCTCAGCTACCAACCACCTATAAAACGGACCCACCATCGTTTGTGTTTACTAAGGTTGATTACCTTTGGTAGCCATCTTGAATTGGTTTGACTTCAATCAGTTAAACGTGTTCATTCAGTCATTCATTTCAGAGTTTTAATCAAATCTGTTCTGTCGTTAATGAGATATTTTGCTAACAGGCAGGGCCGACTCCAACAGGTACAGGGTATAAGCAGGAATCTTGAAGTTAAATTCAAAACCTTTTCAAGACTTTTTCAAGACCGTCTCAATATGTTTTAATACCTCACCGCCATTCTGGTTATGCGGCAGCGTTCACCGAGATTCTCTTCCATCTTAACATTTCGGTGCGTTCGTATTACTCACGGGAACACCAGAGCGTACTTTGTGCTTTTAAACTTCTGCACCGCCCGCCCTGGTGCTCTGAGAGAAGGATTACTAACGCACCTTTTGTTTCCCGTTCTTTTTTTTAAAGAAAAACGACTAAATTCACACGTTTACGATGTTTTTGGGACTCAAACTGTTGGACATCAAATTCAGATTTTTGTCGTTCCAAAATGTAAGACTTTATAAAGCCGTGATAAGACTTTTTAATACTTTATAAGGGTCTTGAATTTCCCAAAATTGATTTATCACCTTTTAATACTTTTTAAGACTCCGCGGATACCCTGAGGTAATGACAAAGTTTTAAACCCAAATCTGATAGGATCAGATATCACTTTGTGGTAAACTCAACTGCTAACACACCAAATTATAACCCAATATCTGTAGAACTGATGGAGTTTAGGACACTTTTGTGTTTGCTAAGATCTATTGTGGAGGCATAAAAATGAAAAATCACTTAACCCACATTTTAGTCTTTATAACTTATTAAAGCATGCACGAAACTTTACTAAAAAAAAGTACTTAAGTAGAATAAATTCTAAAAATATTGAGTTTCAAAAAACAAAACAAAACAGGAACAATACACTGCAAAAACTGATTTCTAAGAAAGTAAAATCGCCTTGTTTTTGGACAGTTTGACTTATTTTTGTCTAAAAAGAAAATATATTCTTACAGCCCTACTTAAAAAAGGCCAAATCTTCCTAAATATGGTCAAATTTTCTAGATTTGAGCAAAAAAATCTGCCAATGGGGTAAGCTAAAATTGCTTGGCTAGATTCCTTAAAACTAGCTAAATGTAAATGCAGAAAATGTTGCTATTTTTAAGTAATCTAGCCAAGCAAATGTAGCTTACCCCATTGGCAGATTTTTTTGCTCAAATCTAGAAAATTTGACCATATTTAAGAAGATTTAGCCTATTTCAAGTAGGGCTGTAAGAATATATTTTCTTTTTAGACAAAAATAAGTCAAAATGTCTATAAACAAGGCTATTTTACTTTCTTAGAAATCAGTTTTTGCAGTGATGTTATTAATAATATTATACTTAAGAGAAGGTGGCCCTCTAAGGCCTTCAGCTGTATTTTTAAAGTTTCTAAACAATCAGGAAACTTTGTGGTTTTCAACGAGCCAGACTAAAATGAATCGGCTGTATTTTTCCTGAACAGGAGCTCTGAGCCCCTTTTTCATTCCTGTGTGTCTGAACCAGCGTCGGCGCTGAGAAATACAGGACAAGACGGGGCCGTAGTATTGACAATCTCATGCGCCTCTATCTGAAATGCAGGCCAGTGGCCAGAACTGAGACTGTGATTAATGAGGCTCCCAGTCAGAGATGCTAATCATCTGCAACTTCCACCAAAGACCTGGGTGTGACTGGACTTGGTAATATCTTTGTTTACACGACGAAAACACGTTCTGCCAGAAGGAAGAATAAAAAAACCACCAAAGACTGACAGAAACTCAAGATAATGACAATATACATCTTAAGGTACATCACAAAAAATTAGAAAATCATGAAAAAGTTCAATACTTTGTTACTCATTTCAGAAATTGAAACATTATACAGGTTTATTACACACAGAGTAAAATATGTCAAGCCTTTATTTCTTTTCATTTTGATGATTATGGCTACAGGTAACAAAAATTCTGTGTCTCAGAAATTCCAAATATGATTTAAAATCAAATTTAAAATGTGTTTTAACAGAAATCTCACACTTGATGCTGCACTGCATCATGGACCTTGTAGTTTTGTCACAGAATAATAAAGAATGGTAACGTTAGAAATCCTCAGATCAGCTCATTGTGAGAAAAACAGCTGGTGGAAGAGGCCATAAATGAACAAAAGTACTAATTTTATACAAAACTAAATGTACTTCAAAATTGTATTTTCTTTGGAAAGTAATAAAACTTTATTTGTGTGAAAGTACAAAAGTACACAAAGAAGTCCATTCTACTTTTACAGTGACGGTGCTGGGATTAGGACTAAACAACAGCTCCAAACAATCACAAAATCCATGTAATCTACAAAAATATTAGAAAATTGTCAAGTTTTGGTTTCATAATTTAAAATCTTAACTTTGAATCCCCTCTAAACAACACAACTCTGCCTAAACTGCTTACTGCAGCCCGTTTTTAAAATGTGAACTCTGGATTATGTTTCCAAATTTAGTGAGGAATCGAGTTAAATTATGGTTTCAATTTTGACTCAAAAATCATGAATATAATGCATTTTCTATAATCAAGCAGCATAGCTGTGATAGGGTTGTTTACATTCCTTTTTTAGGTTGTTTTATAATCGATTAGGATAAAAAAAACTGTTAATTTATCTGTAAAGTTTACAAACTAAACGAGTATCCATGCACACACTGCTCCAGCTAGTTTTAGTTGTATGTGTTTTTAGGATGTGTTTGTGAGCGTGCACGAGGGGACAACTGTTTGGACTAAATGACTGACAGCTGGCCTGGACGAGGGTGGTCGGGTGGAACAGAGCTTCAACACGGCCCAGCAGACGAGCGTACCCACAACAGGCCTAAACACACGAGCTCAGAACACACGCACACACACACACACACACACACACACACACACACTACAGGGACCTCTCCTCACCTCAACTTGTCTCCCTTTGACAGCTTTCAACTGTGGTCAACACAAACACACACTCACACACATGCAGGGCACACCAACACACCACAGTGAACTCTTGACAGAAACATCCTCCAACTCTCCGTCCTGTCACAGTTCTGGTTGCCTCACCACGTATGGATGGGCACACACACACACACACACACACACACACACAGAAGGACAGAGAGCTCTTGGTCAGGTCAATGGTTCGCGCCACCAAAACAGCTCTACTTGTAGAAGCCGGAGGACAGTTTCACTTTCACCTCACAGTCTGCTCACCGTCTCTAGCTGCTCACTCAGCTGCACAAAAACCATAAAAATATCACCATCTTTAAATAACTCTGAAGTAGGAATGGGCTGTGAGTTTAGGAATATTTAAACAATCTATGATTCTCAATCCTCTGTTTTCACTAACGTCTCGTTTTAGCCACCGGCACTTGATCATAACTGTGCTTGCATGACCACGAGGTGGCGGTAATGAGCCAGGTAGTTTCCTAACCACATTAAAGTGATAATATGCAGTTTTGCTTGTTTTGGGCGCCCTCTGGTGTCCGTTTTAAATCACTGCATTACACAAGTTAGCATATTGTTTCAGCTTCTAAACGCCTAAATCTACCTGTTGAAATGTCTCCTCAGCCTTCATAGCTTTCTACAGGAGCGGTTATTTACTCCTTCAAAGAAATCAGCTGTGTTCAAGCAGGGAGAGATGGGAAAAAATCAGGAATCATGAGCTAAAAACACTCCAGAGCTAGCATAACAGCTAGCCACATTGGGTTAGCCTAACCCTCGTGAGACACGTGACTTCCTGGGTACCGTGACGGAGACGGAGATCTTGCAATCGTGGTATTCCGGATCTAACCACCAGATGGGGCTAAGTGACTTTTCATTAACTCTGTAAAGAGTCATATTAGCACAGACTGGCTCAAGGAGAAGATTTAAAAATATGAAAAAGTTGCATATTATCACTTTAAAGTACTTATATTGAAATATATTTAACGGAACTAAACGGAGTGGTAATGTGACGCTTTGTACTTTGATCTCTTTAAACCAACTGTTTTTATTGACAGATTTTTTTTCACCCAAAATAAAACTATAGCTTAATTGTTAGCCAAGCTGTAATATACTATAGCATTAAGTGCTGAGTGTATATTTAACACACCCTCAGACCATAAATATTCCATATTTATTCCAGCAGAAGACAAACAGGAGGTCAGTGACTTAGAGGAGGACTTGACTCTACTTCCACTTATTGTAACATTAATTCTCAGTCCTGATCATTAAACTAAACTTCACAAGCAGCTAAGAGGTCAAACCGCCACTCCTACACATTTTCTTTTATCGTTTAACTTTTTATTCGCTCCTGACTGTGATTTGTTTACGGAAGCATTCAAGTTCGGTCTAATTAAGTCCTATAGTATCATGGCAACAATCCATCTGGTCTGTTACAGCTCACTGGCTCGTTTTAATCACAATGTTTGTTCACTTTTATTACTCTAATCTGATGTAATGTCAGCTAACAGATCTCACATGTTAAATCAAGACGTGCTTAGTGGTTTGGACGTTCCAGTTTTACTATGAAAATCTCTCACTTAGAAAACCTTTAAATTAGAGGGAAAATGTGTTTTATTTATTTAACTCATATTAAAGTTGCAGAATCATTAAAGAAAAGTGATAGATGCTTTAAAAAGGTAATAAAAACAAGTAGGTGGTTCAAATAAAAGTTGGTGTTTTATGCAGTTTTTCAGTGACAGAAAAAAGGCATCGAATCCTTGAGAAGCTTTTAAAAGAATCTGTTTTATTAAAAGGGTCTTTCAGCTCGACAAAAACACGCCCCCACATGTCAGCTCACGGTCCTCCAAAGGGCCCTGCAGTGAATCCAATTAAATTACAGTAAAACACGAAGTCATTAAGACAATTTATTACTCTAATATTTGGATTAAATACTGATCTGAACCAAACTGGACAGTTTAGGGTGAAAAGGATCATCCGGAAGCTGCTGTCTGCACGAATCAGACGATCACACGTGCGTGCTGAATCCCTCCTCCTGTTTTAGGACCTTTAGGTCACTGGCGTGGAATAAGGATGGGGATCGGTGTGTGTGCGTGTGTGTGTGCACGTTTTCAGCCTCATTAGACTTTCATCTCGTACGAATCAGGACTGACGTAGCTTTCCTGGACCAGATGTTTTCACAGTCATTAGCTGCTTAGCATCCAAGCATGCTAACATGCTAACAACATGGTAATGATAGCATTTTGCTGCGCTAACAACCCTCATTTACCTTTCAGCTCTGTTTGGTCCCAGCCTGCCTGTCAGCGAACAAGTCCTACTTTAAAGTTCTGTATGCCTGACTCTTTACGCCTGTTCAATTTTTAGCATGAGGCAGATATATTTGCAGTTATTTCCTGACAGAAATATTAAATGAAATTAATGGAATTTAAAGGTATATTTCAAACATTTAGAAGTGTGTTTCCTTGTAAACGATTTAAACAATTCTTATCTCACCTGAATCAGCTTTTTGTCATTGAACCAGCGTCCTGGTGCATTTCAGTACAACCTGACCAAGATTAGACACACAGAACATGTAGGACGCATTACAGGAACAGGCGGACGCCGCTCGAGGGCACGCCCTTTTGATGCAGACGGGGATAGATGGTAAACGAGAGGGGAGCAGCATAAGGATAAAAAGAAACTTGTCTCAAGTCTCTGCCCTCCACAACAGAGTTCAGAGACTTGATGCAGGAAAAACCACCTCACTACATTCAGAGCAGACAGACTCAGACAGTCACAATGTTGTCACACTGATGTGGGTAGGGCGGGTGTGGGAGCTCCAAGCCCCCCCATGACGTTGCAGCTAATGCGCAGCCTGCAGTGAGGTCACTCTGGGTGGGGAGGAGTGTTGAAGAACATGGAGCTGGATGCTAGATGTGTGTGTATCAGGAGCTTGTTGTGTCTAAGTGAGTGATTCCGTGGCCTTCCAGTGCAGCTGTTGTTGACTCGTAATGTAGGACTAAACTAAACGGACTTAGTTTCACTTCTGGAGCTGCTCACGCTGCAGAGAGAGTTAGCGGTGTGTTTCCAGTTGTACGTCTGTTTGCTGATTAACTTTGGCGATATTTGGATTTTATTCTATTTACACAAAATGAGCCGTTTTACGACAGAAGCAACACACTGTGGTCAGGGCTGATTCTGGATCAGCTGTTAGCTCATCAGTCCTGAAGGACATAAAAACAGAGGCTGTTCAGGAAGCTAACATTAACTTTTACACAAAAATACTTCAAATGGCTGAAATCTCACTTTTACACTGGTTTATGCCTAAAAAGTCTGCAATACCTTATTATAAAATTCAAAATGTGCAAAAAATAAATGAGAAACAAAAGGTTTAGTAGCAAAGTAATTAGTGGATAACGCCAGGAAATTTCATTCAAATCTAAGATAATTAGTTGAACCAAAACAGCAACAGTAGATTCATGATATTAATTAAAGTCCAGGTGTTGATTAAATTATCTGCATCTCACCAGTAATTCACTACTTGCTCTTAAAGTTTTTCAAAACTAGTTCAGAACAAATACAATTTTTAAAATCTCCATCAGCTGTTTTTGTGGTTGAATCACTTCATCCATGATAAACTTGCTACTCGTTTTTACAAAAAAAAAAAACTCTTCAGTAACCAGTCCTTCCATGTATCTCCTTTATCTTTATTCATCAGGAAAGACAGTTAAATTATATTTTTTATTATTTAAAAAGATCCAAATGGACACCACTGATAGTAATATTTATTCTTTCACTGAGATTTTATTTCAGCTATTTGTTATGGATGCCACCTCATTTTCTCAAGATTTATTTATAAATTCTTACTTTCATTTTTTTGCTAGTCTTTTTTTATTTACTCTAATTCTCAAATGAATTTTTTCTCAACATATTTACCTAAAAATGCATCATTTTACCTAATAAATAATAAATAAAATCACAGCAGTAAACGGCCATCGAAGTATTTCTGAAGAACTCTTTTTTTTATAAAACACTTTAGATTTTGGTCAAATCTTCGAAACGCTGACAATTTCCTTCAATGCAAAAAAAAAAATCTGTTTTTTAATACATTTTAGAAGCTAAAAGCCACAAGATTTGTCAGTGAGTTAAACACTAATCATGTGTCAGATGTAACAAATAGTATAGAAGAAAAATTCAAATAGTTCAAATATAAAATAAAAGTTTGAAAAATTAACGTTTTGTGTTGTGGCGGTGTTTAAAACCGACATCACCCTCTTTGTGTTTTCAGGAGCATCTAAACATCTCAAACTGAACAATCCTACTAAATGAATGTGACCCTGACGGAATAATAAACACGCTCCTATAATCTTTCAGGTCGGAGGACATTCATTATCAATTGAGACTCATTTAGTACCAAGAAAATCAACCGTGTGACTGAAAGTCGAGGAGAGGGACCGCATCAGGCCTCGTTTTAACCCGAACTATTACAGCTGCTAATCAATCAGCTGTGAACTCGGAGCACATAAAGAGACAAGTAGACTCAGCGGTCATCCATCAGCACGCCGTCCGCCGCTAACACACGCACGCTCACTAATAACAGGAAAAGGAAAAGAGCTGTGAGAGCTTTCTGTTTCTGAGGAGACCAGCAGAAACATGCACACATTAGCATGTAGTCAGAGCTTTTCTCATTATTACAGCTCCTCTGTAATCATGTTTTACTGTGAGGTCACTATGAACGCAGGAAGGTTGTGACAAATCAAAACTGAGGAGAAAACCAACACGAATGGTTGATTTTCTAAAAACATGAGTTGAATCAGGAGCAGTTTTAGTTTTTTAAATAAATTTGATGATACAGCAGGTCAACAAGTTTTAAATAAGGATGTTCGATATTCTCGGTCTAACATTATTATTGGCTGATATCGACATTAAAATGTAATATCGTAAAATATCGGTATCGGTGTTTGTAATGACACACATAACCTTTACATACCGTGCACATATTATACATCAAACTGTTCGGCTACTTCTCCTCTCTCCCAAAATGTCAAAATATAACTAATCTGATGTTTAGTTTTTGAGACATTTGTGTTTATTTGGCACACCTTACATTAAATCCTGTGGCTTCAGCATTTCCCAGCAACCTTGAACGCAACATCTATCGGTGCACACTAGGGATGTCCGATATTATCGGTCGGATAATATCGATATTATCGATATTATCGATAATATCGGTATTATCGATAATATCGGTATTATCGGTAGACCGATAATATCGGCCGATATTGGCATTAAAATATAATATCGGAAAATATCGGTATCGGTTTTTGTAATGACACACATTACTTTTGCATACTATGCACATATTATACATCAAACTCTTCAGCTAATTCTCCTGTTTCTCAAAATGTAAAAATATAACAAATCTGATGTATAGTTTTTGAGATATTTGTGTTTATTTGGCACACCTTACATTAAATCCTGTGGATTCAGCATTTCCCAGCTAACCTTGAACGCAACATCTATCGGCAAACCTTTTATGACATTATCGATCCGTGACATTACTTGCAGCATAACAAGTAGCGTGAGGACTCCGCCAGCATGTCTTTGGTATCGGTTTATATCGGTATCGGAAATTAAGAGCTAGACAATATCGGAAATCGGTAAAAAAGCGGTAAAGGATATCGGTAAATATCAAACATCCCTAGTGCACACCTGATGACATCATCAAGCCACGTCATTACTTGCGGCATAACATGTAAGAGGACTCGCCAACCTGTCTTTGGTTTGGAATTATTTCAGCGTGTCTTCCAGACAATAAAAGTGCCATTTGTGATGACTGTAAAGCAGAGGTTATGGGAGGAGGAATCAAGATGTCTCCCTCTTTTTTTGAAGAGGAATTGAAGCAGTTCTATTTTGCACAGACAATGTTTAAAGTTTAAGTATGCATGATAGGAGGGATGGGATGATTTTGAATTTTTCAATGAGAGATACCTCGCCTATATCGGTATCAGACATTCAGACAATATCGGATATCGGAAAAAAGCCAATATCGAGCATCCCTAGTTTTAAACTTTTCATCATTTTCTTAGTGAATATAATTCTAAAGGTGGCATTGACAGGAAACTCTCACTAGATGTCAACAACCCATCCACGGAACACATGCAAAGAAATACTGTAAAACCACCGATGATCAAAAATTAAAGTATGTGTAATAAAATAGATGAACACATGAAGAAAAAAGATGCAAAAAGTCCTGAAAAGTCCTGACAGCAGCTGGAATCCATCAGTAATTAGAAAGAAATCCTGCCAATTAGTGCAAATCACCAGTCCCACTGATGGCCTAGAAGAGGGCTCTCATTACCAAGGTGTCACACTAAAACATCTCATGATGGGTGAAGCCAAAGAGCATCAAGACCTTCACAACCTGCTAAACATCCTGATGGTTACTGAAGGACTTCTAAACAGGTTCCAGTGAGACTGAACATCATGTCACCACCTGTTCCTTCACACATTTATATTAATGACCTTTTTTTCCTGCAGAAAGTATGATCAGAATAAAGAGAGAGATAAAACTCAGAAGCAGGAGGAACAACAGAATAACCAGGTGATGAAAGGAAAACAGGACCGGAGGGGGAGGAGGGCAGAGGGATCAATAAGTCAGGTCTGGTTTAGCGGTCTGCATTAAAGGCAATTAACCTTTAACCTGAACGCACAATCACATTCTCACAAACACAAAGTGAATCCACTAATTACACAAGTCATGTAGCTGCAAGGTGTCAGACGCCATCCTGACTGCAGGCGTTCAGGTTTGAACTATAGAGGTGGAAACATTCTTACCTCTGGTTTTATTTTGGGGAGATTTATTATCAAATTATTGGATATTTGCTTCATGTTTCCTATAAGACCCACATTTAAATAATTAATAAATAAAAAACACCTTTTATTTTCATATGGACGTTAAAAAGGTTAAACATCCAATTGCAAATTACCTTGAATTTATTTGGGGTTGTAGCTATATAATGCAATATAAACCAACAGAAATGTAAGATAATCATTTCTAATGTTTTATTCCAACAGATCATTTTAGTGCACTCTTAAAACGGGATGCAGCGATACCACTTCTTTTCAAACCGATACAATACCGATACTTGGATCTGCGTCGATACCGAGTACTGATACGATACTTCTACCACGCACAAAAAATGCAATGAACTGGAAGACAGGTTTGATTTTTCTTCTCTGCTTGTTACAGCAAATGACAGTGAATTAGATAAAAAATTTAATATTAATATAAATAATAATCAAAACTAAAATCTTTGAAAAATAAAAAATTTTTGTGAATTTTTTCCAGTTTTTCACTCCTAACTACACTGTTCATCTTTAGCTCAACAGCTCCCCCTAGCCACCAATCTAGAAAACTACAACAGAACTGACCACAGTCAGAGCTACTGTATTGGTAAATTTTGATTACGAGTACATGGTGTCATCAGTATCCTACTTAAAATAAAATTCAGGAACTTCTACCAGGAAATCAAAGGGTTAAAACACGTTTTTATTTTAGTGTAAAAAGAAGGAAGTAGAATATATCAGGCTGTGTAAATTAGGGGTTGCATGAACTAGTCGACTTTTGTGGGCTGTAGTGACGTTTTAAACCAAAGGTCGACTAGTCGCTGATCACGTGAACTTTTATTTTGAAGGGGTTTCATTTGATTAGTTCCGTTTCCTTTGATTAGTTCCAGTCTGGCGCTGCGCTATTAAAATGGATATTTACTCAAAGAATACTTCTTGGCAGCTTTTGATGCCGTTGCCAATCGATTGTCCTGATTTAATCAACTTAACGGTGAGTCTTTGCTTTCTTTATCTCTTGTTTTGCTAAAAATGCAGCGCTATTCAGCCCATTCAGACCTCCGATGTGCTAACGGCTAAGCTAACGAGCTAATGGCTCGGCTATCGAGCTTTGAGTGATTTTATTCATTAAATAGCGATTGTCTTTGTTATGATTATGGCTGAACAATAGACCACAATCTGACTAAAACTGTTTTCATATAAACCTGACTAAAATGTGACTAAAACTAATCAGCATTTTAGTCTAAAGACTTGATATTAAAACCAAAGTGCTCCTAAAACAACTGCTCTCTCTCAGCTGTTTGTTGTCGGCATAAAAATACGTTTTTGCAATAAAGCCTGTCAAGTTTTATAAAGCCGTCCTGTATAAGCCGTATGTATGACGTCATCAGCGATTAGTCGAAGTCAATGCGACTTTTATTACTTGGTAGTCGACTTGTAAAAATATCAAGTCGTTCAACCCCTAGTGTAAATACAGCTTATTAAAGACGTTTTTCTCCAATTTGAGGTTCAAAAACTGCTTTTTAAAAATGTTTCATTTCTTTCTTACTTTCTCAGATTTTTCAGTTTGATGCAGTTGGGAAAAAATTAACAAAAACCTTTTTAAAACCCCTTATTTTCTTCACAAATGGCCAAAAGTTCAAGTTAAAAATGAGCTAAAAATCACTTCTAACACATTTTTATAGAAGACCCTCTGAGCCCGGAGCGGTATAATCCTAACTCAGATTATTACCTTAATCCACACAACTTGACCTTTAAACTTGTAGCACCACAAAGCTGTTGGACCCCACAAACTGTGAGCTTCGAGTTTTTGGACTCCACAAATAATAAATGTCAACTCACACACACACACACACTCATCCAATCACCCAAATGAACCAGGGATCGAGGTGTAATTACTTCCTCTCCTTCCCTCTCTCTCCAAGTTTCTCACTCATCTAAATGCAAATGCCGTTTCTAACCTTTATGCGGCGTAGCTACACTAACAATCAGCTTTGGCTGCTCTTTACCACTGAACTACATCACAATTAACGGAGTGAGAAAGAGCAACACAAAGGATCGGCGTGATTACGATTGTTAGTGCCGACATGTCCCTGGGAAGACACCAACTTTACAAACAAGTCCGGGAGTTGAGAACGCTCATGTGTGAAAGCTCATTTAAAAGTTTGGTTGCTCAAGTTGGTTTGTGTGACCCCACATTTATTTTGTGCTTTAGAAACCACCAGAATGATTTAAACCAGCTACAATTAAAATTCTGTTAGGGAACTCAGATTTTAGACATCTTATTTATGAAAAGCATAAATCTACAGATAATAATCAGCTCATTAAAACCTCTTTGTGGGTGGGCTGGACCTCGAGGTGGAGCCGTAGAGACGAGGGTGTCTGGTTTGGTGGTCTAGACTCAGAGTCAGGAAGAAAATCAGCTCCTAAAGGTCGCCAAACGATCTGTTCATGTTCCAACCCTCACCTGTGGTGGTTTGATTTGGATCACGACCAACAGAACAGAGCCGCTGCTCCTCCTCGTCCAGCGAGGGAGCCGCGGCGGTCCGAGCAGCTGGTGACGACGCCTCCAGGTCTTGACATCTACCTCATCTTGTCGTTTCAGACTACTTTACTTCCTGTTGTAATCATTTCCAGTTTCTTTAATCTCTTGTGGATTTAGCTTCCAGTGTTTTTTCATTATGCATCAACCCTGCTGTTTTTGGATTTACCTGCTGCGTGTCATCTTAAACTGTCTCACCTTATTTGTTGAACTGGTTTTGACCTTGGACAGGAATAAAGGATTTGATCACATTCACCTGCTGTTTCTGAGTCCTCCCTACCTGGAATCTTACTACACCTCCCTCCTGGACCCGTTAACTCCACGACCCAACCTTGAATCAGGGTTCCCTGGGGTCTTAAAAAGTCTTAAAAAAGCATTTAATTTTATGAATTTGGAAATAATACCTTGAAAAGTCTTGAATTTTGATATCTGGGTCTTAAAATGTGTTCTGTATGTAACTTCTATCACATTTCACCTCAAAGGTTTCATTAGTCAACCACAATTATTCTGATTAAATCACTTATCAGACTTTGCACATTCCACATTTCTTTTAAAAATAAATGAACACATGTTCAAGAATTTTTGTTTTTCCTTGTCGGTAGGTCTGTGAAATGGGTATTGCATTTTTTATATAAATGGTCTTAAAAAGGTCTTTAAATGACTTGAATGTGACTAGAAGAAACCTGTAGGAACCCTGTGGATACAAGTTGGACAACAGATTGATGGATAAAACTTCTCACTAGAACATCTCATCAGTCTGACCGCCTAGCAGCTCAGAGTGCGATGTTAGGACAGATGCATCAAAATCTATCATGTTTAAATAAAAACAGCTTTCTGAATTATGTCCTGCAGGGACCCCACCCCCAGTCTGAACAAATCACAAACTAAAACAGATTCACCAATTATCTCTAAATGGCTGTTTTTCTTATCAGACACGTTTCTTTAAATGGATGCATGTGGATCCGTCTGATGTTAAAGTGTAGAGGTTTACAAACAGGTGGTAGACAGTTCTAATGCACTTGTTTTAAATGAGCCTCTAGTTTGTCACAGTGTGACAGCTCCGGTCACATGACCACGTCTAGTTTTTAAACACAACAAAGAAGAGTCAATAAAACATCAGCTGTGAGAACCTTCTGGTCCCAAAGACATTGTGACTCTTTCCCATGTTTAATGTTCCGAGTCTCAGACTTCACCTCTGTGGTTTCTAAACTCTGAGAACTTGTGTAAAGCTAACGATGTTCCACAAACAGAAGAACAATAAATGCTTCATGCTGCAAAAAGCTGCTGTAAGCCTGACATGAGGCGTGCGCCGCAGCGCGGTTCTGAGGACGTAGTGGACGGGCTCAGAGTGTGTTTTAGTATTCAGCCCAAAGAGCTGCCATCAGTATTCCAAGACTGTATTATTCACTGTGTTCTTCCACCAACCAGACACCAATTACTGCTGCCAATCACACACACACACACACACACACACACACACACACACACACACACACACACACACACACACACACACACACACAGGGCACTAAAGGAAACACACACTCTATCCAGTGGGCCGTTTCAGGGTGTAAAACCAAACACACTTTTCCACTTGGACAGATTATTTTAATCTGCTGTAAATAAAAAACAAAACAATTAAAATTATTTCATTAATTTATCCTCAACATAACTTAAGTTGAAGGATTTCTGAACGATGCACGTGGATTTATCATCCACTCAGTCCATGTGACCAAAGTCCAGGAGCAGTGTCTGACAGGAGGCTGATGATGTCACACACAGAAAACTTTTTCTGTTCTTAATATGCAACCATTAAAATACTGATACTCGTTTATTGACTTATTATCTAAATAGTTGTGTTTAAGTACAAGTATTTTGTCTACATATTGATGCCTAAATGTGCAACAACTTTAGTCATTAGTCTTAAATAAAATCAGAACCATAAGGAGTGTTGAATTAGAACATCAGGTTCCTTTGAGAACTTTTCAGATACCAGAGATCATCTGTATAGCTCTGATTGGTTACATGTGATTGGAGTTCAATGCAGCAGCGCTACATGATAATGTTTAAACTCAAATTACAGTTCATGTGACCTCATGTCATGTTTAGGAGGTTTATTGGAATGTTTTTCTGGATGTGTCCAGTTTTCAGGATGTAACAGATTTTTTATTAATGCTGTAGGTTTTTATTCTAGTCAAATAAAGTGACTTTAACTGTTGCTCTGCAATTTTAAATATGTACAGTATTTTACTTGTAATTTGACTGACATAAATTGTACTTGACTGCAGAATCCTGAATTGTTTTGTAAAAAATAAATGTTTTCCTGATCATTTAAATGTTTTATTTCTTCCCTTTTTAATACAGTTTTTTGTAAGTATTTATTACAAAATCCATCCATCCATCCATCCATTTTCTGTAGCCGCTTAATCCTCCACAGAGGGTCGCGGGGCAGCTGGTGCCTATCTCCAGCGGTCAAGGGGCGAGAGGCGGGGGACACCCTGGACGGGTCGCCAGTCCATCGCAGGGTTATTACAAAATCAAAATTTGTTTTAACAAACAATATTAGGTGTGAACGTCTTTAAGTATGTTTAGCTTAAGATGGTTTTTCAATCAACTAAAGATTTTTAGTGAAGTCTAATCTATTTATTTTCAGGAGGTGAAAAAACTTAAGTGGTTTAGCTCAATTCACAAAAAAACTCAACTTCTCTAGGATAACCGTGGAGCAGTTAAATATTAACACTGTCTAGAAATATCATTTTATTTACACTGAAGAGCTAAAAACATCTGACACTTATGAAGAGTAATTTATGAGAGTTGATTTCAAATAACACTAGAGAAGTAGCAGTGTCATATTTAAATAACACCGTCAATGTTATTTATCTTGTAGAGTAAAAACTGATTGACAACGGACAGTGTAACTTGAGTTTTACTCTATAGCTAAAACCCACTCTAGTCAGAGTAAAATTGACTCTGAAAATGTAACACTGGTGCGAGAGTAACTTTAACACTGCATAGGGCGGGACCATATGTTCACTGGCTCAGTGTTGAAATTGACTCTTTAAGTGTGGCATTAACACCGCTCATTTTACTGTGGAATAACAGTGGAGTAGTTAAATATTAACACTGTCTAGAAATATAATTGTATTTACACTGAAGAGCTAAAAACATCTGACACTTATGAAGAGTAATTTATGAGAGTTGATTTCAAATAACACTAGCAAAGTAGCAGTGTCATATTTAAATAACACCGTCAGTGTCACTTGTCTTGTAGAGTAAAAACTGATTGACAACAGTCAGTGGAACTTGAGTTTTACTCTATAGCTAAAACCAGCTCTAGTCAGAGTAAAATTTACTCTGAAAATGTAACACTGAGGCAAGAGTAACTATAACACTACACAGGGCGGGACCATATGTTCCCTGGCCCAGTGTTGAAATTGACTCTTTAAGTGTTGCATTAACACTGCTCATTTTTCTGATTATAATCAGAACCCAGTCCGTGACCTTGTGGTCCAGCAGCCTGCCTGGAGGTTCTAGATCTGACCCACAATCAGACAGCAACACACACACAGTGTCAGCTTTATTCATCACCACACACTGTGATCAGTTATGTTAGCTTTATCCAGAGGGAACACAATCAGAGTCATCGGTTTTCTATTCTACATCACCTACGGAAAACAGAAATAAAAACCCACCTGAACCCACAAACACTCGGCCAGGAGCACAAACAGCAGAGGACAGTCAACTCAACCTTCATGTCCCAGAGACAAAAACAGACACAAAGGAGGAAACGTCTTTATAATTATTATAATTGCATGTGCAGATACTTCCAGAGTTTATGCAGAAACAAATATTTTAGTTTCTCTGACAACACCATACACAAACCTCCAGGTTCCTCCTGAGCTTATTAGTCTGCTTGTTTACATGAACTATAAAAAATAAAGCCTGTTACGGGAAAGCTTCCTTTGCATCTCATTAGTATTTTATCTGAGTGTCTGACCTGCTGCCACACCTGAAACTCTTTTCATAAACTGGTTTTTATTAATGTGGAAGGAAGTGATGAGCCAACGCTTTTCTGTCTCCATACAGTTTAAAAATGAAGCCAGTGTGGAACGGAGGGACAGTTTCAATAGAAACGGACAAACAAGTAGAATCAATGAACAAACAAATCACAAATAAAAAGAAGAATACGGATTTTTAGGGGTAGTTTGTTTGCATTTGTGTTTGATTTAATATAAATAAATAAACCTGTTCATAAACTCCACCACACCACTAGGTGTCCTCAGTAACAACATATCAAAATGCAGAGAAAGAACATGCTTAGGTTGGGCAAAGGAATGTCATTTGTAGCTTTTACATCACCACTAGTTTCATTACTTATGGGTATTTATGATTATTTACAAGCAGCAGCTAAATGTAGCCCTTCTGGGTCATCCAGGGTTCTGGTCTGGCAGGAATTTATAAAAATGTTTCCCAAAAAATTCATGTGGTGCAAACTTTACTCCAATATAACAGTTTATAAACAGGGGTGCACTCAACTGGTGCACCCTGCACCAGTGACATCTTTTGCAGAAAAAAGTCTACAGTCAGAGGAGCACTTCCTGGTCCTATAGACCCCGCCTACATTGAGTGATGTCACCAATGGGCGTGGTCCTTATTGTAGATAAAAACTGACAGAACGACACTTCAGAATGACCCAAACATCCCTTTAAGACGTTCTGTAGAAAAGCTCAGATCAACTTAAATTAGACATTTCTCTCTTCATCTCTTCATCTCTAAAGCTCAAACTTCTGGAGTTTGTAGTTTATTTAATAAAACTAGAACTGTAATAAAATTATTGTGTTTTACCCAGAATTCCATCTTATTACTGCTCTTTAATAAACCCACAAGAAATCCAACATGAAACACTCTTTAGAATCTTCAAAATCATGAAGTGTCATCTGAACAAAGGGACACATTTCCATCAAAAGACCAAAAAACATTCAAAATGTTTAACTCTGTGCTCAACAAAACTCCACTAAACAAAGCATTCATTTTGTGTAAAGATTTGCTGCATCTCGTGTCTAAAAGTAAACCAAAATTCACTCTCTGGAATTTAATCAGCAGCCTAAACTCCCTCTAGCTCTTTCTTTTGACTATTTTAGCTAGCAGCCTCTTTAGTCTTTGGTGACTGACAGAAAATATCTTCTCAGAGAAACGATTCAGGCACAGGAGCTGAGAAATGAAAGGGTATCTGAAGGAGGAAAACATTCCCAGAGCCTGTTTCAGAGCGGAGTGAAGGCTTGGAGGAGTTTGGTCAAAGATAGAGTCAAAAATCCCGAGTTGGATCAAAGCATCATGTGTGAATCAAACAGCTGATGGAGAGACTTCGACCCAAATCAAACCCGATTTTATCCATTTCACCTCCCTGCAGAGTTTGTTTAGTGAACAGGTAACGAGCTGAACGACCTCCTGATCTGAATCCTGAGGATCCATTTATAAAGGGTTCCCACATCAATGATGAACCAGTTCTTCTAAAACCAGTAAAGGTTGTTTCACCTTGACCTCACGATTCTCTTCTTCTCTGCTTGTGTTTAGTGTCAGTAGGAGAAAAGTCATATTGATCTAAAAAGAAACTTCTACACCACATTTCATCACCTGAGCCTGTTTTAAAGTTTCATTTGCAGCCAAACACTGAATGTTTAACAAAAAGGGTTGATTTTAAAGGCATATGATGCAGTTTTGGCTTGTTTTTCGCACCCCCTAGTGTCCGTTTTAAATCACTGTCGTAAAAACGTTAGCATTGTTGCTCAAAAACACCTAAATCTAACAGCTGAAATGTCTCCTCAGCCTTCACTGCTTTCTACTGGAGCGGTTCATCACTCATTCAAAGAAATCAGCTGTGTTCAAGCAGGGAGAGATGGGAAAAAATCAGGAATCATGAGCTAAAAACACTCCGGAGCTAGCATAACAGCTAGCCACATTGGGTTAGCCTAACCCTCGTGAGATACGTGACTTTGTGAGACTTCAGGACACCGGACCAGAGACTCAGAAGTTACAAACGTGGTATTCTGGATCCAAACAGCAGATGGCGCTGAGGGACTTTTCATTTAAAGGGTCAGATTAGCACAGATTGGATCAAGGAGAAGGTTTAAAGCTGCACAAAGAAATCTTTAAGTTTCATAGATGCCTTTAAAAACGTTTGTAAAAAAGTTTGTTTTAAAGTTTAAAAAGTATGAAAGTTTGATAAAAAGTCAATTAAAAAGTAACAAGGTTTTAAAAGTTAAAAAGTACTAAAGTTTAGTAAGAAGTTAAAAAGAAAAAGAAAGTTTAAAAGTAAAAATGTTTACAAAAATAAAAAAAATCAATAAAAGAAATAAAAATTTTAAAGTAAGAAAACGTTTACAAGGATTTAGAAAGCTAAAAAAACTACCATTTAGGAAAAGTAAAATAAATGTATAAAAAGATAAAATAAGCTGAGGCACAGCATAAACTAACAGTTATGTAAAATAGGGATGCTCGATATTGGCTTTTTCACAGATATCCGATATTGTCTAACTCTTAATTTCCGATACCGATATAAACCGATACCGATATAAGCGTGGTAGCCCTCATTAAAAAAAAGACACACACAGTATTTAATGCAAGGTGTGCCAAATAAATAAAAATATCTCTAAAACTATACATCAGATTTATTATATTTTGACATTTTGGGAGAGAGGAGAAACAGCCGAACGCTTTGATGTATAATATGTGCACGGTGTGTAAAGGTCATGTGTATCACCATTACAAAAACCGATACCGATATTTACCGATATTGCCAACATCAACCGATATTATCGAAAAACCGATACCGATATTGCCAACATCGGCCGATATTATCCAAAAACCGATACCGATACCCATCCCTAATGTAAAAGATAAACTGAGAAGAATCTTTTCTGAACACAACATCCTGGTAAACTTCAAACCCTCAGACAGAAACTGGTTCATCCAAAGGCCCAGACCCCCAGACAGCAGCTCAGTGGTGTTTATGAGTCCAGTGAAGTGACGACTGCCCAGACCTCTACATAGGAGAAACTAAGCAACTACACAAAAACATGGCACAAGAAAGCAGAGTCACCACTTCAGGTCAAAGCTCAGCAGTCCACCTCAAGGACAACGGACACACTTTCTACGTCAAATGGGGAAAAACCTACATTAAACAGAGAGCTCTGAACCTGATCCCCAGGCAGTTTCAGTCTAATTTGCATTTTTGCATCTGATCAAAACAACTCACAAGGAGATGAGTCCAACACAATAGAGCCAACGACTTCTCAGGGGGGAGGGAGATCCTCAGGTAGTTTCAGCTGCGGTTCAGCAACAACAGACAGTTTACCAGCTGACTCTCCCAGAGTCCAGTTAGAACTGACAACGCTCCTCAGATGAGAAGAGAAACGTCTTCAGAGAACCAACGAAGTCCACTTTTTGGGTTACCATGACCTGGATCACTGAGAACCTTCAGCAGCATAATTAAAACATAATTTAACTCTCAAATCAGACACGTTTATTTTTCACATTCGTCCTAACAGGACATCTGTCAAACATCTGTAGATCTCCTCTATAGAGCTCAGCAGGTTTTAAATAAATAAGTAAATTATAACTATCTGGATCATATAAACAGATCCTCATTATGTACAGGATGCTCTTCAGTCACTGGACTAGAGAACATTTTAACAAACTGATCTCAGAACTGTTTCGCCTACAATCCATCACATGATAGAAAAGCTAGAGAAATAAACAAATGTCAAAACATGTTTATCCAACAAACCGTGCTTCCCTGTCATGATGTGAATTATCTAAACCATGTGTTATTAAATATGAACTTTTATCAGTTTTAATTTGAATTTCTTCAATCCGCCATCAAGCTGCTGCCATGAGGAGTTCTCCTCTCTGACAGGTTTAAAGATTCCTATTTAAGGTCTTGTTTAAGAATACACGTTTATGAATGTGAACTTGATGCAAAGACACACACACACACACACACACACACACACACGCACACACACACACACACACGCACACACACACACACACACACACACACACACACACACACACACGCACGCACATAAACACACAACCTGAGCCCTGCTGACCCTCTCCACAGGGAGTCGTGCATGACGGTGGCATTAACTTTCAACAGAAAATCAGCCTCAGCCAACCAATTAACCAGCTCTTAAATCTCTTTAGAGAGGACACTGTGTGTGTGTGTGTGAGAGAGAGAGATAGAGAGCGAGCAAAAAGAGGGAAACAAAGGAGGACAGATGTGTTTGTGTGTGAGTGGGATAGTCAGGAAGCGAGGGTGTGTGTGTGTGTGTGTGTGTGTGTGTGAATGTTGAGTAAAGGTTAATAGGACCTCAAGAGGGATAAAACAAGGAGGTTGTTACCATCCCAGAGCTGCCGCCTCCTCCTCCTCTTCCTCCTTCTGCTACAAACACACACTTTCAGTCACCCATGGGGGTGGGTGGGGGGTTGAGCACCAGAGCTGGTGGTCTACTGAGCAGGAGTGTAGTTCATTACTGTCCACGCTCACACTTTCACTAATACCGTCTAATACCAAACACACACTCCTGATTACATCATCTCTTTCTGCTCCATTTCCATTCTTCTCTCCTTCCTGCTGGTTTTCTGCTGAACTCACAAACCAGACGTTAGCAGATCTCTGAAGTGAAGAATCAACATGTTCAAGGTACGGATGCACCGATACCAATATCAGAATCGGGCCAATACCGATACCTGTTAAAGTTAACCGATACCAGTGCAGTAGCTCTGACTGCGGTCAGAGGGCTTCACTGACTTGTCAGTTCTGTTGTAGTTTTCTAGATTGGTGGCTAGGGGGAGCTGTTGAGCTAAAGAGGAACAGTGTGGTTAGGAGAGGAAAACTGTGCAATAATTTCACATGTTTTTTTTTCATTGCATTTATTTTTGTGCGGTAGAAGTATTGGTATCGGTACTCGGTATCGGCAAGTTTTCAGATCCAAGTATCAGAACTGTATCGATTGGGAAAAAAAAAATACTGGTATTGCTGCATCCCTAGTTCAAGAGAAAATCAGAAGCCAGTTTGTGCTAAATTCAAAGGCAAAGTTCAGTAGAGACTCAGGGAGAAATTCTCATGGATAAGCCACGCTAACAGCTAATCAGAACTGGAACCTTTAAGTGGATTTTTAACCGTTTCTGTGTAAGAGTTATAAATAATGATCTTACTGATTGTAGGAAGCCTCCCTGGCAACGTCTTTTGGAGGAAATGCTTTTAAATCTGTCAGGCATGGGGGGTTTTTTTATCCAAAAAGGCACAAAATCGAATCAACCAGAAGTGAAAACATAAAAAATCCTTGACTGATCAGAAGGTCTAAGGTGGAGACGTCTCCCCGTTCCACAGGCAGGTCCACATCCCGCTACAGGACCCAGAGAAACGGTCTTAAACTGCTCCGAACGAGGATGTGCCCCCCCTCCCCCTTCAGCACTGGACCTCCAGCATCACCATAGGTCTGGGTGCCATGGTTACCAAGCACCGCTCCTTTCAAATCTTCCCTTTTTGCCACCCTGACACATTTTATCTGGGATCCACAGTTATGTTCTCTTCCTGACCCACATGTTTTAATCTCATCCTTAGCTGCTAATGATGTTTTTATTACAGGCTTTTTCCTGTGTTCTAATTTGCGTGGCGGCCGCCTCCAGCTCATTTTGTGCCGCCCCAGCCTGATTTCACTCTGCCCCCAGCTGTATGGATGGTATTTTAACTGCAGTTGCAGCGTTGCGCCACTATAGGGGCGCTGTATCAGCAGTGGTGCACCGGAAAACTCTAAAACAGCTGCTGAAAAAGATCAAAAATAGCTTTTCCCGCTAGTTGGTGCTACGTAGGGCTGGGCACCGAAACACGGTACTAGTCCGGTACCAACCGAAAGCCGGAAAAACACGGTACAGTCTTCGGTACTTCTACTATGAAATCCCCTGTGAATTACCTGCTTCATTTCTCCACCGGTGCTGCAGCACGGGTGGAGACACAGGTGAGACGCATAGGAACAGAGAGAGCCCCTCCCATCCCTTTCAAAACAGTTAGCGTAGCGAGTTTTGGGTTAAAAATTCAGAAAAACTCTAAAGTCTGGCTGCATTTTGGAAAGGTAAACGGGAACAGAGCAAAATGCAACACATGCTATGAGAGTTGTGATGGGAAAAACAGGAATTCCAGCAATTAGTCGAAGCCACGCATCGCATGGAATTAACTTGCTGCTGCAGCGCCGTGTTCAGTCCGACTCTGAGCTTCCAGCCTCATCCAGAGGTGTGTGAGGGGAGAGACAGGGACGTAACAGAAAGTTCCTGAGGTGAGCAATAAATACCGGTAATAGTAAATGCATAAATATGCCAAAAAACGATGGTTTATACTTTTTTAAATAAAAATACACGTTTAATACTTATTACTTGTTATTTTATCTCAGAATTATACGTATAGGTACCAAAAAAAGTACCGGTATCTTGAAAACTAGGTATCGTCAAAGTAAAGTCAACTTCCACCTTATACCTTTCTTGAAGAGACTAAAGGCACCAGACTTTACTGACTAAACTAAGACAAATTAACAGATGTAAAATATGAAATGACCAAAAAACTACAATTTAAAGAGAAAAATGAACAATTTTTTGTGACTTTATTGCAAATTTATCATATTTTAAGTATCGGTTCATGGTATCTGTTAACTTTAACCGATACATGTGCATTAGACGGTATCAGGGCTGATACCGGTATCGGTCCATCCCTAATTAGAACGCTTAGCTAAAAAATATTTTGCCTTTAAAAAAGTGAGGCAGTTGAATGCACAGAGTATGCATTGATGGTCAGGATGGGACCACCTCTGCCCCAATTTGAGCCAGGAAAAACCCTGTATTATAATGGATATTAAATGTTTATACGCCATTTAAAATCTCTTAGAGGGGTCCAGCTAACAGCTAATCAGAACATTCAGATTATTTAACCATTTAAGAGCATTTCTGTGTAAAAGTTCTGATCATCTCACTGGTTGTTGAAAGCTTCTCTAGCAGGCTCTTGTGATGGAACCTTTCAGGACTGACGACGAGGATCAGCTGATTCCAGATCCTGGTTTCGGTGACTTAATGACTAGTCTGAGTGCAGTCAGAACCAAAGAGCTGCCATCTAAAAACAACTCCAATCTAGTATAAAACTTCCCCTGTTGATAAATTTCCATTACAGTTATATTTAGATTGATTCATCCGATTTATTTTTCTTAGCAGCAAAATCTAAACTCCTGGTTCATCCAGGGTTCAGGTCCACGCAAGTAGGAAAACTTTATCATTCTAAATGCGTAAACTATTTATTTTTCTCACCTTTGTTGATTATTTTGACCTCCTTGTTCCCTCGTTTACCTGATAACATCTTCATTTAGCCCCATAAACTGATGTCAGTTGAATGAAAACTTTCATTCATTCTTTTCCCTTTAAGCTCTCACTTTCTAATCACCTGTGTTTATTGCGTTAACACCTCCCCTTTAATCTTCAGGAGTGAAAGTGCTTCTCTCCGTTAGAGTCTGCAGCCGTCACAGCTCGCTGCTGCCGGCGTTACGTTTCTCTGGGTTTCCTTCCTCCTTTATCAGTCGTTCTATTCTGGGCTGCAGCCTGGGAGGATACGACTGCAGCGCTCAGCAAAAGCTTCTGTTCCTTTGTAGCAACAAAACAAAACTTAAGGAAGTTACTTCTGACTTTTATGCAGTGACATCATTTGAAACCAGAAAAATGACACAAAATCAGAAGAGCGAGGAAGGAGAAAATGTAGGAAATAACCTCTTTCATATTCACTTAACATTCCTACTAAAGAACCAAACCAACATTTAAAACCCTTTGAGGATTTCAGAGTCCTAATATGATTAGATTTGCTTAGAACGTGTAATATAAGATAACAAGAGCCCCAGACTCCTTTAACTGGGACTTGTGTGTTTGAAACCACACTCATGCAGCTAAAATGGCTCGTGCACCTGTTTAATGGGCTCAGGCTTGTTGAATCCGTTTAAAGCATCTCTAGATGACTGGATAAACAAACCTGAAGTATAAAAAAACGATTCCTAAATCATCAATAAAGTCCTGAATCTGCTCCACAGTTATGTTGTTACCTGCTATAAACCTGCAGCAGTTTAAGAGCCTTTAAAGTGACATTCCACCAGAAAGTGATTTTTTGTCTATTACCATATTCCTCATAGTTAGATCAGTGGGCAAAAAACAATTAGTAACCAGCCCAGCCGTTATCCTGATCCGGCAGTACTCCTTTAGCTTTAGCTTAGCGTAAAACACTGTAAGTGAATGGTAACAACTAGCATTGTGAGAGAAAAGTCCTTAAAACTCACTCAGTAGTGATACTATGATACTAATTCTGACCTCAGTAAACATATCGACTGGAAGTGAAAATAAAAAGTAACACGAAGGAATTACAGGTACTATTTTAGACTTGGGACTACTTTATGACAAAGAGCAGCTGTAAGCCTCCGCTGAACGGTGCAAGGACATGACGCAGCGACCCCAAGTAGACCTACGTCTGTAAACACGTATCCAAATGTTGTTTTCAAACCTCACAGACGATGAGAAATAACACAAAGTCAGGAGCTGCTCAGAGATTATCTTAAAAAAAACATTACCAGGTTTAGTCTAGTAGTCAGTATTTGTATTGACGGACGTAGGCGTCTTTTGGGCCGCTGTGTCATGTCCTTGCACCTTTTAGCAGCTAGGAGCTAACGGAGCGTGGTAGGAGGCAGGAGGAGGGCCGAGACCGGATCAGAGGCTCAGCTATACGCAAACAAGAGCTGTGTATTGTAAGTTTTGTTGTCTAATAATTACCAACTTGATTTATTAAGAAATTGTAAACATTTAAAGATTCATCTGTGTCAGATCAAAATCAACATTTTTATCTTGAGATAAGAGGCCCCGCCCCTTCTCTACGTCACTTCTGGTCTGGTGGAAAAATGACAATCTCACACAAAAATGACTCCAAAACTCTAAATAAGTTTTATATTTCTGTAAATCTTTATTCAGAATAAGTTTGTTCTATTTTTCTAAACCAGGAGTGTCCAAACCTTTCGAGATGAGGTCCAAAACCTCCAAGTTAAAAGTTTTTGTGGAGCAAATAAATTTCATTTTTGATTTAAAATGCAAAAATGGTTTGAGAGTGATTTTCTGATTTTGTACTGCTCAAAATATAGACATAAAAGGGTCTCAAATGTTTGCTTCAGTAAAAGAAAAGCATCAAATTCCCTGGATTTGATTGGTCAGTTGTTTTATAGTTTCTTGAAAATAAATTCTAGTCTGTTATCAGCAACAAGAACGGGATCTGGGTCCCTCTTTGTTCAGTAAAGCTGCTGGATTTAACCAGATTTAATGAAATAAGTTCACGTCTGCTGTTTAGTGAGAGTGTCTGTGGTTCCACTTACCAGGAAATGTAGTTAAAAGAATAAACCTGGTTTATGAAAAACTAATACTTTGGATTGAACTGAACTGTTTACGTTTTAAAAAGACATTTTTTTTAAAGGACTAAATTCTACCATTTTGGAAATGCAGTTGACGGCCACAAGTGGCCTCCGGGCCACACTTTGGACATGCCTGCTCTAAACATTAGTTTAAGGGGGTCTCTAACCTGTAACTTGCTTTTTAACCCTCAGGCTTCATTCTAATTTACTATACTCTCGAGTCGTTAGTTGACAAAAACGTCCGTTCGTAAAAGTGGCTATAAAAAATGTATACATTCATTTTTTTTTGCTTTTATTTCTCTCCACTTCTACACTTTGAAGTTCAGCGAGAGAGTGAAACTGTGTTTTGTTTACCTGACAGAGGTCGTGTTGACCTTCTGACTTCAATAAAAGCAGCAGAAGATCTGAAGAAATGTTCAAGAGTTTCTCGCCTGGGCCACTAATGGAGAAATGACTGATTTTGGTGGTGAACAGTAAAAATTACTAATTTGACCACTTTTATACAAAATGAAACCCTAATATCACAGAATGCATGATTATTTTTTGCAGAGGCAACAGGATCAAAAACTGTGGTTTGCATTGAAGTCAATGGGACGTTTTTGTCCTTGAGAGGCACAAGAGGGTGGGAAGTTTTAAATCTGCTGCTACACAAAAACTAATAAAGCATAAAATTTAATATTTTATCACATTCTTGACATATCCAAGGCTGATTTAGAAAAATATATTTCAGTCATTCAGAATATGTTTTATGTAAAATATCTCCTCTTTTGTCTGCTTTTTTCATGAAAAAATGAGCATCACACACAATCAAACTGGCATATAAAGGGTTAAAATTTAGATAATTATTCAATATTTGATTCTTTTGATCAGAACTGAAGTTGTTCACAAGATTTAAGCCCAAAAAGCAGAAAAAAATATTAATCTAGACCTTTTTAAAAGCAGTTTTAGAAGTGGACATTTTTATCCGTAAGAGGGTAGTAAATTTTAAATCTGTCGCTACGCAAAAACTATAAATGCAAAAAATTCAAAATTTTAGATATTTCATGACATCACCATGACTGATTTGTAATAAATGCCCCATGCACAAAAATTTATTTTTTTAGAAAATAACTCATGTTTTGTGTTTTTTTTTTTTCCATAAATTACATCGATGACTGAGTATTCAAACTGGCATTTCAAGAGTTAAAATCCTCAAAATGATTAAAGTTTTTATATGTTTGAGCAGGGCTGAAGTTGTTTAACAGATCTATGAAAAAAAAAACAAAAAAAATATGAATGTATACATTTTTTAAAGCCAGTTTTACGAGCGGACGTTTTTGTCCGCTAAAGTCTCAAGAATATGATGGGTTTTTTTCATAATGTTCCCTTGATCTATTTTCAAATTTGATTTTCAAAATTTGTCAAGAGAGGGGTTTTGCGACAAAAATTTGTACCATTTGCACAAACGGTCTCAAAATGGCGTGCAGACAAACATGGAAAACCTGCCCAAATGGACAAAAATGTCCTCAATGAAGCCTGAAGGTTAAAAAACCTGCATCTCTACAGATGGCAGCTTATTTATTGTAAAATGACTAAACGTGTCCAACCATTAAACCTGTTAGTGGTGGAAGGACGGGCTTAAAACTGGGCTGAGAGTCAGAAAAAGATCTTAAACTGGGATCAGGTCCCAGCCTTCATCACTGACATGCATGCAGATCCTCTAAGTGATGAATCAACTAGAGGTTTTAGTCTTGTTTACTAATTCACTCAACCTCTAAAGGTCGAATACATTTAAATCAGTCACAGATTGAACAACAACAACCTGAGGAGGCATTTGATTTAATTTGGGGGATCTGAAGAGTCTGGAGCAGCATCAACCCTCAGTCCCGGGTTCTCCCAACTAATAAGAGATTTGCATAAAACTTTCAGAAACACATTTTCATTTCTTGGAACACAAACCTGTCTTTCAAATTCCCCACTCTCCTTCAAACAGCCCTGTTTAATTCATTTCACCAACTTTATTATGATGATGGATCACGATTTTAAATTTTCATTAGCTTCAATCACCGAGGAATAAAGCTGTTTCCCTTCCTGTGCTCCCAGATCTTCAATAACTAAAATACCTTCTTATAAATTTTCATTTCTAACAGGTTGCTGAATGATTTTACCCAGTTCACAGCTGAAGTTTGCCTCAAAAACCAGAACATTCCTGATTTAGGCACAGAACTCATTATAGAAGGATTTTTGGATAGTTAAATAAAACCTGATGAATACAATTAAAGGTTATATAAATGTTCATATTTGTAATGACTGAAATGACCAAACTTTGTAAAATCTGACAACACTGAACATTTATTTTCCTTTTGTTTCTTCACCTCAGAGTTTATTGTTGCACAGCGTGACTCTAAAAACACGAGTTATTTCTGCTCTTTAGCTGTCCATTAAGTCAAGGTTGGCCTGAATGTATTTACAGCGTTTTCTACAACAGATTAAATATAGATCTGAAGTCCGTCTGTTCTCCACCGTCTTCACATTTTATTTTGTCTCTTTGGATTTCGAACTTCAACAAAGACACTCAGATTCAGTAAAGTCCTGTTTTCATCTGCTTGTAAAAGATGCTGCCCTTTTCTGTTTTTAAATGTGTGTTCATGTCGTGCAGAAACTCCTAAACGATGAGATGATCGAGACTCGTTGCACTGTCAGATAAAAGCATGATGATGATGATGAACATCAATGAGGAATCGGTTGTTTCAAGCTGCAGGATGTTAATAGAAATGATTGTTTTACTGCTAAATGGTTGTTTAAACTATTTTAAGATTAAAGAAAAATAACATTTGATGGATTCCCCAGAAAGTCTCTCAGCTTCCTGACTTTAACAGTAAAATTAATTAGAATAATCCAGTTTGTTTATGAAAAGATGTTTGTAAACATTGTTTATTCTCATTAAAATGACAATATATGTTGAATTGCTAATACATTTTTATAAATTTGTTAGAATCACATAAGAGTTTAGTAATAACATGGAAAAAAATGGGGCATTATTGCGTAACTAGAAAAGTTCCTAAAGAAAATTTGAGAGGGCGTGTAATCTTTTCTGGCACGCTTTCTAAAAGATATCAAAATCCTCAATATGTTAGAGTCCAAAGTCCCGTGACTGTTTTGAACCAAGAATAAAGTTTCTATGTTGAAGTGTGTCAAAGGCAGGATCTCAAACATCACTGAGTTTAGGAGGAAATTCAAAAGTCGTTTCATTTTTTACATAATTTCTGCCGTAGTCTTTTACGAATGACTTTGCGATAGTTCTTCAAAACGCTGTGGGAATTTCAACCAAACATCACGAGTGAGCCGATCGATTTGATATACCGGTATAATTTGTATAGGTTCACCTTCTCGTTAGCATCTGGAATGTACAAAAACTCAATTTAATGCCAACATGTTAGCATTAGCATGCTAACATGCTAATATTGGGATTGACCTGTAAAAGTGCAATAATTTTATCATTAGCATGCTAACATGCAAACATTAGCTATAGCATGTTAGTATGGTAAGGCTGCATGGTGGCGCAGTTGGTTAGCACTGTTGCCTCGCAGCAAGGAGGTCGTGGGTTCGCGTCCCGGCTCTGCGGCCTCTCTGCGTGGAGTTTGCATGTTCTCCCCGTGCGTGCGTGGGTTTCCTCCGGGTACTCCGGTTTCCTCCCACAGTCCAAAGACATGACTGTCAGGCTGATTGGGCTGGTAAATTGTCCTTAGGTGTGAGTGGGTGTGTGGTTGTTTGTCTCGTTCGTCTCTGTGTGGCCCTGCGATGGACTGGCGACCTGTCCAGGGTGTCCCCCGCCTCTCGCCCCTTGACCGCTGGAGATAGGCACCAGCTGCCCCGCGACCCTCTGTGGAGGATTAAGCGGCTACAGAAAATGGATGGATGGATGTTAGTATGGTAATGCTAATGTTAGCAACGAACATGGTAACATGCAATACTATGGCTAGCATGTTAGCACAGAAATGCTATTTGACCTCAATGATGAGCGATCACCTCCAATCATTTAAATACAGTATATTTGTTTGGTTTGGACCGGGTCCTGTTTTATGTTTTTGTACTGATCCTGATCCTGGTCCTGGTCCTGATCCTGATCCTGGTCCTGGTTCTGATCCTGGTCCTGATCCTGGTCCTGATCCTGGTCCTGGTTCTGATCCTGATTCTGATCCTGATCCTGGTCCTGATCCCGGTCCCGATCCTGGTCCCGATCCTGGTCCCGATCCTGATCCCGGTCCTGATCCCGGTCCTGATCCCGGTCCTGATCCCGGTCCTGGTCCTGGTTCTGATCCTGGTCCTGGTTCTGATCCTGGTCCTGGTTCTGATCCTGGTTCTGGTTCTGATCCTGGTTCTGGTGATGATCCTGGTCCTGATCCTGATCTGGTCCTGATCCTGGTTCTGATCCTGGTCCTGATCCTGGTTCTGATCCTGGTCCTGATCCTGGTTCTGATCCTGATCCTGGTTCTGATCCTGGTCCTGATCCCGGTCCTGATCCCGGTCCTGATCCTGGTTCTGATTCTGGTCCTGATCCCGGTCCTGATCCTGGTCCTGATCCTGGTTCTGATCCTGGTCCTGATCCTGATCCTGGTTCTGATCCTGGTCCTGATCCTGGTTCTGATCCTGATCCTGGTCCTGATCCTGGTTCTGATCCCGGTCCTGATCCTGATCCTGGTCCTGGTCCTGGTCCTGGTCCTGGTCCTGATCCTGATATGATTATGTAAACGATGTGTAAACATTAGGTAATCATGTGTATTTAACAGATAACGTGATTTTTGTACTTTGACTAAAACTTATGATACAATAACTTTAAAACAAAACACAAAGTTCAGAAAACTGTTTGTGAAAACAAAGTAAAACTTTGAAAATCTGATACCATCCCAAAGGTTATGAATGAACAAATAACTGGGAATACGGTGACTTTTTATTAATAATTTCACTCAGATCGAGTGTGTTGAGAGGTTTATGTAATGGTTGTTAGTCTAACTTGATTCCGTCTTCATCCTTTTCCTTTTACATTTATTAAGTTATATATCATGAAATCTGTCTTAGAATGAAGACATCTGACTGATTTTACCATATTGTTCTCAAATGTTCCATTATATTTGACCATATTGTTGTCATCCCTGTTTTTAGTTGAGATAATTGACTTCAGATCAGTTATTACCTGATTGTTAAGCTAACAAACCATTATTCTACCTATTTCTATGATGTCATTAAGAGACCACTTTGTGGATTTAATGATCCTGACAGAGTAAAAAAGTAAAATGAGTTTTATTTCAGAAAAGTGACTTTTAATGAAAGCATTACTTTTCTTATCTCCAGAAACTCTCAACCATCTCTCTCCCTCCTCATTTGTCATTTCTGCTCTTCATCCTCTGCGACCAATCACTCTCCCCGATCTCACATCTCTCCTTTATCTCCTTCCATCACCTCCGTCTCTCTGCCTGTTCCGTGGCTGACAGGTGAAACAGCAGCTGCCAAGTCTCCCAGGTGAGGAAACGGTTTGTCTAGCTTCCTGTCCATCCTCCTGCATCTCTCACTTCCTGTCTGTGCATCACTTTAAGAATCTGAGTTTTCTGTGGCTGGAAATGACAGAAGCAATTATCTGGTTATCAGAATTCAATCTGAGCTGACACACACACACCTCCAGGTACAGATGCACTCAAATTAAATCCATGTTTATGATCACAGAGCCTCAGACGGACGGACGGATGGATGATTTCCAGGAGTGATGGCAGGATAAGGAGACAGGAAGTGAAGGTAAATGGAACAATGAGTCAGCTGATGGGTGTTTGAACAGACCGACGGGAATACGAAGGAGTAAAAACACTCGTCACGATGGGGAGATGAGATTGTTTTAAAAGTAGGAGAGCAGATGCTGGATTAGAAACATGTAAACTTGGCAGAAAAGAATTCAAGTGTGTCCCGTTTGTAGATAACCGACAACTTCAAACTGCTCCATCAAAAACAAACGTCCCTGTGTTCATAACTGAGTGTAAATACAAGGGAAAATCCAGTCGGTGAGTAAAGATTTGGTTGTTTGCTCTCATTTGTTTCTCCGTCGCTCTCCATTCAAACCTTTGTCCTAATTTTTTCCCTTTAATTAGATTTTCATCTGTTTCTTCACTTTGTTTTCTGCTGGTTTCCTCTTGAGAAAAAGCTTTTCTCATCATCTCCCACCTTTTCTTTCCAGTCACATCATGTGACTCATTCGCAAACATGTTTTAGTTGGTGAAACTTCCAGGCTGAGTGTGGACTAGAGCTGACGATGTACCGTCAAATAGGCTCTGAAATAAATATGCATGGATTTAAAACTGTTTGTGGGAGTAGATTCCAAAGGTAAGGTACCTGAAAACTGAAAAAACTGCCTCCTGTTCTCGACTTCAGATTCTAGGGCGGGGTGCCCAAACTTTTTCCCTCAAAGGGCCAAAATGACAATCTATCAGAGAGCCGCGGGCCGAATGTAGCATTTATAAAATACAAATACTAATGATGAAGTATAGAACACTACTTTTTATTCATTTTGCAGTTATTTAACCATCCTTTCTTAGAACATTAATCAAGATATGACATATACCGGCGGTAAGTCACATATAGGCATTTAGAACAAACAACTGACTTTGTTATTTCTAATCTTGTAGTGCTAGCAGCTCCCTGGTCTTTTTCTTTTGAGCATAAATCCTGTGTGCTTTGTCTCATAGTGACGACGAATATTATACTCCTTGAGTACAGCAACAGACTGGTTACAAATAATGCAGACTGCTTTACCATTGATATCTGTAAAAATAGTCTTCCTCCCAGCATTTTTTAAATGCCTTTTGTCTGTGTTCCACTGAGGACGACGCTCCATGTTGATAATAGCTGCTTAGGCTCGCGGCAGAGGGTTACCCGCGAGCTTGGAGCAAGTTTGATCTAGTCTGGTCCAGCAGCAAAGGCTCATGGAAGATTACATACGTTGACAAAATACAACTATTTGTGGTTTTATAAAGTGTGCAGAAGTACATGCGTGCATAAATCTACTCTAAATGTCCCTTGTAGTTGCTTGTATTTCAATTTAAATTGTGACATTTTAAAGATTTTGTTGGCACCATGAGTGAGGGCTGTGTGCAGCCCAATATAGAGTCATTGGGCCTGTTCACATAATGCTGAACTGGCTGAGGAAAACAGTGGGTTTCTGGATTACTGGTCCATGTTCACCCAGAATCCAGGGTACCCCACAGAGGGCCAGGAGGGCCAAATTAAATAATCGGTGGGCCAACTTTGGCCCGCGGGCCCCACTTTGGGCACCCCTGTTCTAGGGACTAGCAGACCTGCAGCCAAGTGTTCCTGTTGGGTTTTAGACCCTGTGCACGTTAGCAAATGCTACTTCCGGTGGGAAGACTCCTGTCCAGTGTTTTATTTCCGGTTTGATATTCTCGCCTGGTCACACCCTATTTACGGTCTTGTATTCCCGAAGAAGTCGACAAAATGAGTGGACTAAGCGGCGATTTAAATTTTCCTAGATGTCTGGGGCATTTGCCTAATATTTCTGTTGATGATGTTCACCGACTTGTTGATCGTTTTTCCCTGCGCCAAAGAGCAAACGAGAGAAAGGCTTCACATTTTATATTTCGCAGGATTTATCTAATTTTGAAGGTAAGTCACAACCCTCCCCATCGTCAATACTTATAGTTTGAGACCCTTACCAACGTAAATTATTTGTGTACATGCTGAGGCTTTTTTACGGTTTGTTTACATGCTGCGTAATCCTCCGCTGACGGTCGCGGTTTGGAGAACCTGTTTAGAAGCTGCAGATCGCTCTGTTCCTATTCCATTGATCTAACACCGGGCCCATTTAGCACTTAAATCCATAGGATTAGACACTAAATGAGTCCATCAGCCAGTCATCATATAGAAATAAAAACTCTCCGGAGTGGAGCGCAGCGCAGCAGCAGCTGAGGCACAGCGCTGTGCGCTTTGCGGGACTCTGTATAATATTAACGTTCATTATGATTTCATGAGAGAGAGATGAGGTGTTCACAACCTTCCCCATCGTAAATTCTAATATATAGCAGGGGTCCCGTTAACCGGAAATGTCCCGTATTTAACCGTTTTTTTTTTTTTTTTTTACTTTGACGGAAAGATCTGAAGGGCGCCGGTCATTCTGACAGGTTTGCGCACGAGCCTGCCCGTCCATACCGTCATAGGAAATCACTGAATTGTCCCCTCTAATAATTCGAACCGAGGATGCAGAAATAGTGCAGCATCTCCACCAACTAATACCTGCAGCCCAGACTGAGGTTCTGCTGAGCGCAGACCTGTGATCCAGACGTCCTGCGCTCTGCAGCAGAAGAACACTGGTCCTCCATCAGGTGTCAGACCCGATCCGCTCAAACGCCCCTTTGCAATCTGTTCTGAGTGCGCGATCAGATATGGATTAACTACACTTCCTGTTGTAATGCGCCCTCAGAGTAGCGTTCATAGGCTGTGGAGGCTTGTTGACACGCAAAATCTGCTCCGCGAGCTGCGCGCACATAGAACTGGACTCCAAATGCGAGGAGGTCCGCATTAAACATCAGTGCCAGGTCCCCCCCCCCCGAGTATCTCAATGAAAAATATGTGAACCCCTCATCCCTCTCTCTCTGTCTCTCATGATCTCATAATGAACGTTAATATTCTGTAATCAGAGTCCCGTGGAGCGCACAGAGCTGCACCTCGCTGCGAGGCGCTCGACTCCAAACGGAGTATTTATAAATGTCTATCTGATGACTGGCTGATCGACTAATTTAGAGTCTAATCCTATGGATTTATGTGCTAAATGGGCCCGGTGTTTGAGTAATAATGCTACTGAAAATGTAATTATTATAATTTTTAAAATTAAAAAGTGACGGATAAAAATAGATTATGACCGTCTCGTCTCGTCTCGTCTTCTTCCGCTTAACCGGATTTTTTAACCCTGTCAGTCAAAATGACGGAAAACCAAAAAGTCTAGCGCGACCTCTGATATACAACAACCATTTTTTAACCCGATCCTTTCCTTTTCGTAATTTGGACATGATTCTGTAGTCCATCTTCGCAGTAAGGATTTACCGTCAAATACAGCTACAGGAAACGAAAGACAGTACATCCGGTCTCAAACCCGGAAGTTAGCATTTTCTCGTGCACAGGGTCTATCAGCTGCTTTAAACTAGATGAGGCTCAGTCGTTCAGTCAGTGGTAAGAAGCAGGGGACATGGTTAGAGCCGTTAAGGACACGCCTGACACAAATAGTTAGAATTAATAAATCAGACTCAGTCGGCATCGATAGGCAGGTCAGAGCTGGACACGAACCAGAAACCCTCATCCAACTAGAATCAGTGCATCTCTACAAAAAACTATGTTTTTACTAAAAATCTGACTTTACTGGAACTAGGGCTGGGCGGTATACCGGTTCATACCGGTGTTTTCTTGGTTATGATATGAATTTTTCATATACCGCTATACCGGTGAACAGCCCACACAGCATCCCGGATGTTGGCAGTGGGGACACATTCCACCGGGACACACAACACCCGAGCATGAGTGAAACATAACTTTTGAACCAAGAATGGCGACTAGCGAGAGCTGTCATGACAACTTACAAATAACGAACCCAGAGGAATTTCTACAAGGACCAAAACACTAGTAACAGTTTCTACCCTGTTGCCATCAGGACACTGAATCTCACATAATATCTGGCAACTTTAGCGCCCCGTCACCTCGAGACCTCATGTGCATCATATTCCTTGTCAATGTCTGTTATGCCTTTTTTTTTTTACATAAACACTTTATCTTAAATCTTATTTCTCCTATGATGATTCTTTTCCTGATCTTTCTTTACCTGATCTGAGTAGGGGTTGCACCCAATTTCGTTGTACTTGTTACAATGACATTAAAGTGATTCTGATTCTGAACTTATTCCAAAAAGAGGAGACAGGCGCACGTCTGTTGTTTCGGGGTTTTTCAGGTTTAAAAAGTCGAACGTGACTTAGCAACGCTGTTAGCCGCTAGCTGGTGGAGCTAGCCGGCGGGGCTAACCAGCAGCTTGCTTTACCATCTTGGCCAAAAACATGTCTTGGAATATTAATTACCAGGAATGTCTGAAGCTTAGATCTGTACCCTTCACCTCCGCAGCTAAAACAGCTAATAGCAGTCAGTTAGACGTCCATTAAAGACGTGTTCGCTTAAAGGACCGCCTGTGAAAAAAGCCAGCGGTGGGTCAAGATAACAACGTAAAAACGTTCCACGGTAGTTTTTATTTTTATTATGACTTCTCTCTTTTGACAAACATCCTTTAAAGGGGTTATGTATTTACCTGCCTGTGACTGAACATGAAACAACTATGATATTCTGCATATGAAAGTAAAATGGACTATTAAAAGCCGATCTAGTGCAGTAATTATTTCATAATTAAAAAATATTACGGGCAGTAACGGCCGTGTAAAAAAATACCGTCAAATATTGTAAAATCGATATAATTTTAAGGAAAACCGTGATAAAAATGTTTTGCCATACCGCCCAGCCCTAACTGGAACAGTAAATTGGTCTAAGAGCTAAATTATAGGGATGCACCGATATCGATACTGGTATCGGTTAAAGTTACCCGATACCAGTGGCTTCACTGTCTGTGACTTGTGATTTCTGTTGTAGTTTCCTATATTGAACACTAGGGGGAGCTATTGAGCTAAAGTGGAACAGTGTGGGTTGAGAGCTGGAGATGGTGCCAAATAGTTCATTTTATTTGGTTAAAATGTGGAAAATTGCAATAATTTCACTGTGAAATCACAGAAAATGGTTATTTTTCACCTTATATTTTAGTTTTGTGATCATTTTATTATTTTATTTTATTTTTTATCTAACTCAGTTGTTTGTTGTAAAAAGCAGAGAAGAAAAAATAAAACCTGTATTCCAATTTGTTGCATTTTTTGTGTGGTAGAAGTATCGGTATCGGTACTCGGTATCGGCGAGTAATCAGATTTAAGTATCGGTATTTGATCAGTTTTGAAAAAAGTGGTATCGGTACATCCCTAAATTACATCAACATTTTGGTCTGATTCATTAATTTATTATTATTTATTGTTCTGGTTTTTCTATATTAGCAGCTTCACCTGCTTCCAAAGTAAAAAAAAACAAAACAAAATGAATCAAAACTCACTTGAACTGATGGAGAACTTTTTAATAAAAGTTAGGTTTGGAACTCCTTGTTCCTGCTCCGGATGCTTTAAAGAATAAGATTACAGACAAACCAGGTTGTAATAAAGTGGAATTAAACTGTGAGCGCTCCTCTCCTACTGTAGAGTCAGATCTGAGTGTTTGGATTTTTCTAACGTCGACTCCAGATCACAGCTGCCCTGCCAACATATCCATCTTGTGGGTGAGACCTCCCACACAGTCTGACATAAATCAGATTTAGTCACTGTGAGAATAAAGTGGGGGATGCTCAGATATCAGCTAATATATTTCTTCCTCCTGCAGCCACACTCTGTAACCGTCTTTATTACCTTCCTCCTGCTTCCCACACTTATTTGTCTCATTTCTTCCTGTATTTTCTCACCCCCCTCCCAGCTTGTTGGTTCAGCCGACGGAGCCTCTTCATCTTCCTGCCTCACATCATTTATTAAATAAGGATTAATGACCGCGAAGCCTTGTTAAGCTTCGTTAGGACCTCTTGTATTTACCAGCAGTTCTTTTAATTAGAGGAGAGGAAGTTTTTAATGTGCTACACCGTGTTACACCTCAGACATCATAATCAGCTCCATCGCAGCCTGATTCCTCTACCTTTGTTCTGCTGCTGAAAAAACAGATTGCTTCTAAACCCCTATAATCTGTCAGTAGATCTAGTATCACGGTAAATTCAGGAGTCGACCTCGATGACGATAAATGTCCGTACACGCAAAAAAAATTGTCTGTTTGTACTACAAGTGGAGGATAGATAAATATATATAAAGGCTAGATGCCTTATCTGGGATTCGACAGCGTAGCTAAAGGGCGGCCATCTTACTACAGACAGCCGACATTCTACTCTATTATAAACCTTATTTTTTGTAGGCTTGATACGGGATACTTGCACAGTTTGAGTTTCCCAGCCATTATCGATATATTTCACCGCCATGTCTCTGACGTTTATAACAAAGCAAACGGTTTAAAAATCAGTTAAAATTTGAGCAAGTTAGAGGTATTTAATAGTACACGCACCATTGGCAGCAATGTTAAGAAAGGGGGCAGCTGTCGGTGGTAAGATGGCCGTCGTTGTTGCTATGTCCCAGTCCACTGGCGAACAGCGCGGTATCTAGTCTTTATATAGGATATCTATGGATGTGTTACCTTGACTTGTTGCTAATCTATCTGCACAGTTTGACTTTTGTTTTCATCACATCCTTCTTGCTGAATCCATCGTGTTGCCAAACGATTGATGAAGCATTTTTCTGGGAACAAGCTTCTCCTCGACGACACCGCTTGTAGCTCACTCATGGCTGCCGCAGTAACCTGTGGCAGCACAAGTGGCAGCACAAGGGGCGGGAAGCTACGACAAGTGGCAGCTACGCTACGACGAGCGGCAGCTACGACGAGCGGCAGCTATGCTACGATGAGCGGCAGCTACGACGAGCAGCAGCTATGCTGCAACGAGCGGCAGCTATGCTACGATGAGCGGCAGCTACGACGAGCGGCAGCTATGCTACGATGAGCGGTAGCTACGACGAGCGGCAGCTACGCTGCGGCGAGCGGCAGCTACGACGAGCGGCAGCTATGCTACAACGAGCTATGCTACAACGAGCTATGCTACGACGAGCTATGCTACGACGAGCGGCAGCTACGACGAGCGGCAGCTACGACGAGTGGCAGCTACGACGAGCGGCCACGAACGGTGAGCCTACAAGTGACACAGAACGACGAGCTACAAGCTGCTTCCATACTTGAATCTTCTTGTGCTTGAGGTGGAGTCAGGTGACTCCATGTGACATGGATTCAACTAGTCCGCTGTCAGACCTTCTTAAAGGGGCACGGACTAAAGCGACCTACTGACATCTTTTCATTTGTTTAAATACCCGACATATCTTTAAGGGCAAAATTATGTCGTTAAGAGTTATAAAATTCGGGATTCTGTAATTTTCGGTTTACCGCCCAGCCCTGTGTTTGAACTTTTTTTTTATTTTGGAGATACGAGGTTTTTTCCTGACAGCGATGAAATTATAAATGATCCAAAATATCCGGTTTGATCAACAAGTTTTATATTAAAGACAAAGTTTAAAACTCTGAATGACTCCTACATGGTCAGGTTTTGACTGATGGGAACTTCTGCTCCTCGTTTTCTAGAAGTGGATCCATAACAGCATAAATAAAAACTAATTATTGCTTTGGTTTATTAATGTGTTTGATTAGAATCCTTCTGTTAACCTTCACTTCTAGAATCTGATTGTTTCCACGATGTTAGAAATCAACAGTAAAACAACCATAGCAGCAAAAACCCTCAACAGAAACATTTCAAACACATCTAATAAAAATCAGCTCTAAAAAATGTCTTAAAGCTGGAATGTGACAAATTATTCTTTATTCTACTCAGAGCAAAGTCGAAGTGCATAACAGCAGAGAGTGGAGCATCTGCAGCGAAGCGCCCCGAGGCTGAAGCTAAAAAACACAAATAAAAACAGATTCCTCCTGGTCTCTGTCTGCTGAAGCACAGGGAGGAAAACACTCTGCCCACTCAGGTCGGAGCTTCTGGGGGTTTCATTTATGACTGCTGGATAATTAATGAGCTTCTGTAAATGAAACCTGTTTAATTCATGTAATGACTGTAATGAATGTTTTTAACCTGTTCAAATCAGACTGTCTGCTCCACCAGGCACATCATTAATTTAAGATTCTGTTGGAGAACCGTATCAGTTATCTGAGATCATTTATAAACATCCCGATGTTCAATCGGCAAAAACAGAGACTCAAAGTTCAGAAGAACACGAGTGATGTTAATGAAAACACAAAGCGGTCACATCTGAACCAGAACAGCATCAGGATCTGATTTATGCTTCTGCTGGAAACAAAAGAAATCAACAACTTTTATATTTATGAGTTCTGTTCCTTCAGGAGGAACATAAACAATCTGAATTACAGATTTTGTTCCGTCTTTGTGGGTTTTAAACAGGCGAGGTAATCTGGCACTTTCACTAAAACTCAACTTGTTCCATCAGACGATAAATAACCAGAGCCTCCCCTTACAGGAAAACCACATGAGCTTCACATGTGAGGCTACCATGTGAACTACATGTAAAAGCAGGTTGCACATGTGAATTTGGAACAAAAATCTGGGAACTTCAAGTGAAATTAAAAATATGTTCAGATATAAAAACATGTTAAATTAACATGTAGAACATGTTTCCTGTGCGACGGAACATTTCAACTTGTTCATGTTCTCATGTGTTGATATGTTTTCCACATGTGTTTCTTCCATGAGGGTCCAAAGAACCTAAAGGATCTGAAGTGTTAAAAACTAGATGTGAGGGTCAGATTAGGGTACTGGTTCTGATTAAGACCACATTAAGGAGTCAGGGGCTGAGATTAAAACATGGGTCACACAGGAAATGATGGGTTAGTGCCTCAAATTTGGTGAATATGGTTTTACCTTCCTGCAGTGGAGCGCCAGTGAGCGCTGCTCACCCGATCACTAGAGTCAACATATCTTGTGTGAGCTGAGAACACCAAAGTCAGGCCGTAGGAAGCATAGATATCATATATATCACTAGATGTCTCACCCGAGCTGTTCGTCAATGGAGCCTGATGTCCCTATGCCAGCGGCCATCTTAGTTCGTACAGCTGCCCCATTTCTTACATTGGTGTCAATGGAGCATGTACTAATAAATACCTCTAACTTGCTCAATTTTTAACCGATTTTCAAACGGTCTGCATTTTTATAAACGTCAGAGACGTGGCGAGGCGAGGTCAGAGACGTGGCTGTGAAGATATATCAAAATATAACGATAATGGTCGGGAAATTCATACATTGTAAAAGTATCAAATCTCAAGTCTATACATAATAAGGGTTGTAAGAAAGTAACCCGTTTGTAAATCCGTTCATTTTTAATCGAGTTATGAGTGTTTTTAGTTAAATTGATGCTCACCTTCCATCTGCTGCCATAGAGAGCAGAACGTCAGCTGTACGAAGCAAGATGGCCGCCGTGTAGGGACACCGTAGAGTTCCACATAGGGCATCTAGTGATATGTATGATATCTATGGTAGGAAGTCCATCTCTTGTCTGTCTGTGGTCAGAACCACGTTGTGTTCGGTTGATTCTTATAATTCTTGAATGAATGACAAAATTAAACGTTTGGAAGTTGTTTTCACTCTGCCGTACTAATGGTGGTTCAGCGTATTGTTTTAATGTCTGAGATAGGCCTGGGCGATAAATCGATTCAATGAATTAATTCAAATTTTTGGTTGCAGGTGATTTAAAAAATAAGTAAATCAAGTTTTTGTGTAATGGCATATTTTTGGCTGCCCAGAGCTTCCGTAGAGTTAGTTCCACATAGCATTATTGCTAGTGACAACAACAACAGCGAGAACAATCACCGAAGCAGTCGCTTTGCACACATAGGGCCCTATAAAATCCGTTTTGTCTTTTTCCAAATTCCAATAACCTCACGGCTCGTTTCTATTAATTTAGCTGAATGTTCCGTATACGGTTCGACTGGCTCCACGCTGCTGCCTGTTTTCAGACGTGACTCTTAGACTCAGAGCTCATCACATTACGCTGCCAGTCCATTGTCTGTCGACTAAACTTACAGAATACAGTGGAGCGAACACCTTCTCAAGGGGGTAGAATGAGGTGTGTCACAGACAGAGGAAGATAAGCACAGTTTATAAGACTCTCTCTCCTTTACTACAGACAGAATTGACAAAGCCTCTCGGATGAGCAGCGAAACGTCTTCAAAGAACCAAATAAGTCCAGTTGCCTTAAAACCCTTTTTTGGATTATCATGACCTGGATGACTGAGAACCTTCAACAGCATATAAACTTAAAGAGAAGATTCATAAAGGTCATCTGGATATTGTTCTGCTCTGAGTTTTGCGCTAAACTTCGTGGTTTTGAATTTTCTGGAGGTGTTTCAGTGAGACTTTGTCGAAGCGGACCGTCTTTTTTTCTCTTCTCTCTGTGTGGAGAGGAGAGCTGAGCTCTGCGCAGGTACGGTGGCCAAAACACTTCAGAAAATATTATTTTCTTTACTAATTTGCAGATATGTGAATTCCGTGAGATTCCGTGTTTTATACTGCATTTCATTTTGTTTGGGGATTTCCGTGATCCCGTCGGTTTTTTCCACATCATAGGGAAATCATAGGGCCTTACACATAGCCAAAGACATGTCTGCCATTTGTACTTGTGGGGGGAAGGGGGGGATCGGAAAAAATTCGTAAATTGAAATTTAAAAAAAAACTTATTTTTAGGCCATATCGCCCAGCCTTATAGTCTGAGACACAAAATACTCCATCATGGCGTAACGCAGTGTCTCAGCCACAGCGTTGCCAGATGTACGATAATTATCGTATTTGTAGGATAATTTAGCACTCTGTACGATCAATAATTCCATAAATACGATAATTTGAGCCCTTTGTTGTGTGGTATTTGTGTAAGAGATGCTTGTTTTAATCCTTGTGTTAGATTATTTAAAGCTAAAACTACTTTAAAGATTATAATTTTGCACAGTGTTTGATATACTGATATTAAAACCTGGGTCTGTAACTTAGTGTACGATAATTTTTCTTAAAATACGATAATTTTAAGATCCTGGTACTTTAATATTTCCAATCTGGCAACACTGCTCAGCCACGACCGAGCACCAAAACAGTACTACTGCGTATCTTCTGCTCCATGGCGTCAGATTTTTATCACTTTTATGTTCATTTCATGCACATTTCAGAACCCACTGTAATAAATGTAACAAAGTGTATTTCACCTGTTAACATTTAGAAAAATAGATAATTTTCTACCTTTCCATTAGAGTAACATTTTAAATCTTCATCGTCTCAGTTTTGTTCAAACTCCTGACATGAGCACATCTCATCCTGAGTTTTAGCTTCCTGCAGGGAAATCACTTTTTAACATTTTGACTTTGATAACTGACCGCGAGCTTCCACGCCAAACATCATCTCAGTCAATACATTCAGAGGGAGCAAGAAGCTGACATAATCAATTCAAATTAAATTAATGTCCCTCAAATTATAATCAGAAGGTCGAGGCTCCAGACTCCAACGCCATCGATTTTTTTACTTTTCAAAGCAAGTCAGGCCAGAAAAAAGATGAGAAACTGACATTTTAATATATTAGTGAAAGAAGGGGTCACTTCTGGTAAATATGTTTTATTATTTAGTGGTTTGTTTATTGAGATTTTAATAAAATAATCATGCTATGGGTGATAAGGCATTGTTGGATGTCAAAATAAGCAGCAACTTGTAAGGATAATCAGCAATGAGCGGATCATTTTATGAATAAAATAGTTTTTAAATTAATTCTCCTGATGCTGTTTAACCGTATCCATCTGCAGAACATCCTTCATCATTTATAGTTTTTAAATTAACAATATAAAATATGTCACAAGAAATAAAGCATCCACTGCTTCACGTGAACCAAAAGTCTTCAGGTCTCACTGCTCTTTATGTTTTAGGTCACAGACCGGTTCTGGTCCACTAAAAGGAAAAAGTAAGAAATTCTATGAATTTTTTTTTTTTTTAGCTCAACAGTGTTACATCAAACAAAAGGTACAATTGCTCAGTATCTTTTTTTTTTAGACCACTCTTCTAGGGATGTTCCGATACCACTTTTTTCTAAACCGATCCGATACCGATACTTAAATCTGAGTACTCACCGATACCGAGTACCGATACTTCTACCACACAAAAAAATGCAACAAACTGGAATACAGGTTTTATTTTTTCTTCTCTGCTTTTTACAACAAATAACAGATAGATTTTTAAAAAACCAAAATATATTTAAAAAATCACAAAACTAAAATATAAGGTGAAAAATAACAATTTTCTGTGATTTCACAGTGAAATTATTGCAGTTTTCCACATTTTAACCAAATAAAATGAACTATTTGGCACCATCTCCAGCTCTCAACCCACACTGTTCCTCTTTAGCTCAATAGCTCCCCCTAGTGTTCAATATAGGAAACTACAACAGAAATCACAAGTCACAGACAGTGAAGCCACTGGTATCGGTTCCTGGTATCGGGTAACTTTAACCGATACCGGTATCCCTGCCCTCTTCCTACCAACAAAATTCAACATTCTGACAGGCAAAGCTCTTGGACACCCACCCGCCTCCCATCTGCACATAAATGCATGCATATACAACGATATTTAAAAAATAATAGTGATTACAAAAATGAGACAAAAAAATGTAATAAATGAAAAAAATTACACTAAATAAAAATAATAAATAATAAAAAAAAGATAAAGAATCAATAAGCAAAAAAAACAACAACAATTAAATAAAAAGTATATACATAAATAAAGAGCTACTCAAAAACAACTGTTGTGGGCTTCCCAAAAAAATTCAAAAAAGGGCGCCAGACCTTGTCAAATCTATTTACCGCTCCCAGTGTGGTGGAACGAATTTTCTCTAACATTAAAAAATTCATCATGTCCCTGACCCAGCATGAGGGAGAGGGAGGGACAGAGTCTCTCCATCTTAACAAAATAACCCGGCGAGCCACCAGAGAAGAAAAGGCCAAAACGTCCCTTTAATCCTCATCAGGAGGTAAGGTTTGGATCGATTTGATGGTTAACAAGATGTCCAAAATGTAGATAAACCGGGACAGGACCAGTACATATGTAGCAACGTTCCAGGGGCAGATCTACATTTATCACAGGTAGGATCAACCTCAGGATATATCCGAGACAATTTAGTCTTAGACATGTGGATTCGATGGACTACTTTAAATTGTATGAGAGCGTGTCCCAGATATTCTCACGTAACTTAAATTCAAGATCTTGCTCCCATGCAGGCCATCCTAGTGGCATCTAAAGAAGGATTACGCATGTTAGCGATAAAGCAAAGTTTTGACACGCTACCTTTAGATATTGGATTACAAGAAAGGAGCGCATCCATCTGGTCACTTTGAGGTTTACGGGGGAATTCTGGTATCAGCTTCTGAATGTAACGTCTCACCTGCAAGTATCGAAAAAAATGTGTGCTAGGAATACCGAATTATTGGCTGAGTTGAGAAAAGGAGACAAAATTATTCTCTATAAACAAGTCCTCCAAACATTTTACATTTCTGCTGTGCCAAATCTTAATATTTTTTAAAAGGCTGACATATAGGGTGTTTAATTTAGAAAATTAACCGTTACAAATTATACTAGAATGTAATAAAGTACATATATGTGTTGTATGTGTAGTAATTATATTTGGTTGTGGTTTATTAGGTTTTGTTTTAGCATCAAAAACTATTTAATATTCCGTTTTCTCAGACTGGTGATCAAGTTTTGAGCTCGTCTCAAAAATGTTGAGCATTTTTGAAAAATTGGCACAACTTTCTACTCAACGGCCTGAAAATCCTCTCAGTTCAGTTTCCGCGAAAACGAATGCGTGACAAAATGAGAGGACTTCGAGAGGCTTGGAGACCAAATGGTGACTAAAATGAGAAACAACGCACCGTGAGAACACATTTTGTTTAGAATTGTGTCCATTGTGTCATAGAATTGTGTCATCATCCTTCACAGGACTCGACCTTTTCATCAAATTCTCCAGAATTCAGTGCGATTCCAACTTGCCTCCAATTTGACGTCTCCATCAGCTTCATGAGAATTTCTCCCTGATTCTCTAATCTGATTTCCCTGACTGGCAGGTCAAGCAGACCAATCAGAAACACGCTCCACAAACACTGAAAAGCAGCCTCCTCTCTCTAAGCAGCGCTCATTCTGCAGACTTTCCCTCTAATTACTGCTCAGAGTGATTCCTCTCACGCTTTTTGTTCTCTTTCAGCTTCGCGCTCGCTCGATACTCGACCGTCCGTCTCCCTCGCACACAGACCAGCACTCTGCATGCCCTGCCATTAGACTGTCAGTTAGTCGGGCCAATAGAATAAGTGCCGTGGATTAGGCCGACACACTCAGAGGGGGAATGGACGGCATACCAAACAGACGGGGCCACGAGGTGACAGACGTCCTGTCATAAAGCTGCCTCTTCCTTTAACACAGCCCAGGAAACTATTACAGCCACTCAGACGATCGATAACAGTCAGACATAATCAACTTAGTGTCATTTTTTTTCTTCTGCTAGACTTCTCTCCATCCTTTATCACTCCCACCAAATATTCCTCCTGCCTTTGTGTTTCTCTCCTCCGTTTAGACAGGAGTGATGAACGACGGGACCGTCTCCTCCTCCGCAGTCTCGTCCTTTCACCTTCTCCTTGCTTCGGAGCTCCTTTCTTCTATTATTCATCTCCGATCTCATCCCTTCTTTTCTCTCCATGACCTCATCCTGTCTCCTTTACTCTCGTTTCTTCTCTTCTTTCCTCGTCTTTTCCTTTTTGAAGCTCAAACTTCACCTTCACATCCTGTCCTCCGTCTGTTTTACCCTTTTTTTGTGCCTCTCGTTGTCTCTTATTTTATTTATTATTTTTTATTCCTCCTTCTGGTTAAAATTAAAGGAATTGACAGGCGGACGCTGAACCGTTCTGTGGAGGAGCAGCTGAGCCAGATAGCGAGGCTCTTGATTTACCGGTCGATCTACGTTCTAATCCTCACCTGTGGTCGAGAGCTTTGGGTGACGACAACGAATGAGAGAAGGAGTTTCCTCCGCAGGGGGGCCGGGCTCAGCCTTAGATCTCAGACGTTCAGGTGGGACTAGAACCGCTGCTCCTCCGTGTGAAGAGGAGCATCATCTGGTCAGGATGCCTCCTGGACGCCTCCCTGGGGAGGTGTTTCAGGGTTGTCCTGCTAGCAGGAGGTCGATCCAGAACACTCTGGAGGGATTAGACCTCCAGGCTGACCTGGAACACCCTGGGGTCCCACTGGAGGAGCAACCCAGACCGGAGTACGTGAATAAAGCACCAGCCCGATCAATCAACTCCACGAGATCCTGTTTGATCTGTTAGCTCTCAGAGTCCGAGTTGTGAATAACTCCACTAATAACAAAAGTCCTAAAACCCACAGAGTTCAAACACTTTCTAAGGTGGCTTCATGAGTTGTAGGTGTACAACAGTGCTGTTGGTAAAGTTTTAGGATAAGGATCTTTTAACTGGTACGAGGAAACGTGGTCACATCGCTCCAGTGCTCGCCTCTCTGCACTGGCTTCCCGTACGTTACCGGATCCAGTTTAGATCCCTCCATGGCCTGGCTCCCCACTAGACGACCTTCTGTCTGTCTACACTCCGGCCAGAACCATGAGATCTAGTTCCCGGTCCTTATTAGTGATCCCAAGAACTCGGCTGAAGACTGGCGGCGATAGAGCGTTCTCAGTGGCTGGTCCTAGACTCTGGAACAGCCTTCCACCACATCTTAGGACGTCACAGAGCCCGGAGGACTTTAAATCAAAACCCACTGCTCTGCTTTGGCTTTTAGTACAGGTTGATTTATGTAGGTTTAGGATGTTTGAGTTTACTCAAACTTTGCGGTCATTTGAAATTGTTTTGCTCATGGTTTTATCCTTTTATCTTTGTTTTTACCTGTCTTTGATGAAGCGGTTTTTATTATATACAGCACTTTGGGTTGCTTGAGTAGTAACAGGTGTGTTCTGCTCACTGTTTATTATTATTTTTATCATTTTTAATTGATTTTATGTAGTTGTTTTTATCATGTACAGCACTTTGGGTTGCATGAGCAACAGTTAATGTGCTCTAAAAATAAAGTTGACCTTGAAGTTAGTGAATGTGTTGGTTTGATCCTCGGCTACGACACCAAATCTGGAAACTGGACAGAGACGTTCGTCTCGTCTGGACAGAGACGTTTGTCTCGTCTGGCTGATTAACTCAACTGGTTTGATCGACTCCAGAAGTCGATCGGTTAGATGAACCTCCTGGAGGTTTCACTAAACTCCTCCAGACGTTTTGCTATCAGACTCCAGGAGTTGATTTTAAACAAATGTCTGACTGATGATGGGATGAGACACACCAGACTTTAGCTCCATATCTTTAAAGTGTTGCTGAGGTCAGCTGGCTCATAGGTTGACTGAAGAGGTTCAGTTTCATCCTTTAAAACCGATCCAGCAGCTGATTTTGGGGGTGAACTTCCCCTTTAAATGTCCAGGTGTCTTATCCTCCACCCTCATCATATAAAGTGTTTTTAATTGATTGTCAAATTTAATAAAAGTCAAAGTCTTCGTGTCCCGTCAACAAAACGATCAGACCGGTCTCTCCTTCCGTCTCCTCTCTCCCACTTGTGTCCTTGCTGCCAAAGGAATTTAATTAGGTTCAACATAAATTGTAAATTTGTTTCCTTGAAAACACACACGCCTCAGTGCCCGTCACCTCCAGATCCGACGCCCCACAGCCTCACAGAGACGTGGATCAGGACCGCAGCTGCACCAGGCGCTCACTCTGAGTGAGAAAGACGGCCTTGTTGGACAGAAAGAGACAAAACGGCCCTAAAAGAAGCATCTTTACAGGACCTAAAACCAACCGTCACATCAGAGCTCAGCTCACAGAGTTAAATCTTTAATTGGTTCGTTTGACCCTCCTGAGGACGATCGGAGCTGCTTGTGACCATCAAGGCCGGATGGAGCTTTCTGCACTTTTTTTTTTTAATCTACAATCCAAATTAAAGTGGGATCCATCAGAACTCACTCTGAAGGTTTGTGTGGACGAGAATCACTGAACAGATGCACCAATATCGCCCTCTAACGGCGCTGAGCGGAATTACAGCTGGGAATTAGGCTCCTCAGGTTTTCTCTCACAGAGATAAAGAAAACCTTTAAACTGGGTAAAATATCAGAAAACTATAAAATCATTCATGTTTGGTGAAAAATCATCAAAATGAATCAGTATTAACAAATAAAGCAGCCTTTAAATCCAGGATGAGCTCACAAACATTTATTATGAGTTTAGACTCGGTTTGAATTAAATCAAAGCTTTAACTGATGTTTGCCTCTTTATAAAGATGTTTAAACACAAAGGGGGTAAACCTGCTGCCCAGTTCGGCTCTAATGAGCGCGTCTCTCCAGCTGGAGGCTTTGATTCTAACAGAGGAGATCCTGAAGCGCCGTTACGCACCGAGAGGCTCCTGAAAGAGGAGGACGACTCAGAGACAGTCTTCCCTTTAAAGCAGCCTCTTTCTGCAGCCTCACAGGTCATGAATACCAAACAGGTCGAGCTGAGAGCAGCACACAGAACAGAACCAGGACTAAACTTCATCTGCTTTCATCAGACCTCAAACTTCTGCTTTTAATCAGGAGAATCTCTAAAAAACAAACAAACAGGAAAACAGCAGCAATAATGTTGATTTACAGGTTTTATTAAAGGAGTTTCACCCTTTTGTCTCTTTGACAGGATGAAGGCTTTTGATATTTTGGTGCAATCTGATCAACTTCCTTATTTAAGACTAAACAATTCTGAAACGTCTCTGCAGCGCGTAACAAGTGCAGAGAGGAGCGGAGATGTTCCTGCTCCAGGTCCAGGTCCAGGTCCAGGTCTGGACCTTCAGGATGAGGGAAGTCTCGAATCTAACAGGCGCGCAGATCGTTTCAGACTTCAAAACGTTTAAATGGATGAACGACGCATCGGTTGGTCTCCTATAAACTCTGAGTCCGAGTTTAAACGGAAAGGAGTCACAACTTTAACAAATCAGATCACTTATGGTTAGAAGATCTGTGGAGAAGAACGAGTCCAAAACTTCCCCAAACAAGCAGAAGCAGACCTAAACCTGCCAAGTCAAACCTCCTAAAATGATCCAAACTCGACTTTAGAGGCGGGTCAGAACCCGAACCATGTCCACCTGACATCCAGATTCATAAAAAAAAACCCAAAGTAAATCATCTAAACTCTCCAAAACCCACAGACTCCAAACAGGTTTCCTACCTGGGAAGAACTGTCCGTCAGTGAGACCCAGGAGCACCAAGCAGAGCAAAGCGGAGACGGACGCGCCACGACCCCTCCGCTCATCCATCTCTTCTGGTCTTCTCTGGTTCTGCCTCCAGTCAGATTCCTTTACATATCCAGTCTGGTCCTTAAGGGGGTCCTTCTCAGTCCGGAACAGCAGCGGGGACACGAATACAATCCGCTCATTGGTGGAAGAATCAGAAAGTTGGAGCGAAGCGAGAAGTTCCCTCTGCTCTCGGGTCCGACGGCAAGTGTGTGCGCGCGTCACTGCGCGTGTGCCATAAAAAACAAGTGTGTGTGCGCGCGCGTGTGTGTGTGAGAGAGGGAGAGATAGGACGCAGCGTGTGCGCGCGCGCGCTCTCGGACGGTCTCTGACACTCTGACGAGGAGTTGGAGAGAAATGAGGAGCAGAGCGCACCACGCCGGGTGCCAGAGCCGCGCGTAAAGACGCACGGACGGACGCGTACGGAGCTTCCGGTGCGGAGTTTCAAAGTAAAACGGAGACGTTAGGAAGCTGAAGAGGGAGCATGTGAAAATGGAGAAGTGGAGGAAAAATTATAAGAAGAAAATCCATTACAGAGAAAAGATTTGGATTTTTTATCATCAGCTTTAATTATTAAGCATCCAGAGGTTAAAATATCCGTTTTGTAGATTTAGTTTAGTTTTATAAACAGCTGGTTTTTGTCTCGGTATCCAATAAGGAGGAGAGTCTTTAATTTACCTGCATTTCCCTCAAATTAAGACCAATAAATGACTCAAGATAAAGAAATCGATTGTAATAATTTTTCCCAAACATGCCAGATGTTAGTTGGATCCAGATTTCTAAACATCAGGTTTGAGTCCAACATTTCCTGTAATTCATCCATAACGAACTGGATTTGTTGACTCTCATCCGGTCTGGTTTCCGGCAGCTTGACCCTCCTGGATCCGGTTCCTCCCGGGTCCTACCGCCGGATCCCTCCGCAAAGCGATCCGCTTCTCTCCGCGCGTCATCAGATCCCTCGGTGTGCGCTCGTTTTACAGTCAGAGGATCTCCGTTACAGGGGTTACACGCGCGCACATTTCATTCATGGTGCAACATCAGCCTCTTCCTAAACCTGCAACTTCCACTCCAAGCTATGAAGATGTGTTGTTTTTCTTTTCAGTCCGTGAATAAGGGTTATATGTCAGTCTTAGTTTGTTAATATTTCACTTTTTACTCAAACATCTTTTAGAATTCTGTTTATTTTGAATCTGTTAAGTTGTTTCAGTTCCATTAATGGAGATCCAGGTGACTGACCTTCCAGTTAAAGGGTTAAAGTTATGTGATCATCTTTAATTTTACGGGTTATTAGATAAAACCTTCTCCCTTTTCCCATTTTAAACATAAAATGTAAAGTTTAAGTTTACCTGTAATAAGACCGAGCATCATCTCATAGTTTAATGAAGGGGGTCCAGATAAAAACCTGAATCCAGACTTAAAGACTCTGATAATCCAGTTAAAACTGGTCTCAGGTTTTAGTTTTAGACAGACTTTTTGACTTTGATAAGCAGGTGAACAGAGGTGGGTAGTAACCATTTACTCAGTTACATTTACTTGAGTAACTTTTTGTAAAAAAATTTACTTTATGAGTGGTTTTACTTCACCGTACTTTTTACTCTTACTTGAGTATTATTTTTAAGTATCACTACTCCTACTTGAGTAAAATCTCTGAATCCTCTACTTACTGCGAGTAACTTTAAAGGAAAAACAAACATGTTCTAACAAAAATACACCAGACGCAGACCTACACTTTATTAAAGGAGACCACATGTTTCTGCACCAGCTTTGTTTTCCTACTCTCATTTTCTATAGCTAACTATCTTTATCTATTGCACAAAAGCTAGACATAGCTAGCTAGTTAAATTAGCTAAATAGATAGCTACCTAGCTAGTTTTATAGTCGCATAGCTAGCTCTAAGTTTTGGCAATATATTTTTAAAAATACTTTGAAAAGTGTTTCCTTCTGCTTAAAATTTTTAGTGTTTTTCATTTTAGCCTATAAGATACTAGAATTTCCCCAAACTTTATATTTTTATCTGTCTGACATTTTTTTAAAATCTGATGTCTGTTACTCAGTACTCAAGTAGTTTTTACCAAATACTTTTTTACTCAAGTATTTTTTGGGACATCAACTTTTTACTTTTACTTGAGTAAACATATGTTGAAGTAGTGCTACTCTTATTGAGTACATTTTTTTGGGTACTCTACCACTTCTGCGGGTAAAGCACCAGGCTGCACCCCATTCCTGCAGCTGCTTTAAAACCAACTAGCAGGTCTTCTCATAAATGGAATGCAGCCCTGGTAGCAGGCCACTCACACTCTTAAAAATTTCTGTAAATTAACGGCAGAATTCTAGCAGTAACATACCGTTTTTCCAAATTACAGTAGAATAATGTTAAATCTGATGTTTTTTCTGTTACATGACAGTGGCTGGAAAATTACGGCCAAAACATACAGTATTTCCTTTGGAGCACATGCTTTTTAGGCATTCTCAACTTCGACCATCAGCATCCATCCTCCAGTGTTAAAGCTTCTAAGGGTAAGTGCATCACTCTTGAGCATGTAAATAGTGGTTTTATTTTGCATAAAGTCAATATTTAGACCACCAGACACTGCTGTTATGTTATTTGTCATAGTTTAGCCTATAGCTCATATCTGCAGCCAGGTAAACAATGTAGCTTTTAACGTTTTTTTTTTTAAGCCTCTTAACAAGTTCTCTAAAAACTTTAGCCAATCCTATCGGACGGTTTATTTTTTCTAGTTGCTGCCAAAGAAGCATCAACAAAGTACTGAGCAAAGGCTGTGAATACTTGGGTTCATTTGATTTCTAAGTCATTTTTATTTTCAATAAATTTGTCAAAAACACAACCTTTTGTCATTTTGTGATGGTTTTTGTAGAAATCCTTTAAAAACACCAGTTTAATCCACTTTGAAATGAGGCTGGAACATAACAAAATGTGGTAAAAGTGATATAATGTCAGGATGTAGATAAAGAACCTCTTTAATGTTACAGGTACTTGCTGCTTTGACAGTGACACACTGTTTTTATCCTGTAAGGTTTTCTGATACTTGTTCTTGTTTTTTAGGCGCTTCATTGGAATCAACCCAGAAAGAGGCATTTTACAGGCATTTTTTCTAAGAGTGCAGCTAAATCAGAACGTCTGCAGTCAAACAGGTCTGTTGTGTTCGTATTTTTCTTGGAACCCTTTTTGGTTTTCATTGCGTTTTTTTTTGCTGGTTCTGTTAAACCACTGTCCTGTTATGCTGCTGCAGCCTGTAGAGTATAATTCCAGATATTCAGTTAAAACAAACTAAATGGTCTCATGCAAAATTGTGGTAGAGATTTTTACCAGCAACATTTTCAGTCAGATGAAAACATTTGTCTTCATTCTCTGCTCTAGTGGTTTTTTGTGCATCTGAAAACTGACTTGGAACCACACCAGCTGCCACTGCCCTGTAGCCACCTCCTTATGCAGCACTGTTCTAGAACTAGACCGGGTTGTGGTCCAGCTCAGGATCAGAACACTGCACCATCCTCAGTCTGGTAGCCCCGCCCCCAGTCAATCTGAACGCTCTCACCTGGTTTGTGATGATTTTATTTTGTTTGCAGTAAAACGTTCCAACTAAACAACTGAACTGGTTCGGACCAGAGCTACAACGTCCTACAGGTCTGAAGCTCAATCAGTTTGTTTTTTCCTCAGAAGGATTAAATGTCCGTGCTCTCCGGTACATTTGGGTGTTTATAACCAGTAGAACTGATAGAAACATTTCACAGTCTCCCTGTTTGATGCTTTTTGTTTGGTTTGTTTGTTTTCACACAACCTTTAGCTGTTCGTTCGTTTCTCTTGTGATTCCTCCTCTCAGAAAGCAGCAGCCCGGGTGGATTTTGTGCCTGAACAGTGAATTCAAACAGCGTGTTGAGTCTTTGAGCCTGATGCCCTTCAGGGGTCCCAGCTGACAGCTTGGTATTTATTCCCCTCCTGGTCCAGGTGTGCGTGACGGGGGGGACATTAAGTTTAGTAAATTCCACCGCGCCGTTTGGGACCATCTAGACATTCTCTGTCCTTAAAGGCGTTCGGGTCAACATGAACAGGAAGGTGGCTCTGATGTTTTACAGGCCTTTATTAGACAGCTGCAGACAGGTTAAAGTTCAGGTGTTAAACCATCAGATGTGTTTAGTAGTGCTGGGTATTGTAGCCAATTTCCCAAATCGATTCGATTCATAAGGCTCTGAATCGATTCATCACGATTCCATTAAATTCTATTCGAATCACTGCAGTCTGGTCTTAAATAATTAAAAACAGGGTTCCTACAGGTTTCTTCTAGTCAAACTCAAGTCTTTTTTAAGACCATTTATATAAAAAAAATAATACCCATTTCACAGACCTACAGACAAGGAAAAACTAAAATTCTTGAACATATGTTCATTTATTTTTAAAAGAAATGTGGAATGTGCAAAGTATGACAAGTTATTTAATCAGAATTATCGTGGTTGACAGAAGAAACCTTTGAGGTGAAATGTGATACGGAGACGTGACACACAGCTAGGGCTGGGTATCGGGAAATAATGGTCGATACTACTACTTTAACAATACCTGGTTTTCGATACCTATATGTATAATTCTTAGAGAAAATAACAAAGTAGCCTACTTAAAGTTTTTTTAATTAAACAAAAAAAAAAAAAAATTTATGGCATATTTATGCATTTATTATTTATTTATCTCTTACCTCGGGAACTTTCTGTTAACCGACGCTGTCTTACAATCTTTCGTTTTTTTTTTCGTTTCTGAAACAGAAACTGAATAACCGGATTTAACCGTTATTTGGTTTTGTCAAGGCAAAACAAAATCAGAAATACGGAGAAACGGATTCGTTTTCATTATTTCGTTATTCCCTTTTTGCTAATAAAGAGTTTTGTTGTACATTTTATTGTAAAAGTACCTAAACATAGTACCGAAAAATATATTTTTGGTACTAAGTTTCGGTACCCAGCCCTACATACAGCACACATTTTAAGACCCAGATACCAAAATTCAAGACTTTTTCCAAGTCTTTTTAAGGTATTATTTCCAAATTCATAAATTCAATGCTTTTAAGACTTTTTAAGGGAACCCTGTAAAAAGGCTTAACTGTGTTCCAAAAGAGAAATATACTTTATTTTTATTTTCATCTTGAACAACAGGTTTAACGTGCAAACTTTTAAATTGGGCAGTTTAAACTTTGACTGTATCATAAATTAACCAAACTGTCAAGTTTCAGTCAAGGGGAAAAAAAAAAAAAAATCGATCTCAGGCCTAATGAATCGATTCAGAATCGATTAAATAGATTTTCTTTACCCAGCCCTAGTGTTTAGGTTTCTGTCAGATTCTAAACCTCAAATATCTTCAAAAATAAGAAATGTTTTAATTCTACCTCTGAAAAAGGAGTTCACAACTAAAAATAAAACTTTTCAAAAACATAAGATTTCCACTTCTTAATCTTCAGATTTAAATCTGATCTTCATTTCTAATGAAAACCTAATTCAGTCTTCACAGGACAGGAAGCCATATTTGATCACTTGTGCTTGCTTTACATTTTGATTTGTAGTTGGACATCATTGATCCATTGTGGGGAATTCATGTGTTAGAGTAGCAAACATCAACAAAAAATAATTTAAAAAAACATGGCAGGGCGAAGAAAACTGGTGGCAGCAAAACTTCATCTCAGAGTTTCCAAAATGTTTGAGGATTCTCCGTTTCCTCTCATCAGCCTCAGGGCCTCGCTGCTGAGAGAGGAGGAACTGCTGAGCAGGTTCTAAACATTTGTCAAATTTCATCTCAAAATATTTAGTTGTCTCGTACGGAAGCGTATAGCATTCACCCGAAAAAAGTAAAATGCTCTGTTTTTCTGAATTAACGAGATAATTTTTACAAAAATAAATAAAAACGGCTCGGTTTTTCTGAATTAACGAGATAATTTTTACAAAAATAAATAAAAACGGCTCAGTTTTTCTGAATTAACGAGATATTTTTACAAAAATAAATAAAAACGGCTCGGTTTTTCTGAATTAACGAGATAATTTTTACAAAAATAAATAAAAAGCTCTTCTTTCTGAATTAACAAGATAATTTTTACAAAAATAAATAAAAACGGCTCGGTTTTTCTGAATTAACGAGATAATTTTTACAAAAATAAATAAAAACGGCTCGGTTTAGGGTTAGGCTATTATTATCTCTTAATTCAGAAAAACCGAGCCGTTTTTATTTATTTTTGTAAAAACTATTTCGTTAATTCAGAAAAACAGAGCTTTTAATTTTTTTCGGGTGAATGCAATACGCTTCCGTAGTCTGGTGTGTCTGAAACTCATCTAAAACATTTACCAACTTGAGTCAAATTTAGGAGATGAAGACTAAACAGAAAATAAAATGAGACCTAAGACACGGTGCATTGTCTCATTGTAAAATGAGAATCTGCACAACTATTGAATTTTTATTGCAATTATGTCCTTTGTGCTTGTAAAAATTTATAAGTGTTGGTCATTCTTCACTGAAAGTTTCTGAATCAAGTCGTTTTAGATTTTAATGGATCCGGCTCTGATTTGCTGCGTGAACTAGACGTTAAAATAAATCAGGTCTTGGGTCTTTGTCGGAGTCTCCTCACAGCTGAAAGCATCAAAACGCCTCTTTATAAAGTCGGAGCAGCTGAATTCAGATAGAAACTCTCTGATGAGCCGTTTTCTCATGTTGGTCAGAGACGAGGTCGTATCCTATACACAGACAGGTAAATTCAGTTCAGCTCCGATACTAAAAGCGCTCATGAGGAGTGTTCTGGTTTCTGCTGCAGAATCCATAACCTGGATAGCACAAAACATTTACAAAAATACATTAAAGTACGGATAAAAGTTAAATCACTGCCAGCACTGCTAACGCCGTTAAAGCTGAACAAAGAATGCAGGGTTGGACCTGGAGAACTTTATGTCTGATTTAAAAACATTTTTTAGTTGATCAGTATTTCCCTCTGAGAGTCAGCTCTGCATAATTGATTAGTAATAAATAAGTGATGATGTAGAGGTGAGGAGGATGGTCCTGGACAAACACTCCTTCATGTTAATGAGACATCAATTTCTGCATCACTAAATAATGGAAATATTCATCAGCTGACAGCTCAGAGATTCATGATGAAGCTGGAAGAGAGAAAGAGGTCAAAAAGGACCTCCAGATCCCCCGCTCAGCTGATCACGTTGAGGTAAAAGTTAAAGTTTTCACGACGGAGGATCTTCGTGTTCTGTTTTTAACAGTCTACAGGTAGAAAACTCAGACTGAACCTACGCTGATGTGTCGTCATAGTTCTGTCTGATCCTGGAACGTGTCAGATTGAAACTCCGCCCTTATCTTCAGAACCAATCAGCACACAGCGCTGAGACAGATGTTTATTTGACCACAATAGAAAGTTAATTCAGACTGATGATTAAATTAGTGATGTCAGATGATTAAAAATGAGAGATAATTATGATCTGTAATGAATTAATCTCATTTTAATCTCCTAAAAAATAGCTGAGGAAAGCCCTAATCTTCAGGTATTTTCATTTAAATTCATTAAATGATCGAGTCAGACCAATAGATTGATAGATAACAAAAAAGTGTCTTTGTTACTTTTTTTTTGTGTGTTTAACAGACTTGAACAGATTCAGTCCCAGTGCTGCTGAAACCTTTACTTAGGTCATTGGACATAAAAATGGAAATTAGATTAACAATAACAATGCTCTAAATATGGCTGTAATTAATTAATCACAATCAACGCGATCATTTGCCACCCCTAAATATAACAAATGTTTTCATTTAACCCTGTAAGACCCAACCCATCAAAAAATACCCAGAAAATTCTGATTTTTTAAATTTGGAGTCCTTTTTGGACCTTATAACTAATGAAAAAAAAAATGAATGAAATATCACTTTGCAAATATGTTTTTTAATTTGAATCGTTTTGGATACGTCGAGTATTTTGTGCAGTTTTTTAGCTCACATTTTGTTCATCTGAATAGTAATAAAACATTTATAACACATTTATATCCTATTAAAACACTGAATTTTCTTTAAAACTTCCTTAAAGTTTTTTAAAGCATACAAATGAACATACTGCGCAACAACATTGATATTTTATATGAACTTTCCTTTGGTTTGGTTTTTATTTTGCATCGTGGTAGATCTGAGTTCCCGTCTTTGTTCAGGCAAAGACAGACTTTGTATTTTCACAGTAAACATGGTGAAGTGATTGCTTGTGCGCTGCTTGAGTTCCTCATGCTGAAAAATGGTCAATGCCATCTTTTTGCACATCAGGAGGAACACTTGTTGGCCTTTTGTGAGGGTGAGGCGTTCCTTCCTCCCAGGCTTGTCATGGCATGTCCTGCATTTGTAAGAGGTACCAATAACAACTTGGAACTTTTGTAGAGGCATGGGTTTAGCATTTCATCTGTCACTAAACCTATATATGATGTCCAGTAAGGTCTGTCGTTTGAGTCTTCTTCAATACATTCATCTAACTCTACATCTGGAGATTCAAATATATGACCTTATAAACCCGCTGTATCAAATTTGATACACATATTTTCAACATGGTTTTATTATGAATTAAGTTTAAAATTTTTAAAGCTTTTTTACATTGATGCCATTAAACATTCTTATTGAAGTTTCAGTAACAAATAAAATGATTTTCTTACCATAACCTGTTGAAAATTGACAAAAGTTTGCATGAAAAACTACGTCTGAGTCACTGACTGAGCGCAGGCATTTTGGATGTCCAATTTGAAGGTCTATAGATGGAAAACACTGACCCCTGGTGGTTATTTTGTTAACTGCATGTATCTTATTATATACATCAGGTTTTTCAGGAAAATTAAACTCTCACAAAAAATGTACAGGTCTCAGAAAGTCGTGTATCAGATATGATGCAAATGGCATTATAGGGTTAATAATGATATAAACCAGTAAAATTCTGACATCTGCTCTTTTTCAGCGATAATCATTTCAAATACCTAAATTAGACACTAATCTGTCACAGCAGCCTCCTCTGTCCTGGTTGTGACTAGCTAGCCATGAGCGTTGCTCCAGTCAGAGAACTACTTCCCTTTGAAGAAAGTTCACAACACAGAGTTTCTGTGGCTGCACATTTCAGCTGACTCCACCTGGTCCCATCCCCAAAAAATCCCAGCAATGTCTTCATTTACTGCAGAAACAAAAAAAGGCCAAACCCCGCCCTCAAATCATGACCTCATTCTACCGGTAGCCAATAGAAAGCATCCTGAATTACTGCATCACATCTGGTTCAGCAGCTGCTCAGCGAACTCTGCAGACTTCAGTGAGAGCTGCAGAGAACATCGTTGGTGCCACACTACCTGCCCTAACAGACATCTACAGACGGATGTGTCAAAAAGTCCAGAAGCATCGTGCAGGACCCGTCTCACCATCACATCACCTCCTCGTACCCCTGCTCTCTGGAGGAAGACTAGAGCATCTGGGCCAGAACATCACGCCATCAGGACCCAACCCTCAAAAAGCTGATCCCACCCCACCCCACCCCTGCTTGAAACTAAACACCTCAACTAACCCTAATCAAATGGCCAGTGCACTTTAAGAATTTTAGATTAGTTCTTCTAGTCTTTTATTCAGTTTTTAGTCTTTTAACTTAGTTTTTAACCAACTTATTTATTATTTTGTTTTTATGCACTGAAGTTTAGCACTTGAATTTCGTTGTGCATTTTTAACAATGACAATAAAGATTCACTCATTCATTCATTAATGCTAATCCTGCTGCTGCCGTTTTAACAGTTTTAAATTGTTGTACTCATGTTTTTTGTCCTATTTGTTCTCTTTTTATATATATTTCTGTCACATGTAGCACAAAGTGTGAATTGCATGTTTTTTTTTTTTTATTACAAACAATATAACAGTTATACAGAAATAAAATAAAAGAGAAAGGAAAAATAACACCAAATAATAGTAACTAATTAAACTAATAATATATATGTATATAAGAAAGGCACCGCTTGGGACAAACAAGACTTTAGCATAAATTAACTAATGATAATTCTTTCAGATACTTCAATGTATAATCACTTTTCTTGTTTCTCATTCCTTTCAATGTTTCAACATATAAATCAAAATCCAATGAAAAAACATTCGTGTGAATTGCATGTTAACTGAGTAACATACGTGGAGAATGATCTCACTTCCACCCTGAACGTGTATCATAGAAGTGACAATAAACACAAAATGAATCAATTCTAGACTCCACCCATTTTGAGTGATGTCACCAGTGGGTGTGGTCCAGAGGTGAACAATCCTGGAGGGCCACAGTCCTGCATATTTTGAGTGTTTCTCTGCATAGTAGGTGTTTAGGAGGCTTCTAATGGCCTCGAAGTACAACCGAGGAGGTCCTTCATTCGTTTAAATCAGGTGTGTTGAAGCAAGGAAACCTCTACAACTCACAGGAGAGTGATCCTCGAGGACTGGATACTGTAGATAAATGATAGAACCACACTTCAAAATGAGCCCAACGTCCCTTTGAGCAGGCACAGACTTCTATTTGCCAACTTTATCACATTAGATCTTTCAGTTTCTGACCTGCAGGGAGGCTTCAATCTAATCTAGCATCCAACTCAAAGCTTCTCCGACTGGAAACCACAACGTTTCAGACCACCGTCACATGGTTTGATACAGGTTGAAGCCTCAAAACTGTTCAGACTTTTATGAAAACATGAAGTTTTTATAAACCAGAACATTTAAATCAACTTTAGAAAAGACCCTTAAAACTGCTGCAGCTGAAGGAAATAACTAGCAGCACTTCTTTATGGATTCATCTCTATAAAACGTTGTCACATGTTTTTATTTGACCAATTTTGTATCTAAAATATTGATTCATGCATCACAAAGAAACAGCTCTGTCCAGAGGAGAGACATAAAGTAAAGCCTTTATGTGCAGATTACAGCTAAACGCTGTTGAAGCGACTCTAATATATGTTGCCCTTTTCTTCTCTCCATCAACAGTCGAAACAATAAAATCACTTCCAGCCCGTTATGCCGCCTCAGCATCCCCGCCGCACAGTCTGAGTCTCACTGAGCAATAACTGCAGACAGAGAGCAATACCAGGGGATTGAATTATTAATAGTGTTGTTTTTTTTAACTGAACACCAATAACTTCCCAGTAAAGACTGCATAAATCAAGCTGTCTAACCAGTAAATTATATTTCTACAGAGAAATCTTAGAAAGGTGGAAGTGAATTCACGCAGAGGAAGAAGTTTGACTCGGGAACATTAAAAGGGAATATTTTATTTATGAACCCGTTCCTCAAACCGGACCCAAAGATCCAGGGTCAGAAACCAGGACCAGTGTCAGATCTGAAGAGAGAAACCAGGACTAAAACGGCACAAAAGAAGCCCCGCCCACCTGCAGACGCTCACAGAAGGACGATGAAAGGCGTTTGAGTCATATCGTCAACTTAAACTTTATTTTATACTTTTATTTCTGGATTTCAGCTCCCAAAAATGTCTCATCAGCATAAAAGCAACTAAAACGCCAAATTTTAGCTTCACATCTATGAGACTGAGTGATAAAGTCCTAAAGACGGTACCTTTGCATCTCAGTAGGGCACATTTTGTCCTTTAGGGTTCAGATTAGTCTCATATTTCAGCCTCTATCAGTAGCTCTGCTCCCCACCTCTGGAATCCTCCGATTCCCTCTCCACTTTCAAATCCAGACTCAACCAACCCCCACCGGTACCAAACTGCCTACTGTGTCTGAATTCGTTTAGATCTTGTATTTTACCAGTATTTGGTTTTGTGTTGCCTAGGGTTTTATGTGTCTTGTGTTTTAACTTGATTTTTTATCATTTTTAATTGTTGTACAGACCTTGTGTTCTTTGAAAGGCACTTTTAAATAAAATGTATTATTAAATGTCAAACTTATCGCTGACCTCATAAAAAGTCCAACCTAAGTTAATTTGGTCATCAAGAAGTTTCGTGTTTAAGTCAAATAAATCCTCATGTTGGACTTCAAACCGTCAGTCATTTAATAAAGCCAGTTTTTTGTATTTAGCCCATGTTTTTGACGCTTTAGTTAGGTAGCATTACCAACCATCAACGATAACCAGCATTAGCCAATCAGAAGCAGAGTGGGGCGGGGCTTCGTGCCTTTCCTCTGCTGTAGTTTACAGATCTAAAACAGACTGATTTCTATAGTTTAATGAACGGAGACACAACCATAAAGTATGACACTCTCTAAACAAGCCCAAAAAATGTAACCTGTGACTTTCAATATTAAGCAGATTTGTAGAAAGAAAAATGTCTCAGAATAAAGAGACCTGGCATCAGGTGGTGAAGTCTCCTCCTGCTGGTCTCCAGGGAGATGGAAGCTGAGGGAGCATCAGACCCAGTCAGAGGAGCGTTTTGGGACGGCAGGAAGCTGAAAGTGTTACTGGATTTAACAAAGTCTGATGAACGAGTCAGACCGAGTTCATCGTCCTTTCAGTGTTTAGGAATAGGAGTGCTGTCCATGGTGCTGAAACACAGCCTCTGTATACCAGTGTGTTGGACACCATGTCTGTGGTCTGTGCAGCATTAAAACTAAAGTCGGGCTCTCCACAGCTACATGCAAAAGCTTCTGTTTTACACTAAATAAATAATTCCCAACACAGACAGAGGCTGCAAAGACAAAAATCAAAGCTGATAAAGTTGGCTTTTGAGAAGGATCTAACCAGAAAATCAGATGTGGAGTGGGAAGGCTGCAGCTCTACTGCAGAAGAGGTAGGATGGACCATTGTGTTCTGTTGATGGCAGGTTTTCTTAGCAGACATTTAGTTAAAATAGTCAAGTTAAGGGGAATAACTTAAGTTTCTTATTGTGAGCGGTTATTTGGTGTTTGATGCAAAGTTCTGACCCAAAATACCGACCCAGTTGAGTGATCCCTGCCGATCAGGAAGTCACTTGGACCAGCTCATCTTCAGGGGTCAAACCTCCAGGCCTGGAGGGTCTTAGCCTGACAGGAGACTACGAGGGGTTTGTTTAAGCTAAGGTAAAGGAAACACACCTCGTTCTGTTTGCCTTCCTCCAGATGTCTCACCCCTCTAGTGGCAGAGGTCCAGGTTCCTCAGCAGCTTGTTCCACGTGTTGCTGATAAAAAACAGAAAAAAGATGAAATGTGACTCGACTTTTTAGACTAAAGGGTGATTCTGAAGTTCACCACGTTCATTTTAATGTTGAATGTTAATAGTTCAGTCAATATCAAAGTCTTTGATTTGGATGAATCTGCTTTGTTTTTGGTGTAAATTTGTTTGTTTTTTTAACGAGAGAGAGAGAGAGAGAGAGAGAGAGAGAGAGAGAGATATGTATAAATGAATGCAAAAACAAAAACAATCAGAGAAAATCAGATTAACAGCAGAAATATTCTAATTGAAGACATTTAATATCCAGTTCTCTGTGAGAGTCGGAGCCCGAGGGGCTGGAAGGTAATTCAAATCAAAAACACGGATTCTCCCTGGGGACATACGTGACATTCTGGCACAAAACTCGTTAAATTACTTTAAAAGAAAATCTCATTTCCCATTCAGGCCCGTGACAGGGCCGAGCGGGGGCCAGGTTCTCACATTAGAACACTCCGAAGCATTCAGGACCACGGGGTTGATTTCCTCACAGGAAGTGGAAACTTCTGAGAAACGGCAGCGGCGTGACGAGTCTTTCCTCATGTCGAGTTTTAAGTTTCCTTGATTTTAATTTCAGTTATAA
>SSNR01000054.1:2282906-2310478 GCA_006937965.1 Callopanchax toddi | reverse complement strand
ATGTGTATAAGAGACAGGGTGTGTGTGTGTGTCCTCCAAGGACGTTGGTAGGTTGTGCTGCCGACAGGGATATGCAGTCTGAGGTGAGCACAGCGACATTTCAGCAGGAACAAGCCATTTTCTGGATGTATGAATCGTGTGTTTGTCTGTGTGATTTATAGCCACCCGGCTGTAGCTGCACAGCCTGCATTGCTCATGTGGGCCACTGGAACGTTAAAGGACACGGAACACAAACACACAAGAGCAAAAGGAGAGGCGGTCAGACACAAACATCACAAGGATTAAAACTCAGAAAACAGAGCGGAGAAAAAAATCCCCTGAAACTCCAACGAGCAGACACATAATTCACTCGGCGTCCACGGTGTCGACCTCAAAAACATCCCGAGTGTTAAAGACGTCTCTTACAGCTGATGTCTGGGGAGACGAGAGGCGTCAGCGGGAGATAGGACTGGGTGTGTGTGTGTGTGTGTTCAAGCTCTCGTCTGATTCGTTCAGACATCTTTGATAAAGATCTAAAAACATTCCCATGTGGGATTCGTATTCCCTGGACACAGAAACACTCACTCTTCCTTAAACACACACAGGCTCATGTTTGATGCTAATGCATGAGTTCAAATAAAAACCCCACAGAAACAAAACAGAACACACTCCAAAACTCAAAAAATATCACTTTTCTATTAGATTTGAGGGCGTTTTCCTCATTAATGCTCCCACAAACATCCTCGCTCCTACAAACTCACACACGGCCACCAAAGCCTTCATCACCCATGATTCCAGATGTTTTTGCTATAGCCTTCTCAACCTGGTCTGCTCCCGAGCAAAGGAGAGAAAATTCAGCTCTCTGATTGGCTCTCCATGACTTCCAGGTGGCATCAACAGGCCCCTCTCCAAGTATCAGACCCTCACCTCTGCTCCTACTGAGACTAACTCCTCTAAAAGCACAGATTCTCTCCCATTCCAGAAGAACCAATCCACCTTTTTACAGTCATAAAACCAAGGTACATGCAGGAATCTTGAAGTTAAATTCAAGACCTTTTCAAGACCGTCTCAATATGTTTTAATACCTCACCGCCATTCTGGTTATGCGGCAGCGTTCACAGAGATTCTCTTCCATCTTAACATTTCGGTGCGTTCGTAATCCTCACCGGGAACACCAGAGCGTACTTTGTGCTTTTAAACTTCTGCACGGCCCGCCCTGGTACTCTGAGAGAAGGATTACTAACGCACCCTTTGTTTCCCGTTCTTTTTTTTTAAAGAAAAACGACTAAATTCACACGTTTACGATGTTTTTGGGACTCAAACTGTTGGACATCAAATTCTGATTTTTGTCGTTCCAAAATGTAAGACTTTATAAAGCCGTGATAAGACTTTTTAATACTTTATAAGGGTCTTGAATTTCCCAAAATTGATTTATCACCTTTTAATACTTTTCAGGACGCCGCGGATACCCTTAAAACACTTTATCCTAAATAAAATCATGTCGCTCCAGAGAAATGAGCCATCAGGTTCTCCAGAACTTCTCCAGACTGACTCCTGTTTTCTTCAACTCTACGTGTGCTCTGAAACAGACAGAATTATCGCATAATGATGAATTCTGCCGAGTGTTAACGATGCACCATGATAAATGATCGCGTTAGTGGGAAAATCTGATTTGGCTAAATGGGCTGGATGCTAAACTTTCCCCACTTTCACTCTTCGTTCTAAAGTTCTAACCCTCGTCAGAAAACCATTTCTACCAGATAAACAGCAGAAGTCTTTAATGTCTTTATGACTAAATCCACTTTAAAGTCATGCTGGAGGAAGGAAACAACTGAAAACCAACCAGCTGAGATCACGTTGTCCCATTTAACGTCATGTGGGTAAAATGTTTTAGGACGAAAACATTTTTAGATTTTAAAAAATTCTGGTTCTTTTTTCTAGTTTTTATGTGAGGGTTGTTCTAACTTTGACTTGAAAAACAAGAAGTTTCAACACCTAAAGGCGCCGAGTTTATTTAACCCAACGCCTGTGACGAGTATCTGCTGGAAGATGAAGTTTAAAATCAGAAGTACCCAGAGTGCATCAGGGCTGCAGAGTCAAACCAGACGCCCGTTTTTCCCTCTAATTTTAGATGTTTAAGTGGGTATTAGCCCTCGGTGTCTTGATGTCACAGATGATGTTCAGCTATTTAGAGAGCAGAGCTCGGCTCCCCAAACAAGTGGAAAAGCTGCTTTCATGGTGACGGCTAAGAGGCTCTACACCCACTGCTCTCCATCATCTGGCTCCTCTCCTTCCATCCATCCGTCTCCATTTGTGCGTCGATGCTTTTACTGTCGGTACGAATATAAATTATTCTCATTTTAAGAAAAATACCCCAGAGTGTTATCAGGCGCTGGACGTAAAGTAATGCTCTTAATAAATGAAGGTAAATTAGGTCAACTTTAGCTTCAATTAATGTGAAAATATTTAAAATCAAACTAAAGGGAAGGCTAAATATTTAAATCTAACTGTGAAAAGGTCTGTTTAAACTAAACATTTAGCCAGCATGCTTCTGTTTTAATGCTGTAAAACAAAAGTGGGTTTCTAAAATTGGGAGCTGGCTGAAGAGATCCCCTCTCTAACGTCTCAGAGCACGCGGTGGATGAAGGGCCATTCAGTCCCCGGACCAGAGGAGTACCACACTGTCAGAAATAAAGGACAAGAATTGTACCTTTTTTTGTCACTGGGGTGGTACCCTCAAAAGTACAGTTTTGTACCTTTAACTAGGGGTTATATCCTAAGGGGAACAAATATGTACCATTTAGGGTACATATTTATACTCTTTAGGGTACATATGTGTCTCCTAAGGGGTACAAATTTGTACCCTAAGGTACAGGTTTGACTAATAAAAGGTACAAACTACAAGGGTAAACATGTGTACCCCTAGTTAAGGTTCAAAATGGTACCCTCAAAAGGTACAATTTTGTACCTTAACTGGGGGTACAAATTTTTACCTTTGTAGTTTGTACCTTTTATTAGTCAAACATGTACCTTAGGGTACAAATTTGTTCCCCTAAAGGGTACAAATATGTATCCTAAGGGGTACAAATATTTATCCTAAAGGGTACATATTTGTACCCCTTAGGATACAACCCTGAAGTTAAAGGTACAAAACTGTACTTTTGAGGGTACCACCCCAGTGACAAAAAAGGTACAGTTCTTGTCCTTTCATTTCTGACAGCCAGCCAGAGCAGTAAGTCGGACCTGTTCCCAGTGAGGGTTGGACTCCTCCAGGGCTGCCCTTTGTCACCGGTCCTGTTCAGAACCTTTATGGACAGGATTTCTAGGTGCAGCCGTGGTGTGGAGGGTGTTGAGTTTGGTGACAGGAGAATCTCGTCTCTGCTTTTTGCGGATGATGTGGTCCTCCTAGCTTCATCAGGCTCTGACCTACAGCTCTTGCTGGGGAGGTTCGCAGCCGAGTGTGAAGCGGCTGGGATGAGGATCAGCACCTCCAAGTCTGAGGCCATGGTTCTTGACCGGAAAAAGGTGGATTGCCAACTCCAGGTCGGGAGAGAGGTCCTGCCTCAAAAGGAGGAGTTTACACACTAAAAATGGCTGGGTTATTTTGCTGACCCAACTGCTGGGTTAAGGCTGAAAATCATAGGGTTGGGTCGGTTTAACCCATCGTTGGGTCAAACATTATGACCCAGCATATTGGGTTAAAATTGGCGGCAAAAATCATTTTCTTCAGTGAGCTAGCACTGCCATTTTATCCAGAGGATGACAAGACATTTGATGGACCTTCACACCAAAAAGGATTAAGAAAAAGGTAAGATGCTGATGATAAAGTGTTTGAAGATGAATTGTGTAAACCTGTTGACAGCAGAAGGTGATGCAGTGAACTAATAAACTGATTTAGTGTATCATTTGACAAAACCATATAGCTAGCTAACTAGTTAGCTTGCTGGCATTGATGTGTTTAATTATATACTGTATTGCTGCGTTTTTACAGTGAAATGCGAGGGTTACTTGTGCTCAAAACGTCCAGAACCCACCCAATGTTGCCTCCGCCACTACAGCGCACGTGCACACACACAAAACATAACAGTTTTATCTTTTATTGAGGGGAGTTTATATCTAGCTTCCTGTTCCTTTCACCTTTTGTGTCCAGCTTGACACTATTCCCTTGTTTTGTCTTGCGTGTTTTGCTTGAGTTTTCATTAAACTAAGTATCTCAGGGTCTTGTTCACGAGTGAGGGAAGGAGTCTGCAGTGACACTAAACCGGTTGGTTGTGGTGAAAAAGGAGCTGAGCCGGAAAGCAAAGCTTTCTATTTACCGGTCGTCGATCTACCTCACAACCCTCACCTGGTCATGAGCTTTGGGTAATGACCCAAAGAACGAGATCGCGGATACAAGCGGCTGAAATGAGATTTCTTCGTAGGGTGGCCGGGCTCAGCCTTAGGGATAGGGTGAGGAGCTCGGACATTCGGGAGAGACTCGGAGTAGAGCCGCTCCACATTGAGGGCAGCCAGTTGAGGTGGTTCTGGTCAGGATGCCCCCTGGACGCCTCCCCAGGGAGGTGTTTCAGGCATGTCCTGCCAGCAGGAGGCCACCAGCTCGACCCAGGACACGCTGGAGAAAATATATCTCTGGTTTGGCCCTGGAGCGCCTTGGGGTCCTGCCGGAGGAGCTGGTGGAGGTGTCCGGGGAGAGGAGGGTCTAGGACTCCCTGGTTGGGATGCTGCCCCCGCGACCCGGATAAGCGGAAGACGACGAGACGAGAGACACTCAGATTAGATTAAAATTTTGATTTTTTTTTTCCAACGTAGGAATAAGATTGTAATTTACATAAAAAAATAATTACCAGTAGTGAGAAAGTGACTCATATCACCAGATGTAATCAGATTTAACAAAAACATAAGTATTCTTGGTTAACTTTTGTCTCGTCTGTTTTAAATTTTAAACAATTTATTGGAGAAAGAGTTACACTTTCTGCTTTTAGGGCGTTTTTTTTTTTTTTTTTTTTTTTTTTTTTTTTTTTTTTTTTTTTTTTTTTTTTTTTTTTCTTTTTACAAAAATGTTTCTTTCTGTGCATTTTATTAAACAAAACAAGAGTTTGGGTGGTTTGTGTTCATTTTCAGTTCATATCAGCATTGCATCTGTTTCGTTATGTTAATTATTAGCTGTAATTTATTGTGATTGTTATTTTTAAACTTGGTGGGTGGAGCTAACTTACACAAGTGATTTTCTTTCATGTTTAGGATGCATCGACTCTTTCAGTCACAATCTAATTTTCAGTAGTAAATAAACCATAGTGACTGTAACCAGTAGAAATACGTAGGTAAATGTTCACAATATTCAGTAAAGATGTCAACACACGAAGATAAACACGTCCTCCTCCTTTCACACAGATAAATGGGGAGGTTTCCAAAGTCTTAGCAGAGGATTTCATTAAAATATGTTAATTTTGTTTAATAAGGCTCAACTCACCGCCGTCTGTCAACTTATTTACATAAACCTCCACATACAGGTACAAAACCAGATCGAGACATTTTCAAGACAAGTTCAAGCTCAGGAATTTAAAATTAACCACAAATAATCATATTTATAGAACGGTCAGATAAACAGCAGAACACAAACCTGAACTAAAGACCCGGTCTTCTCGTCTTTCTGGTGTTAGCCCTAAAGCTTTTGTGGGTCTTAATCCAAAGTCACAAGACATGGATGTTAGATGGTTTCCAATGGGACACTGCTTTAAGTAATTCATGAACGAACCCTGAAACCAAACATAAAACCATCAAACTCAACACTGGTGACCTGATGACACTTTGATCGGTTCTGATTATTGATTTGAAGCTTATAAGTTATTTTTGGGTCAATCATTCAAAAAAGGTCATTAGAGTCACCTGATCCACCTGTCCTGGGGCTGTTGTCATTCATGAGAAACGTACTGTGGGATGTTGAAACAACCTATGAACAATATAGAGACATTGAGATAGATCAGCTCCCTGTGACCGACCATCCGTCCTTCTAGATGGTGGAGATTCTTCCTCCTCTGAACCATCGGAGACGGTGTCTGGCTCTGCAGAAGCAGACCTGGACTTGGGAGCAGACTAGTACAGTGGACAGGCTGATCCTGCAACTTATCTGAGGAACTCTCATGAGTCCTTGACGATGAATGTTTCACCAACTGGAGACTCTAAAAGACCTGTTCAAGTCACAGTCCACCAGTCAGTTGGGATGCTACCAATAAGCTAAGGCTGAATCCCATTTCCCAGAGAGACCCTTTAACTGTCCCTTTGGTCTTTAGGTTGAAGCCACAAGTGGAGATTATTCTACTTGTAAATGGTGCACACCTTCAGCTAATTAAAATAGGATTATTAATACTTTTAAATTAATTTAGATAAAAAAAAACATGTTTCTTTAAAATGCACCAAATAAAAACAGAACTTAGATTTGTGAGTTTGCTAGGTCTTCTCTCAGTTTGGTTTCTGTGAATCTGAATATTCAGGAAATGTGAAACAACTTTGGGAGGCGTTGGTGACCAAATAGTGATAAAAAAAGAGACAAAATTCAGACGCTGATTTAAAAAAAATGCTACATTTGTTTGCAATTATGGCCACTTTTTATCAAACTGTCATTATTCAGTGTAATTACAGTTAAAACTGCATGTTTTAATTTTGTGTCTCCAACTAGTCGCCAACAGCTGCAGCTCAGGGACAGACCGGCTTTGAGGTGAAATGAGATTCAGACCTGTCTGGATCCGTTAGCAACACACAGCCACAGTTTAACGTCCGCCGCCTGATTAAGGACACGTTTAATGACACAAACGTCCTCGCTGATATTGACACACACACACACACACACACACACATTTCGTTCCGTCTAAAAGCTGAAGGTCTACACTCACATCAGGCTGATGACTCATGCAGTCGGTGTCTCTTAGAGGCCAATAAGAGTTTTTATGTCACACGTGTCGTCTGACAATACAAACTAAGAACTTCAGGCATTAAATGTTTGCGTTACCGGATCATGTTGATGCTCTAAACTAAATTTAAACACAAATCATTTGATTTCACCCTGATCTGTCCTCCGGTTTCTGACTGAAAAACAAATTTGACTTTAATTAAAAATGCTCAGATTGGATCACTCGGGATTGAAAACATCAGTGAGATAAAACTGAAGAAGCACTCAGGTTCAGACAGCTGGATCCTTTGTTATGAAGGAGGACGTTTGTTTTGATGAAATGAGTTTTAACCCAAACTTAAAGATCTTAGAAGCTGCAGCCTGTACTCAGACATTAAGAAACATCAGTTACCATCCATCCTGTGATCTGGAGTTAAAGAGAAATCCGCCTCCAGTGGTTCCCTTGAAGGAGTTTAATGTTCACTTTGTAGAAAACGTCTCTTTGGTTTGTTTCCATTGACTGGTTAATGCTTTTACCTGTTTATGTTTTGAGTATGTTTTGAGTTTATTTAATCATGTTTAATCTTTTGATCTGTTTGTCCAGTGTTAAATAAGTTCATCTTGGCCAGAGTGCAGGTGACCATAGTGATCGCCTGCTTTAGGATTATTATGATTTGCAGCCTGAACCTGAAACTTTCACAAAAATGTTTTTAGTAAAAAAACAAAAAAGTTTTTTTAAAATAAAGAAAACACTTCAAAAGAGGAAACTAAAGATAAAAATACTTTATACAAAACCCACACATGTTTAAAAAATTTAAAAGTTGAAATGTTTTAAAAAGGAAAAACTAAATAAACAAAATTTCAAATGTTAAAATCAAAAAGTACCAATATCGTCTCGTCTTCTTCCGCTTATCCGGGTCCGGGTCGCGGGGGCAGCATCCCAATTAGGGAGTTCCAGACGGTCCTCTCCCCAGCCACTTCTACCAGCTCCTCCAGCAGGATCCCAAGGCGCTCCAGGGCCAAACCAGAGATACATTTTCTCCAGCGTGTCCTGGGTCGACCCGGGGGCCTCCTGCCGGCAGGACATGCCTGAAACACCTCCCTGGGGAGGCGTCCAGGGGGCATCCTAACAAGATGCCCGAACCACCTCAACTGGCTCCTTTCGACATGGAGGAGCAGCGGTTCTACTCCGAGTCTCTCCCGGATGTCCGAGCTCCTCACCCTATCCCTAAGGCTGAGCCCGGCCACCCTGCGGAGAAAACTCATTTCGGCCGCTTGTATCCGCGATCTCGTTCTTTCGGTCATTACCCAAAGCTCATGACCATAGGTGAGGATTGGGAGGTAGATCGATCGGTAAATCGAGAGCCTTGCTTTCTGGCTCAGCTCCTTCGCCACAACAGACCGGTTCAGCGTCCGCATCACTGCAGACGCTGCCCCAATCCGCCTGTCGATCTCCCGCTCCCTCCTTCCCTCACTCGTGAACAAGACCCCGAGATAATTGAACTCCTCCACTTGAGGCAGGACCTCTCTCCCGACCTGGAGTTGGCAAGCCACCCTTTTCCGACCGAGAACCATGGCCTCAGACTTGGAGGTGCTGATCCTCATCCCAGCCGCTTCACACTCGGCTGCGAACCTCCCCAGCAAGAGCTGAAGGTCAGAGCCTGATGAAGCTAGGAGGACCACATCATCCGCAAAAAGCAGAGACGAGATTCTCCTGTCACCAAACTCAACACCCTCTACACCACGGCTGCGCCTAGAAATCCTGTCCATAAAGGTTATGAACAGGACCGGTGACAAAGGGCAGCCCTGGAGGAGTCCAACCCTCACTGGGAACAGGTCCGATTTACTGCCGGCTATGCGGACCAGACTCACACTCCTCTGGTACAGGGACTGAATGGCCCTTAGCAAAAGACCATTCACTCCATACTCCTGGAGCGTCCCCCACAGGGTGTCCCTGGGGACACAGTCATAAGCCTTCTCCAAATCCACAAAACACATGTGGATTGGTTGGGCAAACTCCCATGACCCCTCCATCACCCTAGCGAGGGTAAAGAGCTGGTCCACAGTTCCACGACCAGGACGAAAACCACATTGCTCCTCTTCTATCTGAGGTTCAACTATCGACCGGACCCTCCTCTCCAGTACCCTGGAGTAGACCTTTCCAGGGAGGCTGAGGAGTGTGATCCCCCTATAGTTGGAACACACCCTCTGGTCCCCCTTCTTAAAAATGGGAACCACCACCCCGGTCTGCCACTCCACAGGAACTGCCCCCGATGACCACGCAATGTTGCAGAGACGTGTCAACCACGACAGTCCTACAACATCCATCGCCTTGAGATACCCAGGTCGGATCTCATCCACCCCCGGGGCTCCGCCACTGCGTAGTTTTTTGACTACCTCAGCGACTTCTGCCCCAGAGATTGGACAGTCCATCCCCAGGTCTCCCAGCTCTGGTTCCTCATAGGAATGTGCGTCGGTGGGATTGAGGAGCTCCTCAAAGTATTCCTTCCACCGCCCGACTATAGCCCCAGTTGACGTCAGCAGCTCCCCGTCCCCACTGTAAACAGTGTGAGCGAGTTGCTGCCTTCCTCCCCTGAGGCGTCGGATGGTTTGCCAGAACCTTTTTGGAGCCGACCGATAGTCTTTCTCCATGGTCTCACCAAACTCCTCCCACGCCCGAGATTTTGCCTCGGAAACTGCCACTGCTGCACCCCGCTTGGCCCTCCGGTACCTGTCTGCTGCCTCTGGAGACCCACAGACCAGCCACGCCCTGTAGGCCTCCTTCTTCAGCCTGACGGCTCCCCTAACCTCTGGTGTCCACCAGCGGGTACGGGGGTTACCGCCATGATTGGCACCGGCTACCTTGCGACCACAGCTAGCAACAGCCGCCTCAACAATCGCAGAGCGGAACAAGGCCCATTCGGACTCAATGTCCCCCACTGCTCTCGGGACGCGGTCGAAGCTCTGCCGGAGGTGGGAGTTGAAGACCATCTTGACAGGCTCTTCTGCCAGGCGTTCCCAGCAGACCCTCACTATACGTTTGGGTCTACCAGGTCTGCCATCTGATCCAACTCACCACCAGGTGGTGATCAGTTGACAGCTCCGCTCCTCTCTTCACTTGAGTGTCCAAAACATACGGTCTCAGGTCAGATGATACAACTATAAAGTCAATCATCGACCTGTAACCTAGGCTGCCCTGGTACCAGGTGTACCGGTGGGCATCCTTATGTTCAACATGGTGTTCGTTATGGCCAAACTGCGACTTGCACAGAAGTCAAAAAACAGAACACCACTCGAGTTCAGATTGGGCGGGCCGTTCCTCCCAATCACGCCCCTCCAGGTCACACTGTCATTGCACTTGGGCAAAAGTACCAATATTGAAAATGTTACTACAGAATTTTTTAAAATTGAAACTTAAAGGGCAAAATGTTTTAAGAAGTTAAAAAGAAAACCAGATTTATGCTACTGGACCTGGTTCCTATTGGCTGTGTGAACCAGATTCTCTTATTTGGGTTTTGATTGTCTATTTAAATGTCATCTGATCACATATTTCTTCAGAATTCAATGTTTTATTAATGTCAGGTTTTCTATAGATCTTTATTAAAGTATAAAACGGTGTCCCCGAGTCACTCAGGTCTTCTGGTCCGGTTAACAGACGAGGTAAAGGTCTCCATCTGGTTTGCAGAGAGGTGAAGTGAAAGGAGTCAAAGAGCACTACCTGTTACCTGATTCCTCAAACTTAGATCTGAATTCTCCAGAATAAAACTTTCTGATTAAACTTATGGTTTAAACTCATTTCAACAGCTATTAATGTGCTGAGATTTACATCACCGGGAGGCGAATATGCAAAATGCAGGTGATTTGGGTAAGGTCCCGCCTTTTCTTGCCTCTGATTGGCTACAAGCGCTCTCCTACGATTGGCTGTAGGTGAGTTGGCTCTGAATTGCTAAGAGGACTAGAAGGACACAGGAGCGGCTATTTCATTTTGCAGCTGAGTAACTAACCCTAAACCCTAACCTAACCCTAACGTTACACTTACCTCTGCTCACGTATCAACACCCGCCGCATCAGCTGCTCTGCAAGTACATGAAAAAAGAGACGAAGGCAGCAAAGCGAAGAGCGCTTGTAGCCAATCAGAGGCGAGAAAAGGCGGGACCTTACCCAAATCACCTGCATTTCGCATATTCGCCACCGGGAGTCACTTCAACAACTGGGGGACCTGACTCAAACGGGTGTTCTTGATCCAATAAGAAGATGATCTGGTTAAGTTTTTACAGAACTGGTGCAAAATGTGTTAATTATTCATAAAATAGCCAATTCATTAATAATTAGATCAATAAAATTAACCTGATTTATTTTGTTACAATCCCAAATCTTAATGTGTTCTTTCAGAAAATCTTTTAGATCCTCAATCGACATTTCGGTTCTGATTAATTACTGCTGTGATGATTATTAGTGTCATGTTTAGAATGGTAATAAAATTGACTTGAAGGAAGTAAAGTTTGTCTCCGTGTCAAATTTGAATGTTTTCGGTTCCCATCCTGAAAGAATCAATCCCCATAAATCCCACCAACCAATCACATTCCTCTCTTTCATGTTTGTTTGTCCAGATTCAAATATCTGATTCAACTTCACCAACATTTGTATTCTAAACATTTTAAATTTAATCCTTATTTTTGTTTCCATGCATGGCTCCACGCCCTCATACACGAGACTCAGAGTAAAAAAAAAAACGTCAAAAAGGTCAGTAGTTCTGCATCATAGAAGGAAAACAAGATGGCGGCTGTTGTTAGGTACTCTGCATCCTGCAGGGTGATAACAGAGAAGTGTCTCCGCCTCCAGGTTCTGTTGAGGATTTTACAAAAAACAGGCTGACGGTGACAGGTGTTAACACATGTAATTGTACACACTTATTACAAAATTAAATCTCAAAAGAAAACGGAAATACCCCAAAATATAAACCTAAACGAAAGTTAACTAAAAATGCTTTTATCAGCTCTAAAGTGGTCAAAAAATCGTTAACTCCCTAAAACCTGATCCAGCCGACATTTGTTCCAACAAAAACCCTCACATCCAAACACCTGGTGGTCTCTTTTCTCTGATTAAAGCTTAATGGATAACCAAGTAAACAAAAACATGTCAAAACATTTAGCCAACAAAACAAGCATTAGGCTAATTTAGAACCATAAAGGGACAAACAATAATAACTAAATGCTTCTTTACATTGGTAAACAAAACAACAAGAAGTTTCAGTCAAACGGCAGAGAATCAGGAGAAACTTCTGTTAGTCTTTTAAACCAAAACAGCCTGTTTTGTCTGCAGACTGGTGGATAAATACTGGATCATTTATGAGCCACTTTAAAATGCTGTTACATAATTCATGACCTGTAACTCGACTGTAATGACTGGATTAACTTCAGTCAATAACCGTCTCATTTCTGAATTTTAAATAGATTTACGTCTTTATTTTTGTTCCAAACTAACTTCCTTAACTTAAATAAAAACTATTATTTTCTGTAGCTCTTAATGCAGCTCATTACTTTGATACCTGTTTTTCATAAAGGGGTCTTTAATTTCTTATTTTTTGTAATTTGATTTCATTACAGTCTGCATTTTATTGACACAATTAGTTTTAATGCACTACCGTCAGAAAGGAATAAAAAAATCTAGCTAATGTTTAAATAAATACAACTTAGAGTCGTCTTTGGAGACGCTGCGTCATGTCCTTGAGCCGTTCAGCGGAGGCTTACAGCTGTTCTTTGTCATAAAGTAGTCCCGAGTCTAAAACAGTTCCTGTAATTCCTTCATGTTACTTTTTATTTTCACTTAGTTGATATGTTTATTGTAGGCAGAATTAGTATCACTGCTGAGGGATTTTTAAGGACTTTTTTCTCACAATGCTAGCTGTTACCATTCACTTACAGTGTTTTACGCTAAGCTAATGCTAAAAGAGTACTGCTGGATCAGGATAACGACTGGACTGCTTACTAATTTTTTTTGCCCACTGATCCAACTATGAGGAATATGGCAGGTAGATAAATAACACCGCTTCAAAATGACCTAAATGTTTAGGTTGTGGCAGGCAGACAAGTCAAACATTCTTAGAATATGAATGAAAACAAAACTGAAGTTTGTGATTCGTTGTATAAAAAACTCCTCTTCCCCCTTTTACACACACACACACACACACACACACACACACACACACTATGAGCAGCAGTTGGAAGGCAGAGAGTGATTATTCAGTCATTTCCTCTCATCGCTCTTCCTCTGTTTTTCCAGTGAACCGTATGAAGGGACGACAGGCTGATGTTGCTCCTCTTTAACTGAATGTTAGGGAGGAATCAGATATAAATTCTATTCATTTCTCATACCTGCTGCTTCAGTACTGGCTTTAACAAACAGGAGCATGCTCAGGTGCCTGTATAAAGACACGGAGGAGCATCCCACACCGTAAAGTGTTCAGACATTTGTAAACCCTGAAACAGAATGTTTTCCTTTGGTTCTTCTGTCAGGGACTGACATGAATCAGTGTCTGACTCTGTGGTGGAGCTCTGTTGGATCTGTTTACTGTCCAGTCTGACACGGATGAACAGGTCAATCCATTTAAACGGGTCATCATAGGTGAGCCTCTCACAAACAGGTGAACTAACCTGCCTCCGAGTTAAAAACCCAAACTAAACCATCAAAATGAACTTCAACTATCATTGAAACGGTTCAAGAAGTGATTCCTCCTGAGCGTCCTGCTGGTTGTTTCTGATTTCCATCCAACGTGGCTGGAGGAGCCAATCCTGTTAGCAGCTTAGTGTCCAAACACCAGTTCTTCATGAAGTCCAGGTGAGGAGGGCAGGGACACCGATCACTGACAGGATGCTCCTTCAGCTCAGATTACTTTAAATTATACTCATCTACAGCTGGATTACATTGAATTTCCACACACCTGTTTCCTGTTAAATGTAGCATCATCAAATATGCTATAACCTCTGACCCCTGTGACCATCACAAACAATAATCCATCTTCTTCCCAATAACTCGGATTATAATGGGTCTTATGTTTTAACCTGAATCAACATTCCTCCAAGGTTTCGGTCGTGCCGGAAGAATCCACTGGACTCTATTTAATAATAATAATAATAATAATAATAATAATAAAGACTCTTGGTGTCTCTTCCTAAAATGACACTTTAATCTGTTACAGAAATGTCTTAAAATGATTAATGCTCTCTCTCTTACAGCGTTGTGAATGTTTGATACAGCTTCAGTATTATTGTTACTTTGCTAAAAGGTTAATTCGTATTAGTACTTATTTCTACTTTGCTAAGGATAAATATCATTTTTAATACTTCCTCCAGTAAGGTGAACTACGGCTTTAAGACCTGAGTCATGTGTCTTGTTTAAAGTCTTTTGATTGGCCCACGTTTTCTCACGGCTCATCTCAACCGTCTGCCCCGCTAAGGAAGTAAACAGTCCTCTTCCAGCCTCGGAGGAGGTAAGAACGCACTGTCAACTCGCTACACAGTGTTGTTCTCTGTGCCGACCGCCCCAGTGACGGGTAACGAGCCCCGTTATCGGTCGATGAAACCTTCTTACCCCTGAGGCACAGACAACACCCGTCTGCCTCTATCTCAACCAGAATGGAAGAACGCCACCGCTCAGCTGAACCAGGCATGAATCTGCTAACGTCGTATCCACGGGACGCTCTCCGCCTGCCCAGGCGGGTCAAACACCTGCCAGGGCTCCAGATCGACCGAGGGGGGATCTTCCGCTTCCTCGTCGAACTCCACCAGCCGGACGCGATCCAGGAACGACTATCCCTAAGAAATCCACTGTCTGGTAAAGTCTAGGCTACTTTGCTAAGCTAAACCTACACCATAGGCCGCTTCACCCAAAGTAACCTCTGCACTTCATCCCCGGTAACTAAAACCCCTTTAAGTTAACTCCCTAGTCTTCATATCACCACAAGACTCAGGTTCTTAAACTCAGAAGATCAATTTTAGAACATCTTGATACGTTAACCAAATTTCTACCTCAAATGTTAATCTGTTTGCAAATGTTCGTCAGCTTTTCTAATAAATATTGAAAATATTTATTCTTGACTCAGCTTCCATTTGTCAAAGACGGTACCGTACAATAACTCCCTGCAGTTAATGAGCCTAGATATTCCTGCTTTTATCACATACAGTTGGTTAAACCAGGTCTCCAGAGCACAGAGCCTCTCGTCTAAACCCTGGGTAAACTGGATAAATTAGCAGAAGTTGAGTAATAAAACGTTAGCTTTTATAACCACTACATAAACAACAGGACATTTTCACCTGAGTTTCTGCCTCACAGGGACAGTAAATGTGTACTGATCAGAAGCATTGATTATCACCCATACAACCTGACAGACAAAACGGATCTTCTAGGTTTCTTCCAGGTGCCACAGACTGAAGGTTAGTGAGCATTAAGAATCTGAAAACAGCCAAACACAGTGTTGAGATCTCAGGATGAGAATAGGAATAATAGAAATCACTTCAGAAGAGTCCGAGTTTAAAAGTGAACTTGAAAATTCACTCAGACGATGCACCACAAAGAGCCAAGCAGCCAGCCTCCACCACCGAGCCTCAATCAGAGAACTTTGTCCTCCTGATCTCGTCTAGAAGTTATGGGATGGATGGTGGGACAATAAAAAGGCTTTTAGCCATGAGGAGTTGCGTACACCCCATCAGATGTGGACCATGTGGGACCAACTGGTGGACTGACCTCCATGTCTACCCCCCCCACCAAGGCCCGATGTAACCACAGATAAAGGCTTGTGGGGGTTGGAGGTTTTTGCCCTTTCAGGGAGTTCTAAATCAGCAAGGTAAAACATCAACACCTTGATTACCTGTGATGTGGTTTCTAATGCCTGAAACACCAACATTTATACTGGGAAGAAAAGAGAAGGAGCTGCAGAAACAAAGAAGAAAGAAGAGATGACCTCAGTGGTATAGGACTTTTAAATACGTTCAACATTTTAATTAAAAATCAGTTACCGGCTAAGGATAAGCTTAAAATGTGGGTCAGGAACTGAACAGAACTGTTGGTGTGATAAAATGTGCTGACATGGCAGAAGGAGGGGAGGATATGAAGGAATCGGTCCTTGGTAACCGTGGAAACCAGACCTACGATGATGCAGGAGGTACAGAGATGACAGTGAAGGAAGGGGAGGCCACGCCCTTGACTGGACCCGTTTAAGACGGTTCGTTCCTCGGTTCCTTTTGGGTTCTGTAGTGAAATGTCTGCTGCTGGGTGACGTGTTGAAAACAGGTCTGGTTCCCTCCTTGGTTTTTGGGTGTGATCTCACCAGGATGGACCCAAACAACTGTACAAGACTCAATGGAGGAGGTGGTTTCCGCAGGACTGACCTTCATCCACCACAATTACCACATGTATGCCGCGACCTCACAGGTTTGCATTGCATTCTGGGATACAGATGGGCAGACTTGCATGTCAATAGCCGCAAAGTAGTTCCTATAGCTAGCTGGGAATTACCCGAGGGCTCATGTTGAAGATCAACAAAGTCCGTCAGCTAACTGATATTTCAGCAGATGAATAGAACTATCAGCTCCAACTAAAAAAAATAAAAATACTGAAGAATTCACAGAGCTGATTTAGGGTTTAGACCTTGTTGTGGACTAGGTCAGCATCAGAACATAGGTTCTTCCTGTATTTACCTCTTGTAGCCCCACCCACAGATCATCTGACCAATCAGCAGACTGAACCTGGTTTATAATGATGCTTTTGAACTAAACCACAGGAACCAACTACAGGTTAGAATTATGAACAGATTCAGACCAGATGAACCTGAAAACGCCCCATAAATCTTTTATTCTAACTCGTCAGTTCAATGTACTAAACTGATGTTTTCATCCACGCACAAGGAGGTGAGTTCACTCCCATGCAACAGATTGCACCTTTAGTTTCAGCTGACCGTGTGACGAGACCATTAATCAGAACTGTGTTTGACCCACTGAGTCCAGCAGGTTAATCTCATTAACACCCAGAGGCTCCAGCAGGTCACTCCGTGTTCTGTCAGTAGAGAAAAGCGTCCAGATGATCTAAAATGTCATGTTGTTGAGGAGTTTGTGTGTCTGGACAATGAGTGATACCCTGTTTATTATTGACGGGATTAAAACGGTGGAAGGCCGTTTGACTCCCGGTGAGTAACTTCAGGCAGGATGAGTGTAAATAAAGGAGCTCAACTTAGTACAGGCTTAATGGACTGGCTGCTATGACCCGAAGAGGCTCGACAATCCCTTTGGTGATCTGTAACAGGAAATCTGCAGAAAGCTCTTCCACTGGAAAACAACTCACTCCTAAAATATTAAGACATAAAACCAAAACCACTCATTTTATAAGAGTTCTTAAGTTTCAAACCAAAATAAGTGTTTTCTTTCATCTCTGATGGAGTGAAATCAGGAAATTATAAATAAAATATTCAACATGTTCACTTTTTCCATTTCCAAGTGTAAATATGCACGAGAACAAATAAAGTTAAAGCTCTTTAAAAGGCTGATTTTCATGTATTTAGGTGAAACTCGGCTGTTCACGCTGTGCTAACAGTCCACCTTAAATCCTCTGTTGGCTCAAGAGGAGGTGGCAGTTCGTTAAGAGATAATGTATCTGACCTGGTTTCCTTTGGACAGGTTGTTGACTAAAACGCTAAAAACAACCTCGTCTTTTAGCGCCCCCTAGAGGCACCAGCAGGTATCGTCCAGGTGTTTTATGGATAACTGATGCACATTTTATTACCGAAGCTGAAAATACAAGTTTAATCATCATTTTTAAGACATTTAAAAAGGGATCTGTTGGTCATTTGAAGTTGTGTTCCATCAGTTGAATGAATGAATGATAAGTTTATTTCAGTCAATACACAATGTCTTTGCAAAAGGAAATTCAGTTTCAAAACTTAAACAAAAACAATGACTGAAAACGGTTTGGCTGAAGTGAAACACTTTTCTAGAGCCAAACCTTTTAACGACTTCATGCAACTAGCAAACATCATTTTACAATTAATCAAAATGAGAACAAAAAAAAGTTGATATAAATTATTTTGCTAATTAAATTATAATTGTCACACACACATTTTACCAAATCAATTATATCTTAGGACAGCTATACATAAGAGTTAATACATGATTTAATTCTAGTGCGCACAATTGTTAATTACATTTAATTTAAACTTTTTTTTTAAATGCATTTACAGATATGGAGTTTTTTTTTTTTAATCCAGATTGTTCCATAAATCTCCTCCTCTGACTGAGACACATCTACCTTTTGTATTTTTTTTTAATTTACTTTTCTGATAAACATGGTTCCTCTCAGGTTATAGCGAGTGTCTCGGAGTTGAAACCGGTCCTGAATGCATTCTGGAAGTTTATGATTATGGACCTTATACATGACAACGGCTGTGCTGAGATCAATTAAATCACAGAGCTTTAATAATTTTGATTTAATGAACAGAGGATTTGTTGAGGCGTAATAGTCGATTATTCTGACCGCTTTTTTTTTTTTTTTTTGCAGATTAAAGAGATTGAATTGTGCTTTTATAGTTGTTCCACACCATAAGTTAGGTATGGAAGAATGAGGGCATTATATAATAAATGGAGAGATCTTTCGTTTACATCTGCCTTATTTTTACACAATAGACCAATTGTTTTGGATACTTTTGTTTCATATGATTTATGTGCACTTTCCAGTTTAATCTTTCATCAACATACAGTCCCAAATTGTAAGCAATTTCCATTTGGTTGACCTTTAACTAAGCTGAATTTTCAATTTTCTTATTTCCAAAAATAACGTATTTTGTTTTATTCACATTCATTGATAATTTAAACCAAAGTTTTAACAATCCCAGTTCTTTCTCAACTGTTTGTAATAACTGTACATTATTTTGTCCAGAACAGTAGAGGTTGGTGTCATCAGCAAACAAAATGCACTGCATGTTCTTAATAATTTGGCAAGTGTCATTAACGTACAGGATAAATAATCGTGGTCCAAGAACAGAGCCCTGTGGGACTCCGTGAGTTATGATTAGTTTTTCTGAAGTGACATTGTTGATTTGTACAGTTCTGTAGAGGGAGAGACACTGTTACAGATTGGTGACAAATTAGCTAATTTTTAGACATTTAAAACAACTCTTGATCAAAACAGTCATACTGATGTATTGGACATGGGTATTGCTCCTGTCAGAGGACTACTTCCTGTTTTTTGACTCACTTTGAGTTCATTTGTTTATTTATTAGGATCCCCATTAGTTTCCACCGTAGTGGTTACTAATCTTCCTGGGGTCCAATTCACAAAATATACATCACCATAAACAATTGCTACAGTCAAATAAAATCACACATTTCAAATTAATAAGAACAGTGAATAAAAACATTAAACATTTGGTTAAAACCAGTGCTATAGTAACATTTTAATGCTTTTTTAAACCTTCAACAGAAACATAAAATATAAAATATTTAAATAAAACTAGTACTGTAATAAAATGTTTATGCCTTTAAAACCTTTAATAGAAGCACAAACATTTATGTAAAACCAATGTTATAATAAGATTTTAATGCTCTTTTAAAAGAATATACGCTCTTTGAGTGATGTCACTGGTGGGTGTGGTCCTGATAGATAAATAACTGATCAAACGCCGCTTCAGAAGCGTCCCCATAAAAGGTCTAAAGTTGTCATTTAATTGGACGCAGCTCTGACTGAAGACAGATGTCCTGCTGAAGGTTAATCTCTTTAACCGCTTTAACAGCTTCAACAGAGTTTTAGTCTTTCACTGAACCTCAAGCTTAAATAAAATAAACTTCACACGTCTTGGTGCAGGTCTGCCTCTTCACGTTCAACATCTCTCATTTTATTTTTTTAATGGCAAAAACAGGTGCTTTTATTTTTAATATAACGATATTTTTAGTTTGACTCCATTATGTTTGAACTCGAGCTACAACAAAGGCTGCCAAACGTGAACAAAAACTCTGAAACAGGCAGGATTAAAGTGGATGTAGCTCCTGTGGTTTTACAGACAGCTCCATTAGACACGTCTTTGTTCGAGTATTTGTGAGTCAGGGGAGGTGAATCCTTTCTAGTCGCCACTGAGAGTCCTGACATGGAGGAGCACACAAAGTGTCGGTGTCAGAAGTGAAGCCAGGGGAGGATCAGAAGGTGTCTAAGCCTGTTAACCACAGAGGGATGCATGCCAGCACTTTACATAAGCTGTTATGACAGGAGAGCACGGTGCAGCGAGCAGAATCAGCCAGGAAACACACCAGCTTTTATTACCACACGCTGCTTTTAAAAACACTAATCAGCTGAGCTGCTGGGCGCCGAGGGCTGACGTACAATGAATAGTTTATTTAGATATAATTCATTAGAGATCTGAGGGGAAAATTCACCATGAAAAAGGAAGAAGGTGAACAATAAAATGCTAGAAAAGAAAAAAAAAGATAAGTTCAAAAAAAGTAATTTAGGTAGAAAAATTTAAAAGATTAAAAAACAGAAAAAAGGCGGCAGGAGTGTGAAAATGATCAAAGTGAAGCTAAAATAGTTTAAGAGAAATAGTGAAGAAAATGTGAAGTTCAAAGAGGAAGAGAGGTGGAAGAGTGGAGACGAGGAAGGAAATTAAAAACACTGAAGTAAGAAGGAATCAATAGATTCAATATGAATATAGCTTCAAGTATGGAGTCCCTTTAATTCTCAGGAAACATCGTCAGATTTCAAACAGCCTCAGATGTCAGAGGATAAAAAACAAAAGAATCAGGAAACAAAGCTCTCAGAAAAAAGTTTGTGTTCACCTACGTATATAAGACAGGACAGCGTCTACGCCACAGGACGGCGTCTACGTACGCCACAGGACGGCGTCTACGCACGCCACAGGACAGCGTCTACGCACGCCACAGTACAGCGTCTACGCCACAGGACGGCGTCTACGCCACAGCACGGCGTCTACGCCACAATACAGCGTCTACGCACGCCACAGGACAGCGTCTACGCACGCCACAGGACGGCGTCTACGCACGCCACAGGACGGCGTCTACGCACGCCACAGGACAGCGTCTACGCCACAGGACAGCGTCTACACCACAGGACAGCGTCTACATCACAGGACAGCGTCTACGCCACAGGACAGCGTCTACGCCACAGTACAGCGTCTACGCCACAGCACGGCGTCTACGCCACAGCACGGCGTCTACGCCACAGGACAGCGTCTACGCACGCCACAGGACGGCGTCTACGCCACAGGACGGCGTCTACGCACGCCACAGGACGGCGTCTACGCACGCCACAGGACGGCGTCTACGCCACAGGACGGCGTCTACGCCACAGGACGGCGTCTACGCCACAGGACGGCGTCTACGCCGCCACAGGACAGCGTCTACGCACGCCACAGTACAGCGTCTACGCACGCCACAGTACAGCGTCTACGCACGCCACAGGACGGCGTCTACGCACGCCACAGGACAGCGTCTACGCACGCCACAGGACGGCGTCTACGCACGCCACAGGACAGCGTCTACGCACGCCACAGGACGGCGTCTACGCACGCCACAGGACGGCGTCTACGCCACAGGACAGCGTCTACATCACAGGACAGCGTCTACGCCACAGGACAGCGTCTACGCCACAGGACAGCGTCTACATCACAGGACAGCGTCTACGCCACAGGACGGCGTCTACGCCACAGGACGGCGTCTACGCCACAGGACGGCGTCTACGCACGCCACAGGACAGCGTCTACGCACGCCACAGGACAGCGTCTACGCCACAGGACAGCGTCTACGCCACGCCACAGGACAGCGTCTACGCACGCCACAGGACGGCGTCTACGCCACAGGACGGCGTCTACGCCACAGGACGGCGTCTACGCCACAGGACGGCGTCTACGCCACAGGACGGCGTCTACGCCACAGGACAACGTCTACGCCACAGTACAACGTCTACGCCACGCCACAGGACGGCGTCTACGCACGCCACAGGACGGCGTCTACGCACGCCACAGGACGGCGTCTACGCACGCCACAGGACAGCGTCTACATCACAGGACAGCGTCTACGCCACAGGACGGCGTCTACGCCACAGGACGGCGTCTACGCCACAGGACAGCGTCTACGCACGCCACAGGACAGCGTCTACGCACGCCACAGGACAGCGTCTACGCACGCCACAGGACAGCGTCTACGCCACAGGACAACGTCTACGCCACAGGACAACGTCTACGCCACAGGACAACGTCTACGCCACAGGACAACGTCTACGCCACAGGACAGCGTCTACGCACGCCACAGGACAGCGTCTACGCCACAGGACAGCGTCTACGCACGCCACAGGACGGCGTCTACGCACGCCACAGGACAGCGTCTACGCCACAGGACAACGTCTACGCCACAGGACAACGTCTACGCCACAGGACAACGTCTACGCCACAGGACAACGTCTACGCCACAGGACGGCGTCTACGCCACAGGACGGCGTCTACGCACGCCACAGGACGGCGTCTACGCACGCCACAGGACGGCGTCTACGCACGCCACAGGACGGCGTCTACGCACGCCACAGGACAGCGTCTACGCCACAGTACAGCGTCTACGCCACAGGACAGCGTCTACGCCACAGGACGGCATCTACGCCACAGGACGGCGTCTACGCACGCCACAGGACGGCGTCTACGCCACAGGACGGCGTCTACGCCACAGGACAGCGTCTACGCACGCCACAGGACAGCGTCTACGCACGCCACAGGACAGCGTCTACGCACGCCACAGGACAGCGTCTACGCACGCCACAGGACGGCGTCTACGCCACAGGACGGCGTCTACGCCACAGGACGGCGTCTACGCCACAGGACGGCGTCTACGCCACAGGACGGCGTCTACGCCACAGGACGGCGTCTACGCCACAGGACAGCGTCTACGCCACAGGACAGCGTCTACGCCACAGGACAGCGTCTACATCACAGGACAGCGTCTACGCCACAGCACGGCGTCTACACCACAGGACAGCGTCTACATCACAGGACAGCGTCTACATCACAGGACAGCGTCTACGCCACAGCACGGCGTCTACGCCACAGGACAACGTCTNGAAACATTTAGTGATATTTTGTCGCTCCAAAGCTGAAAACCTTAAATACTGATACTTTAAAAAAATAAATGCCTCTTAACTCTTTAGAGAGGGATGGAAAGGAAACATGGGGAAAGGAGTGAGGAGCAGCTGCAGGATGAGAAGCTGATCGTAAAAATGTCGCTCAAGAGGAAATGTTCAAAGTGAGAACGCCGTGGTTGTTTTATTATCGTCTGAGACCTCTTCCTGCTTCAGATGAAGGAGAGAAACTTACAGGCAGGCAGTCCTTCAGCTGGATTATCCTCCTCACTAATTCTAATCCTGCTCTCACACCTACAGTCACACCAACGTCTCCGTTTCACAGTCTCACCAGTCGACATGCACTTCCCCTGATCCTCTTCATCACTCGTCTTCGTCATTAAACTTCAGCTTCATTTACTGGAAGCGAACAGGAAACTCAATTTAAGAAGAATTCTCTGAATCTTGTGTGTTTGGATGAATCATTAACGTTATCGCCACCTACTGGTCCAGCCTGGTGACTTTCAAGTTGTAGCATTTTTCTCATTTGGATGGAAACTATTTTAATTCAGCCTATTTTCCCCCAATTCAACAAGAACTAAATAGTGTAATTCAGTTAGTTGTTTTATATTTTGTTTATAGATGATAAATAGATAAATCAGCCAATATTTGCTAATTTTAATGCAACCTTTGAGAGGAAACTTCAGTTTCTTAGGAAAAAGAACATTAGTTTAGTTAGAAATATAATTTAGTTTTGAAGTTTGAATGCACAACTTAAAAAAACTCAACCAATCAGAAGCTGAAAGGCTCCTGGAGCGGCTCAGCTGAGTGTCGGATCCGTTACGAGGTTAAATTTAGTGCCGAGCTGCTGGAGGAGAGAAAAAGCGGAGAGCAGGAGTGTGTTCATGTTTAAGAAGGTTAATAGAGCATCTCCCCCTCTCTGAGCTCCCCAGAGTCATTAATTATGATACGCACCCACACACACACACACACACACACACACACACACACGGCTACACAAGGTGCAATCCTTCAACTCAAAGCACAAACACACACTCAGGAACACACACTGCCACCTCCATGGCTAAGCAGATAAAGGATTAGTGGTTGATCCTGTTTGAGCCAGGCAGTTTGGCTCAGCCGACTTTCACACAACACACACACACACACACACACACACACACACACACACACATTTATACTGTATAAATGGTAAGTTTACAGTTTTGTTTCATACTCAGCGTAATATTTTCCCTTCATCACTTCATTAAAATAAAATGAGAGAAGTTCATCTGTTGCATTTTATTTGTAACCTTTTTGTGCACCTAAGCATGTTTTCATTAGAATTTTTTTAATTACTATACTGGATACAGGATACAGAATAACAGTTCCATGTTATATATTTTGAACTTCACTTGAATGCAGCGTGTGTCAAAACTGTGAGTCATGCTTTCAGCTGGGTGTTGCATAAAAAAAATCCAGCAGGATTCACCTGAATAAAACACCTGAAACTGAGCTAATGGCATCATTTAGCTGGCTTTAACGGGAAATGTAAATACTATCATTAGTATCCTTAATACTGATGTTATGTTTAATTACACAGGTATTATTTGTAAACAGCTGTGTAGGGTCTGTCAGTGCAACTGGTGCCAGCTCTTCCATCAGTAATATTAATCTATGCCAGGGGTATGGAACCTCCAGGTTCCGGGCCGTATACGAGGTCAAGCGTAGCGGGAGAGACGGGGGAGATTGATGGGTGTCAATCATAGCAGCTGCTGTGAAAAAAGATCCTGAAAGCAAACTTTTTTCAGGAGAAAACAGGTGACATTTTTCTCGTTCAAGTAAAAACCCGTGAATTTAGTTTGTGTCGAATCGCTGGTCGTGTTGGAGTCCGACCTGAAGAAACCTTACTGGAACCGGAGGAGTTTACCGGACCAGTTCCAGCACTTCGTCTGAGACTGGATGAGTAACGTACGGTGGCCCAGAAGGTTCAACGAATACAAAAGCTGCAACACAACCACAAAAAGCCAGCTTTCCGCAGTCGCGTTGCGGCTTTCCGCCGTCGCGTTGCGGCTTTTCGTTGTCGCGTTGCGGCTTTTCGTTGTCGCGTTGCGGCTTTTCGTTGTCGCGTTGCGGCTTTTCGTTGTCGCGTTGCGGCTTTTCGTTGTCGCGTTGCNAAAATGTGCTGACATGGCAGAAGGAGGGGAGGATATGAAGGAATCGGTCCTTGGTAACCGTGGAAACCAGACCTACGATGATGCAGGAGGTACAGAGATGACAGTGAAGGAAGGGGAGGCCACGCCCTTGACTGGACCCGTTTAAGACGGTTCGTTCCTCGGTTCCTTTTGGGTTCTGTAGTGAAATGTCTGCTGCTGGGTGACGTGTTGAAAACAGGTCTGGTTCCCTCCTTGGTTTTTGGGTGTGATCTCACCAGGATGGACCCAAACAACTGTACAAGACTCAATGGAGGAGGTGGTTTCCGCAGGACTGACCTTCATCCACCACAATTACCACATGTATGCCGCGACCTCACAGGTTTGCATTGCATTCTGGGATACAGATGGGCAGACTTGCATGTCAATAGCCGCAAAGTAGTTCCTATAGCTAGCTGGGAATTACCCGAGGGCTCATGTTGAAGATCAACAAAGTCCGTCAGCTAACTGATATTTCAGCAGATGAATAGAACTATCAGCTCCAACTAAAAAAAATAAAAATACTGAAGAATTCACAGAGCTGATTTAGGGTTTAGACCTTGTTGTGGACTAGGTCAGCATCAGAACATAGGTTCTTCCTGTATTTACCTCTTGTAGCCCCACCCACAGATCATCTGACCAATCAGCAGACTGAACCTGGTTTATAATGATGCTTTTGAACTAAACCACAGGAACCAACTACAGGTTAGAATTATGAACAGATTCAGACCAGATGAACCTGAAAACGCCCCATAAATCTTTTATTCTAACTCGTCAGTTCAATGTACTAAACTGATGTTTTCATCCACGCACAAGGAGGTGAGTTCACTCCCATGCAACAGATTGCACCTTTAGTTTCAGCTGACCGTGTGACGAGACCATTAATCAGAACTGTGTTTGACCCACTGAGTCCAGCAGGTTAATCTCATTAACACCCAGAGGCTCCAGCAGGTCACTCCGTGTTCTGTCAGTAGAGAAAAGCGTCCAGATGATCTAAAATGTCATGTTGTTGAGGAGTTTGTGTGTCTGGACAATGAGTGATACCCTGTTTATTATTGACGGGATTAAAACGGTGGAAGGCCGTTTGACTCCCGGTGAGTAACTTCAGGCAGGATGAGTGTAAATAAAGGAGCTCAACTTAGTACAGGCTTAATGGACTGGCTGCTATGACCCGAAGAGGCTCGACAATCCCTTTGGTGATCTGTAACAGGAAATCTGCAGAAAGCTCTTCCACTGGAAAACAACTCACTCCTAAAATATTAAGACATAAAACCAAAACCACTCATTTTATAAGAGTTCTTAAGTTTCAAACCAAAATAAGCGTTTTCTTTCATCTCTGATGGAGTGAAATCAGGAAATTATAAATAAAATATTCAACATGTTCACTTTGTCCATTTCCAAGTGTAAATATGCACGAGAACAAATAAAGTTAAAGCTCTTTAAAAGGCTGATTTTCATTTATTTAGGTGAAACTCGGCTGTTCACGCTGTGCTAACAGTCCACCTTAAATCCTCTGTTGGCTCAAGAGGAGGTGGCAGTTCGTTAAGAGATAATGTATCTGACCTGGTTTCCTTTGGACAGGTTGTTGACTAAAACGCTAAAAACAACCTCGTCTTTAAGCGCCCCCTAGAGGCACCAGCAGGTATCGTCCAGGTGTTTTATGGATAACTGATGCACATTTTATTACCGAAGCTGAAAATACAAGTTTAATCATCATTTTTAAGACATTTAAAAAGGGATCTGTTGGTCATTTGAAGTTGTGTTCCATCAGTTGAATGAATGAATGATAAGTTTATTTCAGTCAATACACAATGTCTTTGCAAAAGGAAATTCAGTTTCAAAACTTAAACAAAAACAATGACTGAAAACGGTTTGGCTGAAGTGAAACACTTTTCTAGAGCCAAACCTTTTAACGACTTCATGCAACTAGCAAACATCATTTTACAATTAATCAAAATGAGAACAAAAAAAAGTTGATATAAATTATTTTGCTAATTAAATTATAATTGTCACACACACATTTTACCAAATCAATTATATCTTAGGACAGCTATACATAAGAGTTAATACATGATTTAATTCTAGTGCGCACAATTGTTAATTACATTTAATTTAAACTTTTTTTTTAAATGCATTTACAGATATGGAGGGTTTTTTTTAAAATCCAGATTGTTCCATAAATCTCCTCCTCTGACTGAGACACATCTACCTTTTGTATTTTTTTTTAATTTACTTTTCTGATAAACATGGTTCCTCTCAGGTTATAGCGAGTGTCTCGGAGTTGAAACCGGTCCTGAATGCATTCTGGACCTTATACATGACAACGGCTGTGCTGAGATCAATTAAATCACAGAGCTTTAATAATTTTGATTTAATGAACAGAGGATTTGTTGAGGCGTAAAAGTCGATTATTCTGACCG
>SSNR01000054.1:2208362-2280913 GCA_006937965.1 Callopanchax toddi | reverse complement strand
AAAAAAAAAGATAAGTTCAAAAAAAGTAATTTAGGTAGAAAAATTTAAAAGATTAAAAAACAGAAAAAAGGCGGCAGGAGTGTGAAAATGATCAAAGTGAAGCTAAAATAGTTTAAGAGAAATAGTGAAGAAAATGTGAAGTTCAAAGAGGAAGAGAGGTGGAAGAGTGGAGACGAGGAAGGAAATTAAAAACACTGAAGTAAGAAGGAATCAATAGATTCAATATGAATATAGCTTCAAGTATGGAGTCCCTTTAATTCTCAGGAAACATCGTCAGATTTCAAACAGCCTCAGATGTCAGAGGATAAAAAACAAAAGAATCAGGAAACAAAGCTCTCAGAAAAAAGTTTGTGTTCACCTACGTATATAAGACAGGACAGCGTCTACGCACGCCACAGGACAGCGTCTACGCACGCCACAGGACAGCGTCTACGCCACAGGACGGCGTCTACGCACGCCACAGGACAGCGTCTACGCCACAGGACGGCGTCTACGCACGCCACAGGACAGCGTCTACGCACGCCACAGGACAGCGTCTACGCACGCCACAGGACAGCGTCTACGCCACAGCACGGCGTCTACGCCACAGGACGGCGTCTACGCCACAGGACAGCGTCTACGCCACAGGACAACGTCTACGCCACAGGACGGCGTCTACGCACGCCACAGGACGGCGTCTACGCACGCCACAGGACGGCGTCTACGCACGCCACAGGACGGCGTCTACGCACGCCACAGGACGGCGTCTACGCACGCCACAGGACGGCGTCTACGCACGCCACAGGACAGCGTCTACGCCACAGGACAGCGTCTACGCACGCCACAGGACAGCGTCTACGCCACAATACAGCGTCTACGCCACAATACAGCGTCTACGCACGCCACAGGACGGCGTCTACGCACGCCACAGGACGGCGTCTACGCACGCCACAGGACGGCGTCTACGCCACAGGACAACGTCTACGCACGCCACAGGACGGCGTCTACGCACGCCACAGGACGGCGTCTACGCACGCCACAGGACGGCGTCTACGCACGCCACAGGACGGCATCTACGCCACAGGACGGCGTCTACGCACGCCACAGGACGGCGTCTACGCCACAGGACGGCGTCTACGCCACAGGACAGCGTCTACGCACGCCACAGGACAGCGTCTACGCACGCCACAGGACAGCGTCTACGCACGCCACAGGACAGCGTCTACGCCACAGCACGGCGTCTACGCCACAGGACGGCGTCTACGCCACAATACAACGTCTACGCCACAGGACAACGTCTACGCCACAGGACAACGTCTACGCCACAGGACAACGTCTACGCCACAGGACAGCGTCTACGCCACAGGACAACGTCTACGCCACAGGACAGCGTCTACGCCACAGCACGGCGTCTACACCACAGGACAGCGTCTACATCACAGGACAGCGTCTACGCACGCCACAGGACAGCGTCTACGCACGCCACAGGACAGCGTCTACGCACGCCACAGGACAGCGTCTACGCACGCCACAGGACAGCGTCTACGCCACAGGACAACGTCTACGCCACAGGACGGCGTCTACGCCACAGGACAGCGTCTACGCCACAGGACGGCGTCTACGCCACAGGACGGCGTCTACGCACGCCACAGGACAGCGTCTACGCACGCCACAGGACAGCGTCTACGCACGCCACAGGACAGCGTCTACGCACGCCACAGGACAGCGTCTACGCCACAGGACAGCGTCTACGCCACAGGACAGCGTCTACGCCACAGGACAGCGTCTACGCCACAGGACAGCGTCTACATCACAGGACAGCGTCTACGCCACAGCACGGCGTCTACACCACAGGACAGCGTCTACATCACAGGACAGCGTCTACATCACAGGACAGCGTCTACGCCACAGCACGGCGTCTACGCCACAGGACGGCGTCTACGCCACAGCACGGCGTCTACGCCACAGCACGGCGTCTACGCCACAGGACAGCGTCTACGCACGCCACAGGACAGCGTCTACGCACGCCACAGGACAGCGTCTACGCACGCCACAGGACAGCGTCTACGCCACAGGACAACGTCTACGCCACAGGACAACGTCTACGCCACAGGACAACGTCTACGCCACAGGACAACGTCTACGCCACAATACAGCGTCTACGCCACAGGACGGCGTCTACGCCACAGCACGGCGTCTACGCCACAGGACAGCGTCTACATCACAGGACAGCGTCTACATCACAGGACAGCGTCTACGCACGCCACAGGACAACGTCTACGCCACGCCACAGGACAGCGTCTACGCACGCCACAGGACAGCGTCTACGCACGCCACAGGACGGCGTCTACGCCACAGGACGGCGTCTACGCCACAGGACGGCGTCTACGCCACAGGACGGCGTCTACGCCACAGGACGGCGTCTACGCCACAGGACGGCGTCTACGCCACAATACAGCGTCTACGCACGCCACAGGACAGCGTCTACGCACGCCACAGGACAGCGTCTACGCACGCCACAGGACAGCGTCTACGCACGCCACAGGACAGCGTCTACGCACGCCACAGTACAGCGTCTACGCCACAGGACGGCGTCTACGCCACAGCACGGCGTCTACGCCACAATACAGCGTCTACGCACGCCACAGGACAGCGTCTACGCACGCCACAGGACAGCGTCTACGCCACAGGACAGCGTCTACGCCACAGGACAGCGTCTACGCACGCCACAGGACGGCGTCTACGCACGCCACAGGACGGCGTCTACGCCACAGGACGGCGTCTACGCCACAGGACAGCGTCTACGCCACAGGTCTACGCACGCCACAGGACAACGTCTACGCCACAGGACAACGTCTACGCACGCCACAGGACGGCGTCTACGCACGCCACAGGACGGCGTCTACGCACGCCACAGTACAGCGTCTACGCCACAGGACGGCGTCTACGCCACAGGACGGCGTCTACGCACGCCACAGGCCGGCGTCTACGCACGCCACAGGACGGCGTCTACGCACGCCACAGGACGGCGTCTACGCACGCCACAGGACGGCGTCTACGCCACAGGACGGCGTCTACGCCACAGGACGGCGTCTACGCCACAGGACGGCGTCTACGCCACAGGACAACGTCTACGCCACAGGACAACGTCTACGCCACAGGACAACGTCTACGCCACAGCACGGCGTCTACGCCACAGGACAACGTCTACGCCACAGGACAACGTCTACGCCACAGGACAACGTCTACGCCACAGCACGGCGTCTACGCCACAGCACGGCGTCTACGCCACAGGACAACGTCTACGCCACAGCACGGCGTCTACGCCACAGTACAGAGTCTACATGTATATGGTGCCACCCCATAAATATTTCTCTAGATCCGCCACTGTTTGGGTTACTAGCACTATTAAAAAAACGAAACATTTAGTGATATTTTGTCGCTCCAAAGCTGAAAACCTTAAATACTGATACTTTAAAAAAATAAATGCCTCTTAACTCTTTAGAGAGGGATGGAAAGGAAACATGGGGAAAGGAGTGAGGAGCAGCTGCAGGATGAGAAGCTGATCGTAAAAATGTCGCTCAAGAGGAAATGTTCAAAGTGAGAACGCCGTGGTTGTTTTATTATCGTCTGAGACCTCTTCCTGCTTCAGATGAAGGAGAGAAACTTACAGGCAGGCAGTCCTTCAGCTGGATTATCCTCCTCACTAATTCTAATCCTGCTCTCACACCTACAGTCACACCAACGTCTCCGTTTCACAGTCTCACCAGTCGACATGCACTTCCCCTGATCCTCTTCATCACTCGTCTTCGTCATTAAACTTCAGCTTCATTTACTGGAAGCGAACAGGAAACTCAATTTAAGAAGAATTCTCTGAATCTTGTGTGTTTGGATGAATCATTAACGTTATCGCCACCTACTGGTCCAGCCTGGTGACTTTCAAGTTGTAGCATTTTTCTCATTTGGATGGAAACTATTTTAATTCAGCCTATTTTCCCCCAATTCAACAAGAACTAAATAGTGTAATTCAGTTAGTTGTTTTATATTTTGTTTATAGATGATAAATAGATAAATCAGCCAATATTTGCTAATTTTAATGCAACCTTTGAGAGGAAACTTCAGTTTCTTAGGAAAAAACATTAGTTTAGTTAGAAATATAATTTAGTTTTGAAGTTTGAATGCACAACTTAAAAAAACTCAACCAATCAGAAGCTGAAAGGCTCCTGGAGCGGCTCAGCTGAGGGTCGGATCCGTTACGAGGTTAAATTTAGTGCCGAGCTGCTGGAGGAGAGAAAAAGCGGAGAGCAGGAGTGTGTTCATGTTTAAGAAGGTTAATAGAGCATCTCCCCCTCTCTGAGCTCCCCAGAGTCATTAATTATGATACGCACCCACACACACACACACACACACACACACACACACACACACGGCTACACAAGGTGCAATCCTTCAACTCAAAGCACAAACACACACTCAGGAACACACACTGCCACCTCCATGGCTAAGCAGATAAAGGATTAGTGGTTGATCCTGTTTGAGCCAGGCAGTTTGGCTCAGCCGACTTTCACACAACACGCACACACACACACACACACACACACACTTATACTGTATAAATGGTAAGTTTACAGTTTTGTTTCATACTCAGCGCAATATTTTCCCTTCATCACTTCATTAAAATAAAATGAGAGAAGTTCATCTGTTGCATTTTATTTGTAACCTTTTTGTGCACCTAAGCATGTTTTCATTAGAATTTTTTTAATTACTATACTGGATACAGGATACAGAATAACAGTTCCATGTTATATATTTTGAACTTCACTTGAATGCAGCGTGTGTCAAAACTGTGAGTCATGCTTTCAGCTGGGTGTTGCATAAAAAAAATCCAGCAGGATTCACCTGAATAAAACACCTGAAACTGAGCTAATGGCATCATTTAGCTGGCTTTAACGGGAAATGTAAATACTATCATTAGTATCCTTAATACTGATGTTATGTTTAATTACACAGGTATTATTTGTAAACAGCTGTGTAGGGTCTGTCAGTGCAACTGGTGCCAGCTCTTCCATCAGTAATATTAATCTATGCCAGGGGTATGGAACCTCCAGGTTCCGGGCCGTATACGAGGTCAAGCGTAGCGGGAGAGACGGGGGAGATTGATGGGTGTCAATCATAGCAGCTGCTGTGAAAAAAGATCCTGAAAGCAAACTTTTTTCAGGAGAAAACAGGTGACATTTTTCTCGTTCAAGTAAAAACCCGTGAATTTAGTTTGTGTCGAATCGCTGGTCGTGTTGGAGTCCGACCTGAAGAAACCTTACTGGAACCGGAGGAGTTTACCGGACCAGTTCCAGCACTTCGTCTGAGACTGGATGAGTAACGTACGGTGGCCCAGAAGGTTCAACGAATACAAAAGCTGCAACACAACCACAAAAAGCCAGCTTTCCGCAGTCGCGTTGCGGCTTTCCGCCGTCGCGTTGCGGCTTTTCGTTGTCGCGTTGCGGCTTTTCGTTGTCGCGTTGCGGCTTTTCGTTGTCGCGTTGCGGCTTTTCGTTGTCGCGTTGCGGCTTTTCGTTGTCGCGTTGCGGCTTTTCGTTGTCGCGTTGCAGCTTTTCGTTGTCGCGTTGCGGCTTTTGTTGTCGTGTTGCGGCTTTCGTTGTCATGCTGCTCCTGGCGGGGGCCAAAGCACCGGGGGTAACCCTGAGTGTTACGTTGATCCGCAGCATGTAGCTCAGACCCAGCGTAGCGTTAGCCACCATTAGCCGCTGTTAGCTTTGCCCTTGGGCTCTGTGGCTTAACCTGGCGGGGCCCAAAGCACCAGGCGAAACCCTGAGTGCTTCACGGACCCGCAACACAAAGCTGTGTCGGACCAGGAGCACTGTACGAAGCTCCGGACACGCTCGCACCATTACCCGACAACGAGGTGTTGCATCTCCGCCGGACTTTGTGCTCTGGATCCGGCGGCGATGCAACACCTCGTTCTCGGATCTAACAGCCCAGTGGAATAGTCCAATATAACCAGTCAATCACAGGGGAAGTGTGGGCGCTGACTCTGATGGAATGGGCGGGGCTGAACCTGGTGCAGCTCCACCTTTATGGTTCTGCAGCGAGCGGCCTCTCACCCTACATGACGAGACGCCACTGAGCACCTGTTAAACCCCTGTGCATTTGGACACATTTTTCTAGAGATGAAACAAAAAACTGACATAAAAAAGGTATAACACACACACACACACACACACACACACACACCTCTCACTTTAGGTAATTTACCCAGCAGGAATGTTAAAATGTCAGTTCAGCACAAAATCCATCAAACTTTCATTCCAATCAGCTTTTTCTTCTCTCAGCTCGAATCAGAGGACTCTCCCATCTTAGAATTTTAATTTTAATCTGCAGATTTTCCTGAAATGAGGAGGACAGTAAAGCCCAGGGAATACGTTTCTCATTTAATTTTAATACCGTTTCACTTTTCAATTATTTTTTCCTCCAAGTTGCAGAGGATGAGATGAAAAGGCTTTATATTAAAAAGACTTCCCGTCTAATTCCTCCACCTTGTGTGGTTTAAAAAAGGAGTCTGGTTTCATGGCAACCTGAAGGAATTCAGACGAAAAGAGAAACGATTCAGAAGGAGCAATGGGCTGAAAACGGAGCCGACAGCGTGGAGCTAGCACCTCTTCACATGCAGGTTCAGGAGACGTACTAATGGAAACTCCACATGTTGTGACCTAATCACAATTATACAGAAAAAGCACGCAGTGGAGTCACATGGAGCCAAACAGCAATTAGCACAAAGTGTCTGCTTTTAAAAAACACTCCAATAATCAGAGTTTCAAAAGCTCCGGAGAACATTTCATCCAGTCCCTGCACAGACAGCACTGATAAAACCAGCTAAAAAGAAAAGAATTTCATCTGCAGGCCTGAATATTAGGATTCAAGAGAAAAACAAGAAGTTTTTACATCCATGTTTTGATGAAAAAAGGTTTCAGTGAAAACACTTTTAAAGAAACCTCAGAGAATATTTCTAACTTTATCAGGTGATTCTTGCTTCAGCCTTCAGGTTTATCCTATAACTGACCCTTTAAAATAAAACAGGAGGAGTTTCTGCAGCAGCCAGAACTTCATTACAGTTTTAACCATTTCAAATAGAAATTAGATTTATTTTACAAACGTAGAGAAACTGGTCTGCAGCTCATTTTATTAATAAAACATTTGTGAGAAATAGTGAAAATTTGTAGGTTTAAATAGTTTAAAAACATGTTTGTCTATTAGACTTTGACTTGTGTTTTAAAGTGTTTAAATACAATTATTTTTACTAATGACATTAAATGAAAAGCTATAAGTCATACCTGTAACTTCTCTTTCCTCCCTTCGTCCTCCAGTTCAGGTTGGTTCTTTGCTGCCGTCGCCAAAAAGGACAAATTATTAAATTAATATTAATTAGAGGAACTCAACTTCTAAAACAGGACTAAAGGCTCCTTAATGCTTGATTTTAAAAGTGGAAAAAACTGAAGCTAAACTTCTGTCTCTGACGCAGCAGGTTACACGTTTGAAAAATGTGAGTTCAGTCACCAAAGAAAAGAAAAAAGTCTGATTTTAAAGTGTCAGGTATGGAAGCCTGTTTCTTCCACATGAAAGAAAAAATAAGATATTTTGGTACAAAAACTGGTTTTAAAAGTCTTAATATAAATGTTTAAATACACAAAGTTAATAATTAGTAGACTCAAAAACTTAAAGATTCAAAGTCAAAACTGTAAAACAAGTCAAGTCTGACATTCAGTCATATTTTAAAGATTCAATTTCATAATATGAGATAAAAAATAAATATGAAAATCAAATAATCTAAGTTGAAAGACTCAACTAAAAGTTATGGGGGAAAAAAAAGAGACTAAAGGCATAGTATGCAGTTTAGATGTTTTAGCGCCCCCTACTGTCCGTTTGAAATCACTGCAGTAAAAATGTTAGCATCGTTTCTGCTCAGAAAGCCCTAAATCTCCCTGTTAAATGTCTCCTCAGCCTTCACTGCTTTCTACTGGAGCGCTTCATCACTCAAAGAAATCAGCTGTGTTCAAGCAGGGAGAGATGGGAAAAATCAGGAATCATGAGCTAAAAACACTCCGGAGCTAGCTTAACAGCTAGCCACATTGGGTTAGCCTAACCCTCTGAGATACGTGACTTTGTGAGACTTCAGGCGGACCAGAGACTCAGAAGTTACAAACGTGGTATTCTGGATCCAAGCAGCAGATGGCGCTGAGGGACTTCTTATTTAAAGTGGCATTCAAAGTCAATACGATGGGATTTAAAGATATAAGTTTCAGTAAGCAATAAAATGAAATTTTCCAAATGAGATCTGATCTTTTATCAAGATTTTTAATAATAACAATAATAATGCCTTTTTTGTTGTTTGTTCATTCAGAAACTAAAGTTTCAGGGAGCAAACTCAGAGACCATATTTTATTTCTATTTTCTAAGGAGAATTTGGGGGAACCTGAAATGAGACTCTGAAAACAGCCGACAGACCGTTTGTCTCTGGCAGGAAGCGGCGATAAATTTACTCAGAGGTCTTTAACCAATCAAGTTATCTTGTTACGTCCTTTAAGACATTTACATGTAGCTGATTGAATCACAAAGGCTGAGATTAGAAATCCTGAGAGACACTTTAACAGAACAGAACTCTGGATTTATTCTCCCATCAGGAGTCAGCGATGGCAGACAGACGACAGGAGATTAAGATGTCATTTATATCAATAATGTCACTGTAACCTGCAGGTCTTTGTGATTAAATACCTGCAGTCATCGTACATCAGCATGAATAATACATGCACTCCATCTCAGTCTTTAAACTGAAGGATGTGCAGTTAGAAACAGCAGGAGACTTTATGTCATTTATAAAACAGCAGCACGAGCTACAGAAGCAGCTACGTGACCTTCAGTGGCCGTTAAAAGAAAAACACTTCAACGTTTAGATGTAAAAGAACAAATGTGGACAATCTGCTCGGCTAGAAGTACAGCCCAGGAGCAGATATCTGCAATAAAGTGACACAGAAGATGAACAAACATCACATAATACACTGACATATTTAGGTATGTCGATAAAATGACACAAATCTAAAATAATGAAGGAGTTGTGTGGGTGAAGTTAGACATTTTCTGAAAGTAGACGTTAAAATACTGTGATGTGACAGTGATTTCTGTTTTGGTTTTGTGTGAAACAAAGTGGGGAGGAAAAAAAACTATGAAAACAAATATTTGTCCCTACACTGTCAGAAATAAAGGACAAGAATTGTACCTTCTTTTGTCACTGGGGTGGTACCCTCAAAAGTACAGTTTTGTACCTTTAACTGGGGGTTGTATCCTAAGGGGTACATATTTGTACCCCTTAGGATACATATTTGTACCCCTTAGGATACACATTTGTACCCTTTAGGGGAACAAATTTCCACCCTAAGGTACATGTTTGACTAGTAAAAAGGTACAAAATTGTACCTTTTGAGGGTACCATCTTGAACCTTAACTGGGGGTACAAATTTTTACCCTTGTAGTTTGTACCTTTTACTAGTCACACTTGTACCTTAGGGTACAAATTTGTACCCCTTAGGGGACACATATGTCCCCTAAGGAGTATAAATATGTACCCTAAAAAGGTACATATTTGTTTCCCTTAGGATATAACCCCCAGTTAAAGGTACAAAACTGTACTTTTGAGGGTACCACCCCAGTGACAAAAGAAGGTACAATTCTTGTCCTTTATTTCTGACAGTGTATTGTAAAAATTACATTTTTTTTTTTACAGTGTACATGGTTGTGGCAAAGTTACGTTATCAGTTGATGTCATCTTATACAAATTAGATCATTATTATTTCAGACTTGTTTTTTGTTTTTGTTTTTTCTTCTGGTTTCTTTCATACATTTTTGGCACTTTTACTACTTCTGCAACTTAACTGCAAGTAAAAATCAGAACATGGAGCTCGTTCATTCAAGACTAACTGTATTCCCAATGCAACTTTTTCTATTTAAAAGCTTTTTTTTTTTTTTTATAAATGTTTGGTCAAACTTCTTATTTCTCTCATTTATAATATATATTCCTTCTCATAATTACAGTGCTAATGTCAAATATAGTTATCTAATTGTGATATAAAACATTTTTATAGCACTTTTCTAATTCATGGACATTCATTCACACGCTGACAGCAGTGAGCTACATCGTCACCACAGAAGTACAACCGCCAGCAACCCTCTGACCACCGCCAGCAGGTGTAGGTGAAGTGAACAAAATGACCCAGCCAGAATCAAACCAACAACCCTCCAGTTTCAAGACGAACGCCCTGAGCTACTGTAGTTCATATTCATAAAATCCCCCAGAGGAAAACGGGTTAAGACCTCACCTCCTGCTGTTTCTCTGCTTTAGAAGAGTTTGAGTCCTCCTCAATGCGTCCAAACTAAACAGGACGTTAACAGGACTTCGTTTTAGACGTCTGAGCACGTTGATGTCATCTATCAGCTCTAACTCTGTACAGACAGTCATTCTGTTTCTTAATTAACTGATTGACCCACACCTGTGTATCATTAACACACACACACACACACCTTCTCTTACTCCAGCAGCTCCTCAGGTTGTTTTTCAATCAAGATTTTTACATTTAGTTTATAAACCTATTAGTGTCCATTATTATTACACCTGTCTGAGGCTTTAAGACACTAAATCACAAAGGTCAACCTTGACCTAAAGTCCCTTTCTTCTAGAATTCACTGGAAGCATCTTGTCTGCATCAATCCCAGTAAAACAATACTAATCCTGTTGATGTTCCATCTGCTGACGACATGATGATTACTGTATCCTCACTTTGAACTGAACTGTTTTCTCACACCAACATGTTTTAAACACTGTCTGCAGGTACATATTTCCACCAGCAGATGGCAGCGTTTTACCATTTTGTAAGAGAGTCATTCTTTCTAGAACGTCTTTCAAGATTAAAACCTCAAAACATCAAGATAAAAAAGAAAGATTTAAAATAAGCCAAGAAACATTCAAGTAAGAACAGATAAAATAATCATAGGATAATAAACAGACGAGGCTTTAGTCCAGACCTGAACAGGGAGCCGTGCAGAGGCCAGGACTGGTTTGATTTTTCACTAACATGTGGCTGAACAACAATAAAATACTAATTAAAATGTGTTTTTAAACATAAAGGATACACTGTTAATACTGTATTTGGCAGGTTTTTGTTTTTTAATTTAATTTAATGGTAAATGGGACCGGCTGCATGGTGGCGCAGCTGGTTAGCACTGTTGCCTCGCAGCAAGGAGGTCGTGGGTTCGCGTCCCGGCTCTGCGGCCTCTCTGCGTGGAGTTTGCATGTTCTCCCCGTGCGTGCGTGGGTTTCCTCCGGGTACTCTGGTTTCCTCCCACAGTCCAAAGACATGACTGTCAGGCTAATTGGGCTGGTAAATTGTCCTTAGGTGTGAGTGGGTGTGTGGTTGTTTGTCTCGTTCGTCTCTGTGTGGCCCTGCAATGGACTGGCGACCTGTCCAGGGTGTCCCCCGCCTCTCGCCCCTTGACCGCTGGAGATAGGCACCAGCTCCCCCCGCGACCCTCTGTGGAGGAATAAGCGGCTACAGAAGATGGATGGATGGATGGATGGTAAATGGGACCAAAAACAGTCACTTTTACTAAAAACAGAACTGTGAGAATCGGTCACAGAACTAACAATCAGCTCAAATAAAACATAAGAAAATAACTGGAAAATAGTCTACTCACCCAATCCAGGGATTTGTAGGCTTTTCTTTTATTAAGGTAAACATATACGGCTTTTTACTACTATCTATACAGACTAATTAATCTCAAATTAAATGTAATTTTGAGCAGTGTAAATAAAACATATAAAGTGTGGACACCTCCGGCTTAGAGAGCAGCTGCTTTTAGACAAAAAGTAGGTCAACAGTGAACTATTATAATCAATACGGGATGAAATAAAAGCATAAATAACTTTAGTGGGATCAAAACATACATTTTAAAACATGACATCAATATTTCCTTAATGTATATTTAAATCAATCAATCAAAATAATTAATCCCAAAAGAAATGTGATATTTGCACTAATGTATATGCATATGGTTCTAACTCAGTATACGGATTATCTGAGAAAGAATTGTTGTAACTACCTAAAAATGAGCTGCTAATTTGTCACTGATCTGCAGCAGTGTCTCTGACTCTAGCCATGAGTGTCGCCCTGGTCGGAGGAGTGCTTCCTGAGATGTTTTTAATGTTCCACATGATTCGATCTCTGGTTCCTTCTGACGCTTCATGACGCTTCATCAGCTCGTCTCTACTGACAGGAAGGAACGAAAACCGAACTGCGTGAAGCAGAAAGGAAACGAAGAGCCGAGCAACCGCATCTGAGAAAGAAGAGACTAGAAATACTGGGAGGGTTAACAGAATACCAGGAGAGAAAAAAAACTATCAAAGAAACACAAGAGGTTCCATAACTAAAAGATCAAACAGTAAAACCCTAAAGCTAAAACTATTTAACTAGGGATGCACCGATACCGATATTAGTATTGGGCCGATACCGATACAATGTACTTGTACTCGTTAAAGTTAACCGATACACACTCAGAAATGAAAGGACAGATTTGTACCTTTTTTGTCACTGGGGTGGTACCCTCAAAAGTACAACTTTGTACCTTTAACTGCAGGGTTGTATCCTAAGGGGTACAAATTTGTACCCTAAGGTACAGGTTTGACTAGTAAAAGGTGCAAACTATAAAGGTGAAAATTTGTACCCCCAGTTAAGGTTCAAAATGGTACCCTCAAAAGGTACAATTTTGTACCTTAACTGGGGGTACACATGTTTACCCTTGTCGTTTGTACCTTTTACTAGTCAAACGTGTACCTTAGGGTACAAATTTGTACCCCTTAGGATACAACCCTGCAGTTAAAGGTACAAAGTTGTACTTTTGAGGGTACCACCCCAGTGACAAAAAAAGGTACAATTATGTCCTTTCATTTCTGAGAGTGTACCGGTATCAGTATTGTCCAGATACCGATACTGGTATACCGATACCATGTAGTCGTACTTGTTAAAGTTAACGGAAAATAGAAGAAAATAGAACCTATCTTCCAATTCATTGTATTTTTTTGTGCGGTAGAAGTATCAGTATCGGTACTCTGTATCGACAAGTATCGGTATCGTATCGGTTTGAAAAAAAGTGGTATTGGTGAATCCCTAAATTTAACAAAATGCCTGATATTTGAAATGGTTAAATAAAACACCAAACCCCCCAACGCCATGACACCTTGTTCAGGTGACTTGTAGAAACCAGAGCCAGTCGAAGCGTTGTGTGAATTTTGGGGCCAAAGTGATAAAAAGCTGCCGTCCGTCACAAAGAGGGACACCTGCAGACCTGAAGCACACCGGAGGGTTGGTTTTGGGCATATGGTGCTAATTGTGTCCCTGCAATTTGTATTCATGAGTTTTTGCACAAACATATGTGAATACACTTTGTGTGTGTGTGTGTGTGTGTGTGTGTGTGTGCGTTGGCTCCTCTCTCTCACCCCCCTTCGCTCTGTCTCTCCTGCCAGTAGCTAATTGATCTGGCTCCATCCTGACGGCTCGACTTGCTCTAGTAGTTCATTAATTAACTTAACTTTTAATTTGCTTCCACTCGGCGGCGGACTGAAGCAGGAACGACGACTCGGTTCGACCACACGTTAGGGTTTTGTCTGAGAGCGGGGGTCACAGCCTGTATACTAACCCAGGGGTGAAAGGTCACTCACTACATGTACTCAACCCTCATCAGCGCTGCTCAACATCAGTTTCTCTCTTTCATGAATATTCATTTACTCTGCCTTTTCTTGTCAAGTACTGCTCCATTTTCTTGTCCATTTCTGCATCGCTGTGATTTTTTAAATGTACATGAATTATTATTTAATTGGCACATAACACAAATTACCATCAACTTACATCTGCATGCGGTTAATGAGGCTCTTGATTAATAGCAATTATCGTGCAATTACTTCACCAGGTGCTGAGATGTCTAAGTTTGAAAAGTCGCTTTCGTCTCCGTAACTCTCCTGGAACAAAGGCAGCTTTCACTCCTGCTGACAGATTTAGGAGCTCGAACAATGAAAAAACAAGCTGGTGACAAGACAACACGTCAAACTGAGAGCTTAAAAGCTTCGTTCTGCAGTTAAACAAGAGTCAGGTGCCAGAACGATCGCTCCGTTTATGACGCAAATACACTTCCTTTCAAAGTCTTCATTAATAAAACTCATCTGCACAGACAAAACGAGTTGTTCTCATAATTAAAAATATTCTCTAATATTAATCAAATTGCAGATCTCCTTAAAGCATGCAAATATTATACATTTAGTTCTGCTGTTTGCACATGCTGGAGTCAGAGTTCCGTTTTACATTTGAGCAAATAATCTTTCTTTGGTACTTTATCTTGAAATATCAGTATGACATCTGTGATATGGAACAGGCTAATTAAGTTAAAAGGATGTAAAGAATATAAATAGTTTCTACAAATTCTGAAAATAAATGTTGATTCTCTGCAGGGTTTTGTTGTAACTAACTGCTAAATGATGCAGATTGTCTAAAACAGACGAGTGAAGATCAGAGGGTTAAAGGGATGTTTGGGTCGGCCTATCACTTATTTATCAGTAAGGGCCACGCCCACCGACCGGGGACAAATTAGCAGCTGATTTTTGAGTATTTAAAACAACTCCTGCTCCTAAAGTCCGTTTATAAACCCTACCATTTAGCATGAGACGTTTTACTGTCATGGATCTCTCCAGCCTCTCGCTCCTTGATTGCTGGAGAGGAAGCAGCTCCCCCTTACTGGAGGAAGCGGTTAGGGAAATGGATGAATGAATGATGATACAGTAGCACAGTAATGTTTTTCAGTAGAAACAAACGGTTAAAGTTGACTTTGATCAGGCAGCAGAACACATTAAAGGTCCAGGTCAGACTCTCAGGGAACCAGATCAAAGAGCAGTTCCTAACCGAGGAAGAGGAGGCCAGGATGGCTGCACTGGGGGAGGAAGAGGAGCAGATGATGAAGGAGAAGATGGAGGCTCTGAGCAGAGAGATAGCGGCTCCTACAGACACCATCAGAACCACAGAGGACGTCTCATTCCTGAAAGAGTCCAGCGCTGCCCCCTGCTGGAGGGTCCACAGCTGCCCTCAGGAGCTCCGATAGACCAGACCAAACATCTGGGCAACCTGGCCTTCAACATCTGGAGCAACATGAAGCACCTGGTCTCCTACACTCCCATCATTCTGGACCCAAACACTGCTGGTCCAGACCTCATCCTGTCTGAAGATCTGACCAGTTTAAGGTGAGGAGAGAGACAGCAGCTCCCTGAGAGGTTCAGGAGAAGTTTGGAGTTCTGAGGATTTAAACTCTGGGATTCACAGCTGGGTTGTTGATGATGGAGGCTGAAAAAACCAGAGGCTTGGTGTGACAGGAGACTCCGATGAGAGGAAGGGAATCTCAAACTCCGATGGCTGGGAATATTATCGGGAAATACTCAATGAGCTCATCCAGACGTCTCCCAGTAGCTCCAGAATGAATCTGGACTGGAGGAAAGCTGATCCTAATAAAACACACACACACACACACACACACACACACACACACACACACACACACACACACACACACACACACACACACACACACACACAGGGGCTGTTTCTACGTATACTTTAATCCTGAGGATGAATTTAACATTTTCCCACAGAAGATCTCAGTGATAAACCAGCGGATCTGATGAGACGTTGATGCTGAAAACAAAGTTCTCTTGATCAGTTTGAAGCTCAGAGATCAGAAACAGGAAGCTGAAGACGCATTGATCTGATTGGACGGATCAGTTTGTAGTAAGTATTCTAAATGCGACATGAAGTCGATGTGATGTTTGGTAAACTCAAGTGAGATGAGCAGAAATTACATTTAAGGTTTTAAGAAACAATTATTAGAACATTTTTCAGACTGAAGGTCTGCTGAAAGTTTTACTAATCTAAATGTACCTTTTAATTCTGACCAGCAGGGGGCAGCACAGCTTCACTCTATCAGCTGATGAAACCTCAGCAGCATTTATCTGATGTTTTCATGATGCACTTTAAAAAATGTCACCTTTATAGAGCTAAAACATATCAAGAATACTTTCTACTTCACAATATTCAGAACTTTATTCAGTATTTTAAAACAAACTAACTATAGTTTAATTTATTCATATAAATAATTGTTGCACTTTTATCACAATTGAATTCATTATCAGTGTTTCAGCGTGTGCTCAGAAAACAACTCTTTAAAATGAGAACTAAATAAGTTTATTGACATCAAATTCATTATTTTGTATTCAAACTGTTTTCAAATATCCTAATCACAGAAACAGTAGAGAGACTGAAAGTGTCTCTAAATTCTGTGAATTTGTAAGAAATTCCTTCTACATTTTTTAAACCACAACATTTCTATAAGGTTATTTGTTGCTTTGGGGAAAAGTGTCAGCAAAATAAACAAATACATTTTGACCTTTTTAAAGGGAAATGATACAACTTTTGCTGGTGAAGGTTCTCAGTCATCCAGGTGATGATAATCCAAAAAAGGGTTTTAAATAAAGGCGACTGGACTTATTTGTCCAGTTGAACACAGTGGAGCGAACACCTGAACACAGTGGAGCGAACACCTGAACACAGTGGAGCGAACACCTGAACACAGTGGAGCAAACACCTGAACACAGTGGAGCGAACACCTGAACACAGTGGAGCGAACACCTGAACACAGTGGAGCGAACACCTTCCCAGGAGGCAGGAAGGAGGTGTGTCACAGACAGAGGAAGATAAGCACAGTTTATAAGATTCTCTCTCTCCTTTACTACACACAGAGTTGACAAAGCTACTCGGATGAGCAGCGAAACGTCTTCAAAGAACCAAATAAGTCCAGTTGCCTTTATTTAAAACCCTTTTTTGGATATACAACTTTTATTTCTTTCTCAATGAGCTAAAGGTATTTGTCATGTTTGTGTGTCTAAACTAAAAATAGTGCAGACTTTAAGCCATTTAAACCCCCAAAATACTATTTTTACAAAGAAATTATAATTTATTCAAAAGGTCATTTTATTTCTTGTTTGTTTTTTTTATTGCTCGTAAATCACATACACAATATAAATTCTACCAAAGTCCTGGGTTTCGATCAGCAGCATTTAGTGACCCACAGGTCATTTAGGCAGATTCAGTCCTGATTCATTTCTATGTGAAGTTTTATATATCGTATTTATGTTTTCCTTTTGGGTATTATGACTCACATTATGACCACTGTATATATTTTTGTGTTACAGTGTTTGTATTAGGATTTAGGACAGCTTCACTACCTCACCTGTTCTGATGGCTTTAATATTAGACACGTTACACATGCATGTTAGATATCTTATTGATATATACTTTTATTAGGTATCTTTGAACAGGTACTACTTAAAGATGGTTGAGTTTCTCAGTCTGAAGGAGGACACTGCCCTGAAGTTAACGGGCTTCCGTGTTTTCATGCTCCATACTTTGATCCTGCACCCACTCCAAGTGGATAGTTCTTTTTTTTTATGTGTGCATTTTTATGTTTTACCACAGGCCGTTTGCAGCCTGTTGATGCAGAGATGATGTTAGAAAGGAAACAAAAAGAGAACAAACTTGTTCCTAATGCAAGGCTTTACAAATTTACAATAGAAAAAAATCAAGTATTTCTCTCTTTTAGGAGCACAAACCATCACTGGCTAAAAAGCAGACTTGTGAGCTCCATTCATAAAACTTAAATCTTTTAAATTAAGACCCAGATCCTGTTGTTTCAGTTGTTTTTTATTTTTATTTTTATTATTTTACTAAGAAGAGTCCCTCAGATTCAAAACCTGTTTTCTAAGGAAGTCTGAGCCAAGATGACAGCATCGAAGTTCAACAATTAAAAACAAACAAATCTAGATTAAAAACAACAAACAGTTCAGACCAACGAGGCATTAACGGTCTGCTAACAGGACACGTGTTTCAGTGTTTAGCTAGTCCTTAATCCTATTAGTGGATAGGTCCATGTCGACAGGTGGTTCCGTTTATAATGGTTCTGTAACTTTCACCAAAGACAGTAAAGTCTCCAGGTCATGTCCAAATCCAGGGGATGTAATGCTTTTATTTTGATAAGACAAATACACAAGACCCTTTTAATGTCTTGAATCTAAACCAACACATTTATAAAAATCATATCACTTTGTTTTATTTTGTCCTTAAAATACTGGGTTTACTTTATTCTTTGGGAGAAAAAATCAACAGTTATTTCAGCATTTAAAAAAGAATTCTTGTTGCCTGCAAGTACTTTGAATTTCATGATTTTAGCCCATGTGGCCGTTGGTCTCTACTGATTTAGAACAATAACAAAATAAAGACATAAGCATCCTGTAAAACTAGAGAAATGTAGAAAACCCTCCAGAATCTTTAAAAACAGAAGCTCCTCAGTTAAAATGGTTTCAGGGTCATAAACCAGAGGATATTCGTGTAAAAAAAGAAAGAAGTGCCCAAATCAAAGCTTTAATTTCACTAAATTTCACTGCTATGTCGATGACACTTCATACAAAAAGCATTACCTCCACTACTGTCTAACAAACTGCCTCAATGCCTTAAAATTCTGGATTTCTACAAACTCCAAGCTCAGTTGCAAAAAATCTGAATTGATCATAACTGAACCAAATCCCTCCTCACACTCAGATGATTATACCATCTCTCCATCCCCTCAGATCAGAAACCTGGGACTCATTTTTGACCCTACACTCCTTCCTAGCACACATCCATCATATCACTAAAACAGCCTTCTTTCACCTTCGAAACATTGCCCGTCCCTCCCTATTCTGTCCTCTACTGCAGCAGAAACCCTCCTCCACGCCTTCATCTACCGGTAGATTACTGCAACAGCCTATGGGTCTTCCTTCCACACACAAAGAAACTATTCAAAACTCAGCTGCACAACCAGGTAGGTCACATAACTCCGGTCCTAAAACACCTCCATTGGCTTCCTATCCAGCAGCATCCAGGATCTTACTCATCGCCTACAAGGCCCTCGATAACCTCGCCCCTTGTTATCTCTGACCTTCTGTCACCATCGCCCGCCTCCAATCTCCTCTCTCACACAATAACTTCAAAACATCACACCACTGGGGACAGAGCTCTTTCTGTGGCTGCTCCCACCTTAAGGAACTCTCCTCCAACGTATTCCGACTCACCTCAGAAATTCAAAAAATGTCTGAAAACTGATAAACCTTACCTGACCAGGGGACCCACGCCACTTCCTGTTTAAATTCCTTCCAAAGACAGGCATAATGTTTATTAATGTTTATTCATGATGCATATCCTCTGAACGGGAAGAATCTCGTCTAAACAACATTTTCTACCTCAACATGATTAAATTCCAATAATAAGCAATTAAATAGAAAAAACGAAAAAAGACGCTAAATTAACACACCAAGAAAAACACACAAAAGTAACAATTCATCATAATCCTATCCACACAAACCACAGTTTAAATTAAAGCCCAAACTTTTCTCTTTCCAACAACATGTGTATCATCACCCTACATGCAAAATTCACTGAGATAGCTGGCAACAAATATGGAAATTGAGGCGGATTTCCTCAAATATAAACCTGGTCCTGCCTCTTTTTTCTTGAATGGGTAAATAGCCATTTTGTTGATTTTCCTAAAAATCCTCAAAAACTTTTTTTTTTTTTAGATGGAACTACTATCTATGGTGAAATATAAGTGGGGAAAAATTAAAAAAAAAAACTGAGAAATGTGTACTGGCCCACAGGTGCCTAAATGTGCCAAAATGGCTAAATTACAAGGTCCGCCTGGACCTTTATCCACTAACACCTCTCTAAATCATCTGGTTTTTACTTTTTGGGCATTAATTTTGGCTCAGCAAAGGGTAAGATGTTGTTCTTTGGATTGCTAGATGTTTTGGATTGCAACTGAATACTTTCAAGGGAATAATAACATTGCAAAGTGATATTTTTAAAGGCGGAAATTAAGTTTTTTTAAATTTTCTGGTGTGTGCCAATATTATTTAATTTCAGTCAGAAAGACAAGTGTTGATTTTTAGACATTTGGAGTATTCTCTGGAGTCTGACCTTTATTCTGGTACCAAAACCATTCAAATAAACCTTGTAGTTCTTGAGATATATCCAATTCATTTTGGTCATTTTTGATCAAATCTCTAAAAACAGGCAGTTAAACCCTGTTCATTTATTTGACCGTATATCTTGTTGTAAAGCATCTTTGACTAAAACGTTTGCATTTTTATTATAATTATTATTAAAGTTTCTGTTTCTAATGGATGTTTAGGAACTCTTCTCCAGGTTTCTTATTCATTTTATTCTCACAGAAACATCAAACACACATTTTACTAACAGGCCTCATTAGACAGATGCAAACATCTGAACCCTCTTTACACACAGGAAGTGTGTGTTTGTGCTTTTTGTGTAATCGTGAATAGGACGTGTGTGTGTTTTTTTTTATCAGTGCTGCTCGTTGCTGGGGAGTGGGGCAGCCCTGCAGCTTCATTCTGTTTATTCTGCTTTTAATTTGCTCTTTTTATGACGACCCGTTAACCTGAACTCCTGATAGTCTGACAGTTTGTCTTCTTTAATCTCTGAATTTGAACCAAACATTTGATATTAAAGTCCCATTTGAAGCATTTCCACTGAGTGAATTTTCTTTTAATGTTTTAAAAATGAAACATGAACATTGTTCAGACAAGCTGTTCGACACAACATTCAGACCCGTGTGCGCCGAGAGTCCTTATTAGTCAGAGTTTTAGTTGTAAACAGGTTTTTATAAGGTAAAGTCAACCGCTTCAATTAGTTGACTAACAGATCGGAGCTGAAGGACTCAACATCATTATGGGGCTTTTTATTAAAGACTGGCTCTGATTATACTGAGGAATTATTACTGATGATTACATTTAATTGAAACATCATAATAAAGGCGCATTAGAGCCAGTGAGAATAAAAACAAGGAGGAAGTTTTAAGATTAAAGTAAAAATATTATTTCCAGATAAAAGTCGTTAATTTCATGACCCTCCTGAGGAAGTGAACCCTGCTGTGATCCAGAACCTGTTTCTATTATTGGAACTCAGAGCTCTGGGTGAGTTTTGACTCAACAATAAGACATTTTACTGAGCTTCCTTCAACCCTTCACAATAAGAGTCTAAAATAGCTTGCTCAATGGTAACTATATTATGATGCCAATCCTATAAAGTCTTTAGAAATACTAAAGACTTGGTTTGACAACAATAAATTATCATTAAATTCAAGTAAAACTAAATACATTATATTTGGAAAACAAAAGCTCTCAAAACTGATAATAAATGGTGCAGAAATTGAAAGAGTAAGTCAATATAAATTCTTACAATAGACCAAAGGTTAAGCTGGAAAAAGCACATAGAAAATGTTCAAACTAAAATGTCAATAACTATTGCTGTATTGAATAAATCAAAACTTAAATAGTAAATCCCTCCTAGTCCTATACCAAACACTGGTACTTCCACACATGACTTACTGTCTGGAGGTCTGGAGAAACACTTTCAAGACTCGGACTAAACCTATATTTTTACTACAGAAAAGAGTAACTCAGAGTAATATTAATGCTTGTTTTAATTACTGTTTTACAAAGTAGTCTTGTAGAAAATTGTATTTGTAAAAAGGGTTATAGGCATACAAAAGCCAGGCTTCAGCCTACTTCTTTTTGGTAACATTTTGCAAATTGTATTATTGTAATGTTCTCCTTTACATGAAAAATGACCAAAATAAACAAATCTGAATGAAGGTGCTTAGAGTGTATACAGCTGGAAGGTAAGACGTTTCTCCAACTTGGTAAAGATAAAACTGAAAAATTAAATTCCGACCCAAAAAACGGCTCTAATAATAAAAACTCTTGGTCCTTTTTCCTCTAATGCCAAGTCTTCCATGAGGAGCTGAATGAAGACCTCAACATGTCAAGTTGTGACGAAGCCATAACCACCCAGACCAGGTGTGTTAAAGCAGCTAAAACCTCCTCTGGGACTGGAGCTGGTGACCACCGGTTTAGGACTTTTTATAATTAATACATTTTTATTAGAACTGAAATAAACTGGTTTCAAACAACGGGCTTAAGACCTGAAATGGACTTGTTGCTTTATAGCGATTTGAGATGTTTTGCTGTGAACTGGAGCTTCATAATAAGGAAACCGTTAACGCACTAAAACACATCAGAGCTCAGTTGTTAAATAAAACCTGCTGGATGTCCATCCTGATATGGAATACTGTGTTAAAGGATGCCACATTAGTTGATGAAGAGGACACTAATCAACCTGCAGATGCTTCATTTGAAGTCATCAAGAAATTTAACCTGATAACTGAAGCATCAGGTGAGTCCAGGTAGCTAAAGGTCTCAGCGGCAGCTCTAAATGGTTCCCAGTATTGTATGGCGCCACCTGCTGGTAGCAGCCTGACAGTGTCGGGGCTCCTGATGAGATGATGGACGGTGTCCTGGAGTATCTCCTCCCAGATCCTGACCAGGACATCACTGAGCTCCTGGACAGTCTGAGGTCCACCTGGTGGACCTAAACGTGATGTCCCAGAGACGTTCTACTGGATTCAGATGTGCACCAGTGACGGTCTAACAATGGGTCTAAGGGTTTCATCCTGATACCTGATGGCAGTCAGGGTTCCATCATCTGCCTCTCCAGACCAACACTGACCCACCACCAAACCCATCATGCTCATTAATGCAGCGCCATAAAGTTCACCACGGATTCTCCAGACCCTTTAACGTCTGTTGCATCAGTTTAAAGTCAACCTGCACTGATCTGTGAAAGTTCAGACCAGTCCTGGACCTGTAAACATCTGAAGATTAGCTGCAGCAGTGTCTCTCCTGATCTGACTAGCTATGAGTAACATGATTACTTCCTGTTTCTAAAGACCCCGTCTGCTTTGAGTGATGTCACTGATTCAGATTTCCTTACTGTAGATAACAACTGATAAAACACTCTAGTCTAGAACGACCCAAATATACATTTAAATTTAAATCAGCCTTTAAAATAAATAAAGAAACTTTGGATAGTACCTAACCTGTTTCAATTGTAAGAAGATTTTTATTTATGTGCATGTTTTGTTAGGTTACAAATGTCTGGTGCTAATCATAGAAAATTAGAATCAAAATCATTGATTTAGCTTAAAACCAAAATGACACCTTTCTGCTCTCTAGTCTATTTTGAAATCATTTTTATTTTCAGCGTACTGAAGCAAACAACTAACCTGGGAGAACATTTCAATTTCATGAAATTGATCTTTTTTCTCAAAACATTTGGTCCTCATCCACCAATATTAAGGCACACTATGCAGTTTTGGCTTGTTTTTTAGCACCCCCTAGTGTCCGTTTGAAATCTCTGCCGTAAAAACGTTAGCATTGTTTCTGCTAAGACAGCCCTAAATCTCCCTGTGTAAATGTCTCCTCAGCCTTCACAGCTTTCTACTGGAGCGGTTCATCACTCATTCAGAGAAACCAGCTGTGTTCAAGCAGGGAGAGATGGGAAAAATCAGGAATCATGAGCTGAAAACTAGTGGCGAGCTGTTAGCGGCGTCAACGCCAGCTTTTCCAGCTCGTTAATGCGATTGATGAGCTGAAGTTTCAGTTCAGAGTAAAAAGGTCTGTTTAGGTGTCACAGGGTTGTTCCTGGCTCAAACTGAGGCAGAGGTGGTTCCATCCTGATGCGCCAACACATGCATACTCTGTGCATTCAACTGCCTCACTTTTTTAAAGGCAAAATATTTTTTAGCTAAGCGTTCTAATTAGGGATGGACCGATACCGGTATCAGCCCTGATACTGTCTAATGCACATGTATCGGTTAAAGTTAACAGATACCATGAACCGATACTTAAAATATGATAAATCTGCAATAAAGTCACAAAAAATGGTTCATTTTTCTCTTTAAATTTGAGTTTTATGGTAATTTCATATTTTACATGTTAATTTGTCTTAGTTTAGTCAGTAAAGTCTGGTGCCTTTAGTCTCTTCAAGAAAGGTATAAGGTGGAAGTTGACTTTACTTTAACGATACCTAGTTTTCAAGATACCGGTATTTTTTTTGGTACCTATATGTATAATTCTGAGATAAAATAACAAGTAATAAAGTATTAAACTTTTTTTTTATTAAAAATTTTTTACAAACCATCATTTTTTTGGCATATTTATGCATTTACTATTATTACCGGTATTTATTGCTCACCTCGGGAACTTTCTGTTATGTCACTGTCTCTCCCCTCACACACCTCTGGATGAGGCTGGAAGCTCGGAGTCGGACTGAACACGGCGCTGCAGCAGCAAGTTAATTCCATGCGATGCGTGGCTTCGACTAATTGCTGGAATTCCTGTTTTTTGTGGCACAACTCTCATAGCATGTGTTGCATTTTGCTCTGTTCCCGTTTACCTTTCCAAAATGCAGCCAGACTTTAGAGTTTTTCAGAATTTTTAACCCAAAACTCGCTACGCTAACTGTTTTGAAAGGGATGGGAGGGGCTCTCTCTGTTCCTCCGCGTGTGTCTCCACCCGTGCAGCAGCGCCGGTGGCCAAATGAAGCAGGTAATTTACAGGGGATTTCATAGTAAAAGTACCGAAGTCTGTACAGTGTTTTTTCGGTACCGGTACCTACCGACAGATTTCGGTCGGTACTGGACTAGTACCGTGTTTCGGTGCCCTGCCCTACATAGCACCAACTAGCAGGAAAAGCTATTTTTGATCTTTTTCTGCAGCTGTTTTAGAGCTTTCCGGTGCACCGCTGCAGATACAGCGCCCCTATAGTGGCGCAACGCTGCAACTGCAGTTAAAATAACATCCATCCCTGCTGAAAAAACCAGCATAGACCAGCATATGCTGGTTCCAGCATATGTTGTGTTTTGGTGCTGGTATGCTGGTCCATAGTGATCCATTAGTTCAACCAGCATAGACCAGCATTGACCAGCATATAAATCAAGACCATCATGATTTGTTTGCTGGTCTTTGCTGGTCAATGCTGGTCTATGCTGGTTTGTTGCTGGTCTATGCTGGTTTGTTGCTGGTCTATGCTGGTTTGGTGCTGGTCTATGCTGGTTTGGCACAAAATGAGCTGGAGGCAGCCGCCACGCAAATTTGAACGCAGGAAAAACCCTGTGTCAGGACTTCGTTCTTCCCAAAGTGACGTGACGTATAAATCCTGCTTCTTTACTTGCAGCATATGGTCTGGTGTCACTAGACTGATGTAGTGGAAACAAGATTTTGATTCTTTCAACTCACCTGTGACGTGCTCAGAGTGTAGCTCCGCCTCCCACCAGCCCCCCATTACCCTGAACAGGGTGTGCAGAGGAAGCAGAGGTTCATGTAAAATACTCAGATGCACATTTCACACGTGAAGCAGACCTTTACGATGAAAAGATTTGAGTAACGGGGGGCTGGGCCCCACTGGAGCTGTGCATCTAGCTACGCCCCTGACCCCGTCTCCTTTGTGGTGTAATTGGATTCATATGACACATGGTTACCATCTGACAGAATCCTTTCAAAGCAGCAGTAAATTATACTTTGAAAGCGAAGGACAGGAGCATTTTCGTCCCAACGTTTTAGTGAAAAACAGCAAGTTTTAGATTACGAAAAATGGCAGTAAAGTGTGAAAAACATCAAACCTAAAGGCTGGTCAGAATCCTGCAAATGCAGCATCCTGTGTTATATCAGAGGTCATTTAATAAAGCATGAACAGGTCTTATGTTAAGACGTGAGATTTGAGTTTAACACCATAACTCATTCATATATTTGTATAAAGAGAAAAGAAAGCATTTGTTTGCTTTAAAAACAACCTTTAAGTTGTTGGATTTAATAAATGCGATCGTCTCCTGCAGCAGCCAGGCCGTTTTCAGTCCCGGTACATCACATGTTGTTGTTTTGTCAGAGCTGATTGTGTCTCTGAGATGTTTACGACGTGTCTGCTGCAGCGCTTAAAGCGAAGAGAAACGCGGATTGAGTTGTACGGAGACCTGGCTTTGTGTCACGAGCATCAGCAGAGTTTATCCAATTAGCTTCGACCACAGCTGGAGTCTCTCTTGGAGTTTATGTGAGAGAATTGTCTTTTCAGTTTTGTTCTCATTTGTGTTTGTTTACACTCAGACAGCAAAATTGTTCTGCTTCTGGCATCAAAAGTTCTCGGTTAAAGAGAGAAGAATCTCGGTTTGGCTTCAAATATGCGCCTTTACACCCGAGGAGCTGGAAACAAGGAGAGAAGGGACTCCTGGTCGTTAGGGGACGCCGCCGAGGGCCTGAATGTGTCAGGGAGCATCTGGAACTAATTAAAGCATTATTTAGACTCTAAGAAGGTATAAATAATTCCTATTTTAATAATTGTAGAACAGCCTCTTCGCAGAGTCCTTCAGGACTGATGACCTAACGGCTAGTTCAAGTGAAGGCCAGTATCCAAACCTGTGTGGGTCTGAAGAACTTCCTTCAGTTCTTCACAATAAGAGTCTAAAACACATCAAAACACTCCTAGATCATCTGAAGCTTTTGCTCTGCTCAAAAAAATTAAACACTTTGAAAATGCATCAGATCTCAGTTATTAAAAATAAATATAATAATAATGATCTCCAGTGTTAGGAAGGGGATGTAGGAGAGTGTGTAGCTGCCATCCTAAAAACGATTTCCCAGCAGTCCATGTGACATTATTTTAGAAACCTTTACAGTTTCACATTACACGGTTATTTATATGGAATTCTGTGGTTGTTTACAAGCATAAATATCACCAGCAGAAGCTAAATGTAGCTCTTCTGGTGCATCCAGGGGTCAAGTCCTGTTAAAAGGTCCTGATAGTTCTGCTGAAGCGACCATGTAATGTGAAACTGATGGGGGTGTAAAAGTTTATGAAATAACATCACAAACTGCTGAGAGGTTTAGGAGGCTGGAGCTGTTTTATGAAGGCAGCTACACACTTTGGTCTATGAGTTCATCAGTCCTGTGGTGTGACCTTTGACCTCAGACTCACTCTTCACACTGACATGTTTATGTACTTAGCAGACGCTTTTATCCAAAGCGACTTACAAATGATTTTGTAACCAAGAAGTTACAACTAACCCTGACATTAACCCAAACAAACTACTTAGATGGTCTAACACTAGTCTCTATGGTGACGGTGAGGGGAAAGAACACAGGATAGAGTGAAGAACATGAAGAGTCCAGAGGAGTAGTGAAGGTAGGAGCTAGTCTAGAAGGTGTTCTCTGAAGAGCTGGGTCTTCAGGAGGTTCTTGAAGATGGACCTGGACGCCCCTGCTCTGGTAGCTTGGTACACTGTCAGAAATGAAAGGACAAGAATTGTACCTTTTTTGTTACTGGGGTGGTACTCTCAAAAGTACAGTTTTGTACCTTTAACTGCAGGGTTGTATCCTAAGGGGTACAAATACAGTATGTACCCCTTAGGATACACATTTGTACCCCTTAGGATACACATTTGTACCCTTTAGGGGAACACATTTGTACCCGTTAGGGGAACACATTTGTACCCGTTAGGGGAACACATTTGTACCCGTTAGGGGAACACATTTGTACCCTAAGGTACAGGTGTGAGTAGTAAAAGGTACAAACTACAAATGTAAAAATGTGTACCCCCAGTTAAGGTTCAAAATTGTACCTTTTGAACCTACAACTTTTTACCCTTGTAGTTTGTACCTTTTACTAGTCACACCTGTACCTTAGGGTACAAATTTGTACCCCTTAGGAGACACATATGTACCCTAAAGAGTATAAATATGTACCCTAAATGGTACATATTTGTTCCCCTTAGGATATAACCCCCAGTTAAAGGTACAAAACTGTACTTTTGAGGGTACCACCCCAGTGACAAAAAAAGGTACAATTCTTGTCCTTTATTTCTGACAGTGTAGGTCATTCCACCATCGTGGAACGACACATGAGACGAGTCTGGACTGTCCCAGCGTGGTGTAGCTCTGCTAGCTGATGATCCTTTGATGACCGGAGTGACCGAGCCGTGACGTCAGCCTTAGCCAGAGGATTCCAGTAGATGGAGCCGTTCCTTTCAGGACCCTGTATGCTAGTGTTAGAGACTTGAGTTTGATGCAGCAGCTAAAGGTAGCCAGTGGAGCTCCATGAACAGAGGGGTGACATGTGCTCCTTTAGGCTGATGGAAGACCAATCTGGACCATTTGTAGAGGTTTCACAGTGCAGACTGGAGACCAGTTAGGACATTGTAGTGGTCAAGGAGAGAGATGACTGTAGACTGAACCAGGATCTGGGTGGTGGATCGGGTCAGGTGGTCTGATCTTTAGGATGTTGAACAAAGCGAAGCGGCACGAACGAGTGACAGAAGCAACCTGATCTTTAAAGGTCAGTGATGAGACTGTGAGGTCATCAGGTGGGAATGACAGGTAGAGCTGGGTGTCGTCAGCATAGCAGTGGTAGGAGAAGCCATGTGATCGGATGATCTGACCCAGTGAGGTGGTTTATATCACAAAGAGAAGAGGTCCCAGTACGGAGCCTTGGGGAACCCCTGTGGCAAGGTGGTACTTGGTGGTGACTTGGCAGTCACTCTGGTGTCACTGCTAACGGAGCCTTTCTTAGAAATCAGTTTTTGCAGGGCTGAGAACTCCTGAGGACGTCCACCTGTTGGAACCTCTGGGTGACAGGACATTGCATTGTGGTGTCTGTTTCTTGGTGGCAACATGGAGGGAAACATTTGCTTTTTCTAAACTTTGAGTCGTTTGTTAAACTGATTTCATGTTCCAACACACATTACAGCGCCTATAGGAAGTATTCAACTCCTTTGATGTTTGACACTGTTATTGCTTTGAAAAATAAATCATGTTAGCTGGAGTTTAGTTAAATTCATAACCAAACTATAGCACCATGTATAAATCTGCATAAATCAGACCTTAGAGACTGATGACGGTGCAAAAAGGAGACTAGTGAGGGAGTCCATCAGGACACCATGGCTACTCTGAAGGAGTTACAAGCTTCATCACCTGGAGGACAATTGGATTAAATGTTCTGGATTTGTTCAGCACTTTAAAAAGACTTGTGAATACAAGCAGCTGATGTGAGTTTCCTCCACAGGATGGCCAGGCCTTAGAGATTGTCAGGACGGACTCCGTAAAACCACTGCAGCTCCACGTTGAGACGAACCAGCTGAGGTGGTTCAGGCATATCCTTCCATCAGGAGACTTCAGTGCCAACCCGGAGTTGTTGGAGGGATTATATCTCCAGGCTGGATCTGGAATGCTTTGGGGTCCCACCAGAGGAGCTGGTGGAGGCAGCTGGGAGAGGAGGCTACGGCTGCTGCCCCCATGACCCCAGATAAGGAGAAGGTTTTTTTTTATTCTTTGAAGGAGGAGTTGGAATCACCTTTATCATTTATACCTGATCAGTTGAGTCGTAAGATGAGTTCATCCTGAGGAGCTCAGTGTGTGATCAGGTCATGGAGGAAATTCCGCAGCTACTGAAAATGCCTGTGAACTCTCAAGCAACGGAAAAAATCTGCTCCTGCTGCTCAAATCATTTCATCAACTTAGTTTCTTCCGACCTCAGAACAGCATGCAGAGTCTCTGCTCTCGTCATGTAACCTATACGTGGAGGTCGTCGCGTGATGCTCCTTTATTTCCCACTGGGATGATTGAGTCAAGGTTTTCTTGTTGTCAGGAGAGGAATCTGGGTTGGGAAACTCCATGGGAGCTCCTCTTCCCCACCGCAAAACAACAACCTTATTGTCTTCAGTCTGTCAGACTTGAACTTTATTTTTCATAAACAGTCGTTTATCATATGAGCCTGAAGACAAACTTTTATTACCAGCCTGTCTATTTATGTGTGTAAAAATGGCTTTTTGTTCTGTGAAAGACGGATTCACTGCGGGCTTTTAGAATAACCTTCGTTTTTTACAAGTTTTTATTTTATACGCACGTTTTGCACTACAGGTGTTGCTTTTAATCTCGTTCTAAGTGTGTTTAGTGACAATAACATCATTTTATCATGATCTAATATTAATAAAAATAAGATAATCAGCTTGAGTTTGATGATTCTGTGTCTTTTTAACCAATGGGGGCCAGATTGCTCCTTCGGTCATTACCAAAAGCTCATGACGTTAGGTGAGGACTGGAACGTAGGATGACCGGAAAGTCAAGCTTCTCTTTCCGGTTCTGCTCCCTCTTCACTGCAGATGCTGCCCCGATTCGCCCTTCGATCTCCCGCTCCCCCGTGAACAAGACCCCGAGATAATTAAACTCTTCCACTTGAGGTAGGACCTCTCCCCCAACCCAGAGTTGGCAGTCCACGTTTTCTGGAACCATTGGTCTCCAAATTGAAGGTGGTGATCCTTATTCCAGCTTCACATTCAGCTGCAAACCTCCCCAGAAGACCTGCAGATCATAGTTTGATCAAACTAAGAGGAGCACATCACCTTCAAAAGCAGAGGTGAGATCTTCCTGCCACCAAACTCTACACCCTCTAACCCACGTCTCCTCCAGCCTTGAACCACCACCTTACGGTTGGGTGGAGTTCGAGTGTCCTATATATATACGGTATCGGCCTGATACCGATACCGGTATCGGTTAAAGTTACCCGATACCAGGAACCGATACCAGTGGCTTCACTGTCTGTGACTTGTGATTTCTGTTGTAGTTTCCTATATTGAACACTAGGGGGATCTATTGAGCTAAAGAGGAACAGTGTGGGTTGAGAGCTGGAGATGGTGCCAAATAGTTCATTTTATTTGGTTAAAATGTGGAAAACTGCAATAATTTCACTGTGAAATCACAGAAAATTGTTATTTTTCACCTTATATTTTAGTTTTGTGATCATTTTTATTAATTTTTTTTTTAATCTAACTCAGTTATTTGTTGTAAAAAGCAGAGAAGAAAAACTAAAACCTGTATTCCAATTTGTTGCATGTTTGTGTGTGGTAGAAGTATCGGTATCGGTGCTCGGTATCGGCGAGTACTCAGATTTAAGTATCGGATCGGTTTTGAAAAAAGTGGTATCGGTACACCCCTAGTACGGTAAAGGCTTGACACACACACACACACACACACACACACACACACACACACACACACACACACACACACACACACACACACACACAGAGAGAGAGAGAGAGAGAAAAAGAGAGGAAGGAGGGAGGTGAGCCCACTCAGCCAGAGAGAGGAAATTGATCAGAGCTTCTTTTTTCTTTTCTTTTTTTTCCAATTGACTGAAATCTGTTGCCACATAAAACTTTAATTCCTGATTAATAAGCAAATATTAAAGCAGTCTGTAATTAAGGTATCATATAAATTATTTTCTCAAAATTTAATTTAAAATAGTTTCTTTATAAAGTGAATTTATTCTTTTTTCTGAAGATCAGTCTTGAAAAATGGGGGTCGTCTTATAATCAGGGTCGTCCTACGGTATTCCAACAGTAAGTTTTTTAAAAGTTTCAAGCTGTTGCACTCAGACATATAGGTTCAGGTTGTTCTCTCAAACAGAAACTTCAGCCATTAGCGATAAATTGGTGCTGGGGTTGTAAATAAGGAAAAAAGTTTGAGAAAAATTATAGGAAATAAGGTAAAACTGGGCTAAAACTAAACAAATGCTGCAGAAAAATGACTAAATGTTTCAAATGAACTAAACTTTTAAATAAAGTTGATGGTTGGATACAGTAGCCTCTCCCTATAATCTCCATCATGAATCACTTCTGCTAACGAATCCCAACATGAAACTGGGACTTTTTAAATAATCTAAGCTGACACCAAATGTCCACATTTTAATGTTTAAACTGTTTTAAAAAGTACACAGAACTACGACAAAAGAAATGTTACAGTTGACAGTGGCTTATTAAGGTCACCATGGTAACCACCATCAGTGGTATTAATATAAATAGTGTGCAACATCATCACACTAAGGTCAACACATTGTAAAGTCTACAAAAAACATGACCTATGATTACATCAGAACTGTAAAATGTGTCAAAGCAGCAGCAAACCTGTGAAAAGTCCAAACTTTTTGTGACCCTTAAATCTGGAATGATGCTTCAACCTGTTTCACTAAAACGTTTTTGTGAACGTCTTGTCTACCCTGAATGGTGCACCGCTATGAAAAGTCATAGTTCACTATTCCCAGTCATCTTTCAATTTCTTTTTATATGTTTTTATAAAGTTACAGAAAGAGGAGACATAAATTGTGACAGGAAGGTAACAGTTAATAGTAGAACAGTGCTTCAATGCTGTTGTATTTTCACCCTGGATGACTAGAGGCAGTGCAACGTGTCAGCTTTGGCTTTGCATCCAGCTGACGTCAGCATTTATTTTTCAGTTTGCTTCAGTTTATAGAAGCTGAAAACACTCATTACGTTCCTCCACGTCTATTTTCCTCCTATAGGATTAAAAACATGGCTCACTCTTTTGTTTCAGAACACGGTAATCTAAACCCAAAGTCTAAACTTCAACAACATCTCGATTCCGTCATTAGAACTCGTTGGCAACATCACAGAAACTGAGTCAGTGTTTAATAATTAGGGACCATACCGGTAAATCTCCCAGCTATAAACGACCTATAGCTCATTGTAACGTCCTCTGAAAGGATTTAAAACCAAATCTGGGTGCATTTGAGTCTGCATCGGTCTGTAGACATGACTTACAGGTCCCATCATTTTTCATTGTGAGCTATAACTCTTTAGAGCCCATTAGGATGAACTGGGCACTCATCATTTTTAGCTCTTTCCTTGGTCTTTTATGTTTGCACATCAATGCAGAAAAGAAATAGCACCGACTTCTCTCCAGAGTATCTGTTTCAAATGATCGTGCACTGAACGGATAAAGATAACAAAATTCATGACGAGGAGAAAAGAATCTACGGACCAAGAGGTCAGTGGAGTGGAATCGCTTGTATTTAAACGGTTTACGGGATCCCTTGTTTTCTGAATCTCTCAGACGAGTTGTCTCGATGTGCTCTGTTTGGCAGACTCTTCTGACTTTAGTCCAAGGGTTCATCTCTAACCACAAAATCCTGTAACAAAGGACTTAAACCACCAGGACTCCAGACCAGTTTCAGTTCAGTCTACTTCACACAGTTTGTACAATTAAGTTATTTTCAAGGTGTTCCTCATTTTCCAGATACATTGAGCCATTTTATGATGCTAGGGACCTGCCGCCCAGCTTACACTGGGGGTGACCGTGGCTCAGGAGAGGTCATCTACCATGTGGAAGACCAGGGTTCAAACCAGGGTGGACCACCAGGGTTAGGGAGCTCCCCTCCCATGCCATGCCCGACCACTGGAGGGCGTCTTGGTCTCTCTCCTCCTGCTGTTTCTTTTAGTCGTCTTCCATTAAGGTCTTTGAATCACTTCTAGTCTGGCCCCTCCCCCTTAGCCAGTTTGCTATGAACTACCAGGACTGATGTCTCAGAAAACATTGTTCCCGGGATCATAAGGTTACTCAAACCCACAAGTCTCTGAATCACCAACGTAATAAGGAGGTGATTCTTTGTGAGTGATGGTAGGATGGAGTGAGAGATCTTCAGTAATGAGAGTTAACACCCTCCAATCTGTTGTGGTGAAGAAGAGGATGAACCAAAAGGCAAAGCTCTCAATTTACTGGGCTGTACTTGTTGCAACTCTCAGATGGTCGTGGAAGAAAAAGCAAGATGCTGCAGCATGAGGGTGTCTGAGCTCAGCCTTAGAGCCCAAGTGAGGAGCTCAGTGTAGAGCTGCTGCTCCACCACTTAAAAATTTAAAAAAATTAGAAAAGGGCCAAATATATCGAACAGAATTCATAATTAAATGCTTAGGTATGTTAAAAACATTCATTTTTTAATGTACTTTTACTAAATATGGACTGAGTTCTGGCTACAAACATCTGCTTACAAAAATACTTCTGTGGACATGAAAAGAATATTTTCTGTGTGTTTAAACATCTGTAACTCAGTCTGAGGAACTTTAGAGTGATTTCAACTATTTGGAGAGAAAAAATGGAAGGCTTATCTGTCAAAAGAGACCAGAATCAAACATTTACTCCAAATGGCTCAAAGGAGACTCTCGTTTTATTTTGGGAACACCATAGATGGAAGTTTTTGGAGAATTTTCATAGAATTGGAAGGAGTTTTAAAAGCGTTATGAAGTGTAGTTTGACAGCTTGCAGCATTCACCTTACATTACCTCTTGAATCAAGACTGTTGAGCTGTAGCTACATGTGGAGGCTTTTATCACTGCTGCATGCTTCTCATATCCACAGAAAATGACCTTAGTGTTCAAACCTGCCTGGAAGGTCCTGATAGGAGGAATCAGAGGATTGGAGCGAGATAGTCTGTAGTACTTCCAGGTGCCGGTGAGCCTCCAGGAGTCAAAACAACAAACACAAAAACGAATAACTTATCAACATCCTGAATATCTGTAATGCTCGTGTGTAAAGTGATGAGTGGATTTTTTTGTGGTTTGATCACGGACGTTCTGATTCAGAGAAAATGTTCAGAAGCTGAGGTGTCAAAGATACGATGTGCAGATAAACGTGCGTTGCCATGGCGTGCCACTAAACAGCCTATAACTCTCTCACACGTCCACGCCCCGAGCATCTGTTCAACATTTTCCCTGTGGTCGTGGCCTTGTGAAGCCCCCTAGCTTCTACATTCTGCTGCTTTTCTTCCATCCCTTCATTTTCCAAAAGCAGCCTCCTTCTCTCTCCAGCAGCTGTCTATTTTTCCTCCCTTGTCTCTTTCATTCCTCAAGTTAAACGATTTTGATCTTGAACCACAGGGAGAGGAGATAAGGGATGCCTTCATTCCCTGCTGGTAAAAGTCTCAGATGTATCCACGTTGGACAATCAGAGACCCATTTAATGGTCATGAAGAGGCTTAGTGATATTGAAACAATTTCCTTTGCAGTAAGTCAGATCCAAACATTACCCTAAGCTCCTTTAACAGATGACTTTTCCATGCTTTGTTCTTGCTCCTGATCCTAATGCTATAGCAGAAATATTTTTGATAGTGTTGAGTCTCCAGCTTTGTGGCGTTTGGTTCAGGAAGAGCTGGAGTCCCTCAAGTGATTTGTTTCTACTCTTTTGTTCACATCAGTTTTGGCCAGAGTTTACAGACTTATAATGCAAAGGGTCGCGGGGAGCTGGTGCCTAACTCCAGCGGTCAAGGGGCGAAAGGCGGGGGACACCCTGGACGGGTCGCCAGTCCATCGCAGGGCCACACAAAGACGAATGAGACAAACAACCAGTCACACACCTAGGGACAATTTACCATGCCTAATTGGTCTGTGGGAGGAAGCCAGAGTACCCAGAGAACCCACGCCTGCACGGGGAGAACATGCAAACTCCACGCAGAGAGGCCACCGAGCCGGGGAAGCGAACCCATGACCTCCTTGCTGCGAGGCAACAGTGCTAACACCTGCACCACATAAAATACTAAGCTCTCCAAGTACCAGTTATGATATAAATTTAAAATACCAGCACTGCTTCCATTATTTGATTTCAACATGCAAACGTGTCAATAAGACGTAAACCATTCATCAAATATTGATTTTATTTACAAAAAATCTTGAGGCCAAATTGACAGATTGGTGGCTTTGCTTGACCCATGTGATCTTGTGTTTCATGGGGACAGTTTTTACCTCACGATGCTCTCAGCTTACCAGTAGGTCTACGGTCCTCACCTATCAATGAGCTTTAAGTAAAGAACAAGACCACAAATACAAGCAACCTAAATTAGTTTTCTCTGCAGGATGACCAGGCTAAGTCTAAAAGATGGGGTGAGGAGCTCAGACATCAAGAAGTGGAACTGCTGCACCTCCAGGAACCAACGAGGTGGTTCAGGCTGGTCAGGACTCTAAACGCCGACAGCAGCTGGGATGACAATCAGCATCTCCAAATCAAAGGCAATGGTTCTCAGGTCCTACCTCATGTTTAAGTTTCTTGGGGTCTTGTTCATGAGTTCATGAGGGAAGGACGGACATCAACAGGTGGATCAGCGGTGATCAGAGGTGAGGAGGGAGCTGAGCCAGAAAGAGAAGCTCTTGATTTCAATCTACGTTCCTATGAGCTTTAGGTAGTGACCAAAAGAACAAATCAGGAACACGAGATGAACCATAAACAAAATCAAATCATTAAATGTTATAAAAATAGAGTTAAAATTAGATTCTCACACCTAATAGTTTAAATATATATATATATTAACTTTTAATAACATTATTTAGAGATCCTTCTAAACATGTTTGTTTTCATTTATCTTGTTTTTCTACAATATTGACCCTTGTGGAAATAAAATACTTTAAAATCTTTATAAAACTATAGAAAAAGTGAAACTTAATTTGTTTTCCTTTTTAAAAAACATCAAAGAACGCCCAAAACAAAACTCTGGAGAGATGTCAGACCAGCTCTAGATCTGATTCAGGACTAAAAACCCTGAAAACAAACTGCCTGACCTCTTTCTGAACTCCTGTCACGTCGCTGGTTCTGTTCATCTCCCCGCTGTGATGGTTACAGTCACAACAAAGGCTTTGGTCATAAACATTTAGCCTGAAGACGATGAGCAAAAACAACCCTTAGTTCATATTATATATGGTTTTTATTTTAAGTTGTACAGACAAAGACACTTTACTGTCAGGGTGTTGACCTTTACCATCTGGGTTCAGTACAGCTACACCATGTTTTCACACTTGTCACCATTTTTCTGCAGCATTATGACTTTCCCTCAACTTAAATCTAAACAATAGAATTTATTTGGCATTTAAAGTTAAACAAAAAAACAAAAAAAAAAGTTTCTGAAATGTTTGTGAAGAAAAATGGAAGCATGGTTAGATTTTTACAAATAGAAAATTTAGAGGGAAAAATAAAAATATACATTCAACCTTAAAAGCACTTTTTCAAAAAGATAAAACAGAAGATCATCAAACTTTTAATTTGGACATAAATGTCTCTGGAAGATGCTCATTGGTCCAAATGTTGATGTCTAGTAGAGTTGGGCGATATGAAACTTTTTCCCCAATCGTCCATCGTCAGTCCAAAAATCGACAATGGGCGATTTATTCGCGCAGGTGAAATGTTGACGTATTTGTAGGCGGAGCAATGTCAACACGCACCGATAGATTTGCCAAATGAGAACTCCAAAGTCAAAAAATTGAGGAAATAGTTGCCAAAAACACAACATCGCCTATTTAGAGTTACTTTGGCTTTAAACAGATGTATAGTTGCATCTCAACATCTTGTGTTTACCCTCCTGCTGAGTGTGCTAAGCTAACAGTGCTAGCAGCTGCTGCTCCATCATCAAATCGCTCAAAAAGACCTCAAACTGCGACAGAGATTTACTTTATGGAAGCGACATGTTCACTGAAGAGATTCTCAACCCTAATGTCTAGTTTCACATTTGTTAGGATTCCCACAAAAAAACTTCAGTTTTTTTATTTTAAAGTGATAATATGCAACTTTTTCATATTTTTAAATCTTCTCCTTGAGCCAGTCTGTGCTAATCTGACCCTTTACAGAGTTAATGAAAAGTCACTTAGCCCCATCTGGTGATTAGATCTGGAATACCACGATTGCATGAACTCCGTCGCCGTCACGTGTCTCACGAGGGTTAGGCTAACCCAAAGTGGCTAGCTGTTATGCTAGCGCTGGAGTGTTTTTAGCTCATGATTCCTGATTTTTTTCAATCTCTCCCTGCTTGAACACAGCTGATTTCTTAGAAGGAGTAAATAACCGCTCCTGTAGAAAGCTATGAAGGCTGAGGAGACATTTCAACAGGTAGATTTAGGCGTTTAGAAGCTGAAACAATATGCTAACTTGTGTAATGCAGTAATTTAAAACGGACACCAGAGGGAGCCCAAAACAAGCAAAACTGCATATTATCGCTTTAAAGCCTTTTCACTGAGCTCTATGACAACCACATTTACCTGTGATGGCTTTGTCCAAGATGATTTACTTTGTTAATTTTGTTCTAATTCACGCTAATAAAGAAAGACAAGGAATGCCCCAAGAAACCATCCATCCATCCATCCAACCAGCCAGCAGACCAAACGTAGATGTAAAAGTCCCGCATTTATAGAGCTTTTATAAATCATGGACTACAAAGCACCTTACAAGTCAGTCATTCACACGCTGATGGTAGTGAGCTACAATGTTACCACAGAGGTGAGGCACAGACACCACCAGACCCACCGACCACCACCAGCAGGTGATGTGGGTAAAGTGTGAAGCTCAAGGTCACAGCAAAGTAACCCAGCTGTAGTGGGGTTCAAACCGACAACCCTACAGTTGTACGACAAATGCTCTACCTACTGAGCGCAGAACAATCCAAATAACCAACCACCTGACTAACCAGACAACCAACAATCAGCTGACTAACCAACCAACATTAAACCAACCAACTAAGCAAACATCTGCTTATTGAAGGTCAGGTCAGGAGGTACCAGGTTCAAAATGGACACCCAGACTTCCTTTGCCTAAGTGACTCTCCAGCTCCCCCTGGAGGAACACAGGGAAGGCATTCCCAGGCCAGAGGGGACATATATAAATATATATACACAGGTGTGCACATAACCGGTGCGCCAGTACGTAAACACACCCCAGATATCGTGTGTGTACCTGATCCCTCTGCCGGAATGCGCCTTTGCAGACTGGAGTTGTCATGCGGGATTATGTTTGGGGACTCTCTTTGTTGCAACACCTAAGTGTGCATCACTAATTAGCTTCCCCAATAGAACTTTTGGGTTCATGCTGTTGTGCCTTCTGGACATTGTTTTAAATAAAAGAGCTGTTCTGTTTCAGCCAGCGACTGAGTGTTGCTGAAAAGTGACTTCTGGTTTCAAGCGGCCCCACATGCATTGAGGTTTAACTCCAGGCTGTTGGTTAAAAATGAGCCTCTAACTTCGACTCCTGCCACCAAATCAGCCACCAACTGTGTATCTGAGAAGCTTAGCATGTGCTAACAATGTGTTTAGTGGCATTCTGTCAGCAGACAGTTCAGCCTTTGTTGGCCAAATAAAGATTTGTCAGTTAATAAAGAAGCAGCAGCTTTAATAATCAGGTTTTCTGCACTGAGCTGTGGTGTTCAAAAAGACAATAAATAATTAAAATCATGAAAGATTGAGTTGTTTTTTTCTACGCGCAGCAGTGAAAATTAACCACCAATTATTTTAGGGGATTTATTAGTTGCTGTCTGGTGCCTCTTATGGTTTTCAGCTATATTTTATTTTTAAACCACCCCCTTAAGGGAACAATAAAGTTTCCTCTCAGTGAAATTATTCTTATGGCTTTTCTTTTGATAAATATTTACAGCATTCCTTTGCTTTTAAACGTAGGAAATGCAGGCATTAAAGGATCTCTAACGCAGACCAAAATCCGTTTTTTTATTTGAGTGTGTGCGAACCTTTTATGATCCTTCACCTAATTGTTTTTTGGACTCTAATGCCCTGAGCTCTGCATGCTTTAGTGAGTTGTTTATATCGTTTTTGACTTCACTTCTCAATAAAACATATTTTTCCTATTATCAAATGACATAGTAAGTTTTTTAAAATAAAGACGGGATGCACAGCAGTACCTACTAAGAGCAAACACATGGTGGTAAAACCTGTAAAGTGAAACATTTGTTTTGAATCAATCGTTTTAACGACAGAAAGGAGTTATTGATTTGTACCGTGACTCTCTGTTTATCTGCTGTTGAGATTCAATAACCAGGGGTCCAAACGCGGCACCTGGATCTCAGGACGTCATCTAAAGTTTATCAGACCACCGTGGCCTCAGAAGGTCAATGCTGACCAACTGGAAGCTGGGAGGTTTTGGAGGCAGGAGGAGGAGGGCAGACGTGGTGAATGCTTTGAGATAAAAGGAGCAAAGTGGAGAAGCAGCATGGAGAAAGTGGTCTGACAGCGCTGGAGGTGAGTGTGATGGATGGAGCAGCGTGGTGGAAGGTTTGAAAGTGAGAACAGATGATGATGAAGTGGGCAGATGAGCAGGTGGTTGGATTTAAACAAACCAACGAGCAAGTGGAAAACAAAGTTACAGAGATTCCCCGTTAAACACGGAAAAACAAAACCCTGAGACTAAAGGTCAGAACTAATGAGCAAAAGGTGCTGTAAACACCTGTGGATGACCCAGGATGCTACTGGTGATGAAACTGACTGAGATGTAAAGGTATATATAAAAGAACAATGTCAAAATTATGTGAAAATTTGGAGGTTGGAGCTGTTATAGGATGGCAGCAACACTTTAATCACAGCAACTTGAACCATTAGTACGGTGTACATTTTAGAACATCCTCAGGTCTCATCTGTCTGACGACCGAGGGCTTTTTGTCAGACGACAGAGGGCTTTTTGTCAGACGACCGAGGGCTTTTTGTCAGACGACAGAGGGCTTTTTGTCCGACGACCGAGGGCTTTTTGTCAGACGACAGAGGGCTTTTTGTCCGACGACAGAGGGCTTTTTGTCCGACGACAGAGGGCTTTTTGTCCGACGACAGAGGGCTTTTTGTCCGACGACCGAGGGCTTTTTGTCCGACGACAGAGGGCTTTTTGTCCGACGACAGAGGGCTTTTTGTCCGACGACCGAGGGCTTTTTGTCCGACGACCGAGGGCTTTTTGTCCGACGACAGAGGGCTTTTTGTCCGACGACCGAGGGCTTTTTGTCCGACGACAGAGGGCTTTTTGTCAGACGACAGAGGGCTTTTTGTCAGACGACAGAGGGCTTTTTGTCCGACGACAGAGGGCTTTTTGTCCGACGACCGAGGGCTTTTTGTCAGACGACAGAGGGCTTTTTGTCAGACGACAGAGGGCTTTTTGTCAGACGACAGAGGGCTTTTTGTCCGACGACCGAGGGCTTTTTGTCCGACGACCGAGGGCTTTTTGTCCGACGACCGAGGGCTTTTTGTCCGACGACAGAGGGCTTTTTGTCCGACGACAGAGGGCTTTTTGTCCGACGACAGAGGACTTTTTGTATGACGACAGAGGACTTTTTGTCTGACGACAGAGGACTTTTTGTCTGACGACAGAGGACTTTTTGTCTGATGACTTTTTGTCTTAGACCTGAGGATGTCCTAAAATGTACACCGTGGACTTTTAGATTTCTGTTTTTCTCTCCAGGAATTGATGACATTAAAAAAGAGCTTTAGGAGGTGATGTTAAAAAAATTTAACCCCTCAAAGTTTTCCTCAAACTTCCTCTGGCCTGTTGTATCAAAGTGGAGAATATAAATGATTTAATATTCAGCCGTATATATGTCTGCTGCCCTCTTGTGGAGGATGTAGGTGGAAAGTGCCAGTTTTATTTTTCATATCATTAAATTGTTATATAAAAATTAACACTTGATAATGCGTCATATTTATGTGTCCAACAGACGAAAAACCAAGATGTAAATAAATACGGGCAATAAGACGGAATGATGCAATGAAGATGGAGTTCTGCCATTCAAACCGATCACATCATCCTAGTCATTAATGAGGTTTAAAAATAACCGACTTCATCCAAAGCAGCTGCCTGTCCCAGCGCCAGACAAAGTGGAAGGAAAAACATTTGAATTTGAATAAAACGTCAGTTCTTCAACAAAAGCTGAATGATTCGAGTCCAGGCCGTTAAAAGGACTGCAAGTCTCCCAAGTCCACTTTGTGTCTCAAGATGACAAACTTTGATCATTTGTCAAAGAAGTTGAGCTTTTAAAACCACAGAACATATTTATATGCATGTAAGCATTTGTATGCACGCACATTCCCCTCGTCATGCTCTGTGGGTTTTGTTGTGTTCGGATTTGGACTCTCTTCCTTTGGTTTATTGAATTGTTGTCATTTTCTGTTAATATCTGCCAGTTTAATCTTGGTTTTATTACTGTTATTGCTTTTGTTTTGCTCCTGTGTTCACTTAGTTTTATGTGTTTTTATTTGGTGGAGATTGGCCCTCCTGGTTGCAGCTGGTTTTTGAACTCGTGTCCTCGACTTACCTGTTGTTCATTTTGTTCTAGTTGACTCAGAATGTATCCAGACTTTGTTCCAGATATCTCTGTCTTTTTCACCTGTTTCCTTTTGAATTTTTGCTTTTTAACAGATTGGTTTGACTTACCAGCACCAGAAGCTGCTCTTCCTCCTCTCATCCTCTACATTACCTCTAATTATTAATGAATTCACATTGTTGCTTCATATAGATTAATCTTTATTAATGGACATTATTTAGCTCTCAAAGCTGCAGGACAATGCCAACTAGTGTTTTGGTCTTGGATTTACTGAAATCTAATTTGTTAAGAATTATAGCTAATAGCATATTTTCTCCATAAAACATACAGTACAAACAGATGACCTAAAAGTATAAAAACAGGATGATTGTCTAATTAGTTTAACTTCCATAAAATTCAAAAATGTGCCCACATGGATCACTGGCTTGATGTTCAATTAGCTGAGAAGCTTTTGGACCAGTCATTAGAATAATCTATTTGGGGCAGTGGTCGTGGCTCTAGAGGGAAATATGGTTGTCCTCTGATCAGAAGGTGAGTGGTTCAATCCCACACTGCGTTAGATGTTGAAGCATCCTTGGAAAAAACACTGAACCCTGAAAGTTTCCTCCCAGGCACCAAATGACAACACACTGATCCTCAGGGATGTGCAGAGAAATAATTTCCCCAAGGAATCGATAAAGTATCAATAAATCAATCAACTGTGGATCAGAAGTTTAACATTTTGAAACCATGTCTTTAGACGGCACAGAGACTGAAAGGAAAAGTGCTGCTGATAATAAGAGCTTTGTTTAGCTGATGATCTTCCATTGATCTAAAGTCAAGTTGAGGAGGTACCAGAGCTCGTCCTGCAGCAGACCAAGGTGTTTCCAAAGTCAGAGGATATAGAAACCCTCGAAGAATGTCTGGGTCTCCCCTCAGGTCCTGGAAAACCTCAGAAGGAAGATGCCTGAACCACTTCAGTCAACTCCTTTAAATGAGGAGGAGCTGAGGCTCCAGATGATGGACCTCATCCCCTCATAGGCGGAGACCAGCCACCCTGCAGAAGAAGATCCTGTCAGCCAGTTGGATCTGGGAACTTGTTCTTTCAGTCAAGATCCAGATCTTGTTAGCAGACTTTCAGCTCATCTCCTGAACCACGACAGACACCAGAAGCCCAAATCTATCCACCCATCTCTCCTCCATCCTACCACGACTCGGGAACAAGATGCTCCTTCGCCTGAGGCAGGCTCACTCCCAACCCAGAGGAAGAATTCCAGCTATTTCTGGACGAGAACATGGACTTGGATTTGGAGGAGCAGACTCATCACAGCTGCTTCATTCTCTGCTTACAGATTTGTAAAACCTGCTCCTGTGTGATCATTTATTTACGTTTTCTTTATGTGGACTGAAATCTGTAAAAGTGGGATCAGAGAAGTGACATAACGAGGAACACAATACATGCTCCTTACTGATCCTAACTATACACAACACAAATTCATTGATCACTTATCTTTTTTCCAAAATATTTGATCATTTTTGTTGTTTTGAACTCTCATAATAACCAACCTCGTTCACCAGGGGGTGCTGTAGCTCCCTCTGCATCCTCACATCCCACAGCTTTGACCATTTATGATGAACAAACCAGAACCGACCTACTAACTCCTGATTAAAGCATAAGTTCATGAAGAATCAACCTGCTGCTTGTATCAAACGCTCAGATTCAAACTCTCAACCAGAACAAAATTATCTCAAAAGAGGAGACGTCTCGTTTAAATTTCACCAGTTTTTTAAACCGCTAAAGAAGTTGCAGCTACAAAATGTCCTGATTTAAAATTATAACTTGACTTAAAATTGGTACTGCAGGAATTCTACCATTTCTGAACAGGAAGCAAGAAACAAAACCTAGAACATAAAATAGAACGTTACTGTCCCCCAAGGTGAAAATTGACTACAGATAACTAAACACTAAAGCCATGTTCCATAAACTTTTATCCTATCTAATAAAACTGCTTGAGTCAAATAAATTATTTGCCTTCAAACACCTTTTTAATAGAAATAATTCATCACATCAGCAGCATTATGAAACATTTTATGAGGTAAATTGCCAGAACTCATCTAATGTCAAAGTTTGTTTATTGAATAACAGATTGCATCAGGTTTAAAGACAAAGCCATTCTGTTTATTTTATTTAAAGGCATACTATGCCGTTTTGCTTGTTTTTAGCACCCCTTAGTGTCCATTTTAAATCAATGCCATTTTTTCTGCTCAGAAACCCCTAAATCTACCAGTGTAAATGTCTCCTCAGCCTTCACTGCTTTCTACTGGAGCGGTTCATCACTCATTCAAAGAAATCAGCTGTGTTCAAGCAGGGACAGATGGGAAAAAAATCAGGAATCATGAGCTAAAAACACTCCGGAGCTAGCATAACAGCTAGCCACATTGGGTTAGCCTAACCCTCGTGAGACACGTGACTTTGTGAGACTTCAGGGCACCGGACCAGAGACTCAGAAGTTACAAACGTGGTATTCTGGATTCAAGCAGCAGATGGGGGACTTTTATTAACCTGTAAAGGGTCAGGTTAGCACAGACTGGATCAAGGAAAAGATTTAAAATATGAAAAAGTTGCAAAGTATGCCTTTAAATTAAAGTGATAATATGCAACTTTTTCATATTTTTAAATCTTTTCCTTGAGCCAGTCTGTGCTAATCTGACTCTTTACAGAGTTAATGAAAAGTCACTTAGCCCCATCTGGTGGTTAGATCCAGAATACCACGATTGCAAGATCTCCGTCGCCGTCACGGTACCCAGGAAGTCACATGTCTCACGAGGGTTAGGCTAACCCAATGTGGCTAGCTGTTATGCTAGCGCTGGAGTGTTTTTAGCTCATGATTCCTGATTTTTTTCAACCTCTCCCTGCTTGAACACAGCTGATTTCTTTGAAGGAGTAAATAACCGCTCCTGTAGAAAGCTATGAAGGCTGAGGAGACATTTCAACAGGTAGATTTAGGCGCTTAGAAGCTGAAACAATATGCTAACTTGTGTAATGCAGTGATTTAAAACGGACACCAGAGGGCGCCCAAAACAAGCAAAACTGCATATTATCACTTTAAAGATTTGATTCGTAAAATAAAACTTCTGAAAACTTGGATGTTAAATAGAAATAACCGATTTCAGTTCAGTTTTCTGTTTAATTCAGAGTTCTCAATTACCTTCATATTTAAAAAATCTCAACATTTTCTTAAATTTTAGAAAAACCAGACATGAACACTCATCCATAAATCTCCATTTAACTGAGAACAAGCTCAGACAGTGGATTCATTTCAGTTTAGAGCAAAAACAGAGTCATTAAAAGTTGTGAAAGAAGAGAAATAGACAACAAAAGGTTATGAGTCACAGCCACATCACTGCAGCCAAATGTTGTGTTATTCATGCTACGTCTATTCATTCATCCGACGGGTTTTTTCCAAGCCACTTACATTTGTGACCCATCAGGCACGCTGTGATGTGTGGGGGAAACCCATGAGGAGAACGAGCTAGCTCCACGCAGCCGGGAATCGAACATGCAACCTTATGAAACAACACCATGCAGCCATATGGTGCTAATGTTTGGATTCATATCACAGATTATCACTCAAACATAAAAATAATCTGAAAATATGAAAATAACTAGTTTTAAATTTTCTATGTCCCAAATCAATGTCAAACACACGTTAAGGCAGCTTTATTTTACCGTTAAAACTAAGCTAGAAAAACCATCCAAAGCACCAAGAAAATGTTTTTAAATGTCATTTTTACATTAAAAATGTTTGAGTCTGATGTGATTCATTCATTTTTCAACACTTTCTTTAGCAGATGTGACTTCATTACAGCTTTAACAGCTCTTATTTTAATAAAACATTTGTTCAGTTCTGGTGATTTCTGACTACATGTCACATTAACTTTGGTCTCTGTTAATTTGAGAGTGGTGTGTTTATTAACTGCCATTTTAATGAGGAGTAATCAGAATAACAGCCAGAACATCTGGAAGTTTCTGCATCACCCTTTAGGGATTTCTACATCGTGTTCATTGCTTTTATTTTTGCGGGCTGGTTAAACTGCAGCACAAAAGCTTCCAGTCATCGCTATTACAGAACCCGTCACCATGGTAACCAAGAAACTGGAGGAAAGGCTCGTCCTTATGGTGTTTAACTTGGTGCCATTTGTGTTTTTTTTTTTTTTTTTTTTTTNNTTTACAATTTTAAATATTTTCAACATAAATTGACCAAAAATGGTTTAAAGTGTGAAATTCTAAACCAGTGGTTCCCAAACTTTTTAGCTCCTGACCCACAAAATGACAGTGGCGGAGACCCGTGACCCCAGCCGTCACTGGCAAAATAGTCAAACACTGCTAATAAATGAATTAAACAAGGATAAAAGGACAACACAAATATCTACAACTATTATACCAGTTTGTAAGGACAAATATATGGTATTAGCAAGGATTTTAAATTCACTTTTAGTTCTGGAGAACATCCCAGGACCCCCATTTGTTGTTTCAGGCATAGATATCATATATATCACTAGATGTCTCACCCGCGCTGTTCGTCAATGGACCCTGATGTCCCTACGCCGGCGGCCATCTTACTTCGTACAGCTGCCCCATTGGTGTCAATGGAGCATGTACTAATAAATACCTCTAACTTGCTCAATTTTTAACCGATTTTCAAACGGTTTGCATTTTTATAAACGTCAGAGACGTGGCTGTGAATATATATAAAAAAATAACGATAATGGTCGGGAAATTCATAAATTGTAAAAGTATCAAATCTCAAGTCTATACATAATAAGGTTTGTAAGAAAGTAACCCGTTTGTAAATCCGTTCATTTTTAATCGAGTTATGAGTGTTTTTAGTTAAGCTGATCGCTCACCTTCCATCTGCTGCCATAGAGAGCAGAACGTCAGCTGTACGAAGCAAGATGGCCGCCGCGTAGGGATGCCATAGAGTCCCACATAGGGCATCTAGTGATATGTATGATATCTATGGTTTCAGGACCCACAGTGGGGTCACGACCCCAACTTTGGGAACCACTGCTCTAAACTATGGAGTAAATATTATAGTTTACAAAACACTTTTTAGTGAATTCACCTTTGATAATAATTATGATTATTTTAATTCAGCTACCAATCAAATATTTTACCATTTTCTTCAGGGGTATTCCGGTTTCCCCCACAGATCCCAACATGCCTGATGGGTTAGTAATGATGTCTGCTAAGTGAATAGAGTTTCATGATGAAGTCATTCCATTGCTGTTAAGTGGTCTGGACTGGGTCAGCTTAACCCTTCAGAGCAGGACTTCATTAGGGTGGCATCAAATTCATTTTATGACCTTTATTTTATTTTAATGCAGGCGTGTCCAAAGTGCAGCCGGGGGCCCAAATGTGACCATAGAGTGATTCTGTGCAGCTTTAGAGTTACTGACGCAGAGACATTTTTATGTTCAGATTTTTACCAATGTGGAAATAGAACCACAAACTAAAACATCCAGCAGCATCACTGAAGACCCAGATCCTGTTCTTGTTGCTGATATTAGACTGAAATGTATTTTCAAAGACCAACTATTGATATAACAGTGCGAGACCTTTTTAATGTCTCATATCAACACAGATTACACAGATTCTCTACAAAAATAATAAACCTAGAATATCATTTTTGCCTTTTTTTTTAAACCTAAATAAAAAACTATTTTTGTAACCCTTGAATAATTTCAACTTGGTGATTTTGGTCTCGGGCTGCATGGTGGCGCAGTTGGTTAGCACTGTTGCCTCGCAGCAAGGAGGTCGTGGGTTCGCGTCCCGGCTCTGCGGCCTCTCTGCGTGGAGTTTGCATGTTCTCCCCATGCATGCGTGGGTTTCCTCCGGGTGCTCCGGTTTCCTCCCACAGACCAAAATACATGACTGTCAGGCTAATTGGGCTGGTAAATTGTCCTTAGGTGTGAGTGGGTGTGTGGTTGTTTGTCTCGTTTGTCTCTGTGTGGCCCTGTGATGGACTGGCGACCCGTCCAGGGTGTCCCCCGCCTCTCGCCCCTTGACCGCTGGAGATAGGCACCAGCTCCCCCGCGACCCTCTGTGGAGGAATAAGCGGCTTCAGAAGATGGATGGATGGATGGATGGATTTTGGTCTCCGTCTTGAAAAGTTTGAACTCTCCTGATTTAACGGGTTTAAGTCGAACGTTTCAGAGACGTATCAGCTTGTGTTACTTTGGTTTTCTTGAATAAAATAAAATGTCAAAAAGAGGAAAACGATCGAATCTAATGAAGTACAAAATGATTTTATTCAATAGGCAGTTATAAAGTGGGTTTAGAACCCATGGTAAATAGGTTGAGTCGACCNCTCTCCCTGCTTGAACACAGCTGATTTCTTTGAAGGAGTAAATAACCGCTCCTGTAGAAAGCTATGAAGGCTGAGGAGACATTTCAACAGGTAGATTTAGGCGCTTAGAAGCTGAAACAATATGCTAACTTGTGTAATGCAGTGATTTAAAACGGACACCAGAGGGCGCCCAAAACAAGCAAAACTGCATATTATCACTTTAAAGATTTGATTCGTAAAATAAAACTTCTGAAAACTTGGATGTTAAATAGAAATAACCGATTTCAGTTCAGTTTTCTGTTTAATTCAGAGTTCTCAATTACCTTCATATTTAAAAAATCTCAACATTTTCTTAAATTTTAGAAAAACCAGACATGAACACTCATCCATAAATCTCCATTTAACTGAGAACAAGCTCAGACAGTGGATTCATTTCAGTTTAGAGCAAAAACAGAGTCATTAAAAGTTGTGAAAGAAGAGAAATAGACAACAAAAGGTTATGAGTCACAGCCACATCACTGCAGCCAAATGTTGTGTTATTCATGCTACGTCTATTCATTCATCCGACGGGTTTTTTCCAAGCCACTTACATTTGTGACCCATCAGGCACGCTGTGATGTGTGGGGGAAACCCATGAGGAGAACGAGCTAGCTCCACGCAGCCGGGAATCGAACATGCAACCTTATGAAACAACACCATGCAGCCATATGGTGCTAATGTTTGGATTCATATCACAGATTATCACTCAAACATAAAAATAATCTGAAAATATGAAAATAACTAGTTTTAAATTTTCTATGTCCCAAATCAATGTCAAACACACGTTAAGGCAGCTTTATTTTACCGTTAAAACTAAGCTAGAAAAACCATCCAAAGCACCAAGAAAATGTTTTTAAATGTCATTTTTACATTAAAAATGTTTGAGTCTGATGTGATTCATTCATTTTTCAACACTTTCTTTAGCAGATGTGACTTCATTACAGCTTTAACAGCTCTTATTTTAATAAAACATTTGTTCAGTTCTGGTGATTTCTGACTACATGTCACATTAACTTTGGTCTCTGTTAATTTGAGAGTGGTGTGTTTATTAACTGCCATTTTAATGAGGAGTAATCAGAATAACAGCCAGAACATCTGGAAGTTTCTGCATCACCCTTTAGGGTTTTCTACATCGTGTTCATTGCTTTTATTTTTGCGGGCTGGTTAAACTGCAGCACAAAAGCTTCCAGTCATCGCTATTACAGAACCCGTCACCATGGTAACCAAGAAACTGGAGGAAAGGCTCGTCCTTATGGTGTTTAACTTGGTGCCATTTGTGTTTTTTTTTTTTTTTTTTTTTTACAATTTTAAATATTTTCAACATAAATTGACCAAAAATGGTTTAAAGTGTGAAATTCTAAACCAGTGGTTCCCAAACTTTTTAGCTCCTGACCCACAAAATGACAGTGGCGGAGACCCGTGACCCCAGCCGTCACTGGCAAAATAGTCAAACACTGCTAATAAATGAATTAAACAAGGATAAAAGGACAACACAAATATCTACAACTATTATACCAGTTTGTAAGGACAAATATATGGTATTAGCAAGGATTTTAAATTCACTTTTAGTTCTGGAGAACATCCCAGGACCCCTATTTGTTGTTTCAGGACCCACAGTGGGGTCACGACCCCAACTTTGGGAACCACTGCTCTAAACTATGGAGTAAATATTATAGTTTACAAAACACTTTTTAGTGAATTCACCTTTGATAATAATTATGATTATTTTAATTCAGCTACCAATCAAATATTTTACCATTTTCTTCAGGGGTATTCCGGTTTCCCCCACAGATCCCAACATGCCTGATGGGTTAGTAATGATGTCTGCTAAGTGAATAGAGTTTCATGATGAAGTCATTCCATTGCTGTTAAGTGGTCTGGACTGGGTCAGCTTAACCCTTCAGAGCAGGACTTCATTAGGGTGGCATCAAATTCATTTTATGACCTTTATTTTATTTTAATGCAGGCGTGTCCAAAGTGCAGCCGGGGGCCCAAATGTGACCATAGAGTGATTCTGTGCAGCTTTAGAGTTACTGACGCAGAGACATTTTTATGTTCAGATTTTTACCAATGTGGAAATAGAACCACAAACTAAAACATCCAGCAGCATCACTGAAGACCCAGATCCTGTTCTTGTTGCTGATATTAGACTGAAATGTATTTTCAAAGACCAACTATTGATATAACAGTGCGAGACCTTTTTAATGTCTCATATCAACACAGATTACACAGATTCTCTACAAAAATAATAAACCTAGAATATCATTTTTGCCTTCTTTTTTAAACCTAAATAAAAAACTATTTTTGTAACCCTTGAATAATTTCAACTTGGTGATTTTGGTCTCCGTCTTGAAAAGTTTGAACTCTCCTGATTTAACGGGTTTAAGTCGAACGTTTCAGAGACGTATCAGCTTGTGTTACTTTGGTTTTCTTGAATAAAATAAAATGTCAAAAAGAGGAAAACGATCGAATCTAATGAAGTACAAAATGATTTTATTCAATAGGCAGTTATAAAGTGGGTTTAGAACCCATGGTAAATAGGTTGAGTCGACCTTAAAGGATTTTGTTGACCAACATTTTATAGACATTAAAGTCAAGATTAAAGAACACAAACAGGAGCCAGACGTTCTTGTAGTTTTTCAAAGCACCGGTTCCCAAAGTTGGGGTCTACGCTGTTAAAAAAAGTAAGCCAGTTCCACTTAGAAACGAAAGTTCACCGGCTGCCTTAAAAATTTGATTCAATTCAACTTAACCAAACACTTTCTTTCAACTCTAAATGTCAAGTTGTACAAATATCAAATTGTAACCATGCATTGTTTTAACCTAAAATTGTTAGTTGAAACAACAAATCCTGTTAGCTTAGCCATTTTAAAAAATCAGTTTATCTTGTTCAACATCCATCCATCCATTTTCTGTAACCGCTTAGTCCTCAACAGAGGGTGGGGGAGCTGGTACCCATCTGCAGCGGTCAAAGGGCGAGAGGCAGGGGGACACCCTGGACAGGTCGCCAGTCCATCGCAGGGCCACACACCCACTCACACCTGAGGACAAATTACCTGCCCAATTAGCATGACAGTCATGTTTTTGGTCTGTGGGAGGAAACCGGATTACCTGAGAACACACGCATGCACGGGGACTCGGGAGAACATGCAAACTCCACGCAGAGAGGCCGCAGAGCCGGGACGCGAACCCACAACCTCCTTGATGCGAGGCAACAGTGCTAACCAACTGCGCCACCATGCAGTCCCTTGTTCAACATACGTACAATACAGTATATATATATATATATATATGTATATATATATATATATATATATATATATATATATATATATATATATTAAAATAAAATTATTTTACTTATATGGTATCACCAATAATCCTACTCCTCTAAACCCGCCAAATTTCACAGATTTAAAAAAAAATCTATAACTTGCAGTTTTACGTTGACTGAATGAGAAAAATGTAACAATTTGTCAGAATAACTAATAAATTTAAGTTTTTCTAATCCAGCCATCCATCCATTTTCTTTAGCCGCTTCTTCCTCCACAGAGGGTCGCGGGGCAGCTGGTGCCTATCTCCAGCGGTCAAGGGGCGAGAGGCGGGGGACACCCTGGACAGGTCGCCAGTCCATCGCAGGGCAGTTTTTCTAATCAAAATACAAAAAAGTAAGTTTATCAAACAAAACTTAACTAGACAATTTGAGTGAAATTATAAAGATAAATAACTTTTTGAGGCTTTGATTTTTTACAGTGTAGACCAAACTTTGAGCCACAAAACACTAAGTCAGGGGTCTTGGGATGACATGCAGAAATCAAGACTGAAAAATTATTCCTTATAGAATATTTTTACAATTCACACGAAAGCTAATGGATATAATCTATATGTTTAGCTGTTTATTTAGCTAACTTTATTTTAGGTTGGTCAGTTTCGTGTCGTTACGTTGGTTGGAGGTCAAAAACAGAAAAGTTTGGGAACCGCTGATTTAAATGGGACTGGATCAACAGTTCTCCAGAGTTTCTAAAGGTCAAAAGTTTTCCTCTGATTTTTCCACTCGGTTTCAGGTAAAAACCTGAACTTTTTCCAGGTTTCTGGTTAAGTCAGACAGTAAAGACCTGGGATGAGCCAGAGCTGAGTCGACACATAATACATATTTGGATCTTTAGGCTCCTTTTTCCAACTTCTTTAGTCAAACCTATGAAAAAATGATCAAAAATAAAACAGTTTGGACAGAAAACCTGATTCCTAAGAGCTGTTGATGAATGGTCTCTCACATCCTGCTTCAGGTCAGTGATGGAAATGTTTCTCAGACTTTGGATTCTGTTTATCTGCTGGAGAGTTTTGTTTAGGTTTGAAATGTTTTTGTCCACCACTGGTCCAGTTTATGATATTTTTAAACCACATAATATACTGGAACTGGTCAACCAAGGTCCAACGAAAACCTCTGAAAGTCTGGAGAACCGTTGATCTAACTGCAAAAACAAACCTTAAACTTTTACAAGGACCTGAATGTTATGAGTCAACAAAACTGCCTAAATGTGGAAAAGAAAATCTAGTAAATTAATTCACTTAAAGATAATAATAAACCCGTTAATGTTTTCATAAATCAGGTGAATTTTGATTCAATGCGTGTGATTTTTAGGACTGATGCTGGAGCAAATTAATCCAGTGGACCTTTAGCTAGCTGACCTAATAGGGTGTGTTTTTATTTTTTTGACATACCTGACTCTGCAGCCAAATAAGAACAGCAGGTCTGTAGCAAAAACACGGCGAGCTCCGATTAAATCTCTGCTGCTCTCCAGCTGTTTTTCTTTCAGGGTGGTCAAATTAAGTTTACTGTCTGCTCGTGTTTAATTTGAGCCACAGAAAACAAAGCTGCCGAGCACAAACACACCAAAATAAAAGGAGCTAGATAAAAGAATAAGGAGTGAAAAACAATAGGTAGAGCCAGGAGGAGGGGGCTGGAGACCAGGCAGTGAATATGGAACCACTTAAGGCCCAGAGCGCTCGCCCTGGAAAGGGTTAAAGATGGCGAGGGGGATAAGTGGAGCTCGTTTATCGCAAATTTGACAGTGGTAGTTAAATGTTGAGCTTTCCCTCCAAACTGCCAGTCTCGAGAAGCTCTGCAGCCTCTCCAGCGTTGGTGTTGTTTACGAGCGCCCGTCTCCTCATCAGCCCTAAATCATCCGAGTGAATCAGGACTAAAGACGAGGAGGATCCTCTCTCCTGTCGCACCTCACTTCAGAACCTTCTTTCCTGCTTTGGGCCCCAAAGATCATCTCCTCCGCTTCACCTCCATCCCATCCCTCACCTTTTCCCTTCCTCGCCTCGCTTTGCACCTCACAGTGGAGCTACACGTCCAGCCTGCACACACCCCACACGGAAACCCTGCAGATGTGCGGAGCCCGGCGCTGAAGCGGGCGCATGCCAGCAGCCCAGATGCATTTGCGACTCTTTGCCATTGTGATGTCCTTGTTATGTGAGGTGATCAGGATCGGGTCCGGCGTCACGCAGAAGCAAAGCGGTGAGTACGGATCGGCTGTTCGTTTAGCTACTGGGTCTGAATGCAAACAAAAATAGAAACAAATAAAACGGTATCAGACTTTAACTTTGGGGAGAGTTTCAGCGTTTGACTTGATCCAGTCAATTAGTAAACAGGTGTTTGTGAAACTATTAGGTCAAAATTCAAAGTTTTACAACAAATTTAGCAAATAAAGTTGAATCAATGACGAATAAACAGTTAGAGGGTCAGTGTTTTGCAAATTAAATGGTCCAAGATGTTGATATTTCATGCTCTGCAGGGGATGTGGAAGAAAAATCTAAACTGTTTTTCTCAGCGTTTAGTGGTTCGTATGGTTTCTTTTTAGCTGTTAATTTCCCACGTTGTTCCTCTCAGACCAGAGCTAATGAGTGCTTTCTGTATTGACCCTATAAAACACAGGCAGACAGGAACGTGGTGACCCTCACGCTCACCACTGACCGGCATTTCCTCAAGAATTTAGTAATAATGGAGAGAACAGCCGCCTCAATTACGCAATCTCATACCTCCTGACCCCCCAGTCAGACACTCAGAAGAATAAGGATTAGTTCAGACTCTGCATGAAGCCTTCAGATGCTAAATACTTTGTGGAAAGCGTTATATAAAATTGTGATGTATTTCCAGATTGAGACGTGTGAAGCTAGCCGCCTGAAACAGGAAGTGGGACGGTTTTAGGCCCTAAAGGTCAAACGTGTGTTTCAGGAACCGGCTGACCTCCTGTCAGACTTCATCTCTTCACAGATTTAGATTTATTTTTCCTTCTATCCTCTCCTTTTTTACCTCCTCCTTAAACCTCTCAGCCTTTGTCGCATCTGGACTTGGTTCTTGTTGCCTCTGAAAGGCAGGCGGACAGAAGCAGAACCGAGGCGTGTAGTGTTTCAGCGTGAAGGCTGAGGTGCAGAGGTCCGGGGGCCGAGCCCATCATTACGTCCGTCAGTGCTGGTTCTGTGTTACTGTAGGTAATCGTGAGCATCTGTGAGCGTTTTACAGGAGAGTTGGAAGAGAAACGATGGAAACTGGAGGTAATACGCTGTCGTTTCGCCACATCTTCAATACGCTGGCTGCAGAGAGTTCCAGTAATAGAGATTCAGATTGTAGGAAAATTCATCCTCATTTTAGTAAAAAACATTTTGTTTCTTTGGAATTAGTAAAAACAATAATGGTGCATATTTGAGTTATTACATGGACTAATTATTATTAATTAAAATGATATTGTCTTTGGCTCTAGTCATTCTCATATTTCAGATTAATTATCTGTTCGTTAATGAAATATAAACCAAATTTGACTTTTCTTCAGTGAAGTTTATAATTTAATTTCGATGAATTAATGGACAGAAAGTCGTTTTCAGCGCTACGTCTCGTTTAGCGTTTGCACCACTTTGAATCAGATCAGAATATTACTCTGGTCGATGAATTATGTCGCCTTTGTATTTGTTGAAATGAAGGCTAAATACTTTAGGTGCTTTTACACATTTTAAATACATATTTTTCCCTCTACAATCGGCACCGATTCTCAGCTTGTTGGTGTCAAACTGATCTAATCGGTTTTCCATCGCCGTGTTTTAGAATAAACGACTCAAACAACAAGCCGTCTCTGAATCTGTCGTTCAGAAAGCAGCAGACGTGTTTTTAGATGCAGATATCATTTAATCTTGTATTCAAACAACACAAGAGACCTTCCAGGCCGCTCAGGGGAAACTTTACCGTTCAGTTAGAACCCTGGAAAACATTCCCTGATGATTTAGAACACGGATTTCTTGTTTTTCCCTCAAAAAAACCCAAATCACCGTCAATAATAACCAGATATCAGCTAATATTCTGTTTGATGTAAAATCAGAACAGAATTGTTCTAAATTGGATGAGTAAATGTTGACTTTTGTTTTATGATTTCATTTTGTATTTGTGAGTTTTATTTTCCCGCCTCACAGGCGACTGATGGAAACTAGCTTTAGGCTAAATCTGGTGCAGCTCTTCTCCTGGGATCTCAAAGAAATAAACCTAAACGAAAACAGAATTTAATCCATTCAGACTCAAACAGCTGAGACCTTTATGATACGACATGACTAAACGTGGGAATTAGGCTCAGATGAATTTAAACGGTTGGTCGGAACGCCGTTAACGTCGCTAAAAACAAAATCCACGAGTCAATAGATGAACCTCGTTTAGTTCAGAGATAAATAAACTAAATTAAGAAGGTTTCTTAAAGTTTTGTTTTATGAGACTTTTCTCTTTTTAGTTGATTTTAATTTTGTAAATAATCAAAACAAAACAGATCTTAGTGGCTGATTGAAGGTGATCAAAACAAAGAAATTAGATTTACCGTTTATTTAAATATTGAATCACAGAAGTTTTGATCTATTTGTTGTAAATCACACTTTCTGGAATAAAATCTTAGAGAACATGAAGGTTTTTCTCAGTGAAGCCAATTCCTTCGTGAAACTCTTCTCTAACTCATCCTCTACAGCTGATTTTATTATTAATGTCCAAAAGGTTTTACCATTAAACCATAAATATGGAGATGTTTATATAAAAGTTATTTATCGTACATTAATATTACCTTAATGCACTTTTTTATTTGTATTATTTGCAACATTATCGCTCCAAAATAAGAAAAAAATAAATAATTATAGCTCTTTTTCTTGGCATGGAGGTTAAAGGATTTTAAAACTTGCTTTTAGAATAAATAAAATCTGATTTCAGCCTGGAGGTCTGATTAGACGTCTCAACAGGAAAAAGACTGGATGTTTTTTATTTCTATGGAGGATTTTACTTTAGGACTCTGTGCCTCTGAATTTAAATGTTTAAAGGTTTGTTTAGCATTTGTATTAATGCACAAACTACAAGACACATTTTAAAAGGCAATTTAAAGAGATGCAATTAAAACACATCAATGATTCGTTTGGATGAAGTGAAATAAATCTGATCGTCCGTTTTTGGTTTCAGACTCAAAGATTTTAAAGGTTTCTGGTTATTAAACGAGATTTTGGTGAGATTTAAAGACGCAGCGTTACTAAATGACTCTCTGGGTTTGTATTTATGTCATAAAACACTCGTCTCCATGGAAATCAATTAATGACGTTCGTCATCATGGTTCTCCACGCGTGGAGCACTAAAACTGGCTGAATTAATGAAGAATCTGATCCTATAATAAACTATTTAACTCAGTTAGGTTAAATCAGCCACTCATTCATCCATAACCAACGCGCTGAAATCAGACCAAACACAAACAGTCAGAGAGACGTTTGAGGAAGGAGCTACGTTTTTCTTGTTTGTTTTTTCTGGTTCAGTTTTCTTCGCTAAAGAAGACAAACTTTCAAATAATTACATTATTTCAGGCAGCGACTGGGAATTAGATCAAAAGAAAAGTAATTTATACAATATCCAGCGTGTGCCGAAGCAGGAAGTGCAGATTTGGATTGAATTATTGGGGACACGTCACCTCCGTCCATGCCAAATCTATGGTATAAATACTAAATATGTACTATTATACAGCTTTATAATAAGACTAAACTTAATAATGCAGTTCCTGTAATAACTACAGCTTTTACCCTCCTGACCTTTTGATTAGTCTGTGAATCCCATTAAAGGATGAAACTTTACTGAAAAAAACTAAACGTTCAGCAATCTTTAAATAAAATGATAAATATTAATACCTTAAAATATTATCATATAACATTACATCATAATGTCCTGACATTAGATCGTAATCATTTTCCAAAATCAGTACAAAAGGGCATTAGTGACCCACTTCCTGCCAAATAGTGAGCCAAAGAGTGCAGTTACTGCTTCATAAGGTGTAAAATCACAAAAACATGAATATTATAAGGGAAGTCTTATTACTAAAGTTTTATTAAACCAGAAAAGTCCTAATTAATCTGAGCATAAATAAAAATATTATGTTTATGAAACGTCTTTAAATTCCTTCTGTTTCTCCCCTCGCTCTCTTTAGACGCTCATCTTTATGTGAGTTTATTTTCAGCCTAAAGATTTTACAGAACAGAAATAGTTAATAACTTCGTACGGTGTTTAACTTCTCAGCACCAAGCTTTAATTTACAGGTCTCGTTCTGAAACAAGTCGCTTTATTTTGCCGTCTCGTGTAAATTCCAGTTAATGTTTTGTATTTTCCTATCATTTGCAGTTAAATCAAGTAATTCCATACTCGACAGGACAGGAAGTTGGAAAAATAAAAGTGTGAATTATTTCTAAATGTTTTAAATGAGTAAAAGCGTATACTGTACGTCTGTTATATAGGAGGCTTAGATGATCGTGTTGAGCAGATTCAACAGCACTTCCTTATGATTCCTATTTATTTGCTGTTTTTTCTTGCTGCGACTGAAGGGTTGAGTTACATAACGTGAGCCGAGACCAGGCAGGAAGTCTGCTTTGTGTTCCTCACTGAGCTGCTTCGTTCCTGCTGTGGATTAAGATCCATCCATCCTGGGTCAAAGAAACCATGAGAACTTTACAGAATCAGCATCAGGGAAACGGCAGCGCGTTTTAAACCCGAACCGCCATCAGCTGACTCGTTCTTCAGTTCACCCTAAAGCTGATGATCAGATTTGTCTGTAGGATCAGCTCAAAAAAAGACATTTTTTAATAAAATATTTCATGCAAAACTAACTTTTGACTTGATATTTAAAGAATATCTTTAAAATTTGGTTTTAATTCGACTAAAAACAAGGGAATTCTTAGAGTTTGTGCTCGTATTTCCCACATTTAGTGAGTTGTTTTACATTTGAAGTCTTGTTTTAAATGCTGGCGCGTTTTCCCGAAACCCCAACAGAGCTCGTTACACCTGGTGCTCGTTAAAACCCAAGGCAATCCCATACAGGGTCAAGGGTCACCGCTTTACGCTACCTAAACCTGCAGCTCCACTAAAAGTCCTTTAAGCCTGCAGATTGATGGCAGATGTGAAGAGAGCTGCCTCTCAGCCGGTAGGTCGAGACCTCAGCGGGTCCCCGAGTCGTTCTGGGGAAATCTGCTCCAGGTTCCTCTTTACAGTCGTCAACTTTCTGAGCCGAGATTACTCAAAGACAAGTCCCAAACACGTGTAGGTGGAGCGTTGTTCTAAACCAGGGACGGGACTGTGCTAAAGTTTAAAGTTGTGTTTTCCTTCCAAGCAGCCTGGTGCTCTTGTAATCTTTAAAGCGGTCTGGACCAGCAGTTCTCTACAGTTTTTCTTTGGACTTCATCTGCTTTTGGACTTATTTTCAGTCCAGTAGATAATAATTCTAAATAGGGTTTAATTAAGCATATTGTTATTATGAGCCTGTCACAAAACACAGATCGCTCCGTTTATTAACTTTAGCAACAAAGATGCCTGTTTTTATACGGAATAAATAGGAAATAAACCATTTATCTGCTGTATATTCTTTTCATGGAACGTCACTTTATTTTCATTTGTTCTCCGATTTGGTTTTTCTTAAAATGAGGAAATCTGACTTTGCTCAGCTGGACTCAGAACACAATGCAGACATCTCAAATTAATGTAAAATACCTTCAGAAAGACTGGAAAACGTATGATCAAACTACTGTGAATTATGTCAAAACCAATGTCGGCTTCACCTGGATGACGCAGATAAAGGCTGCACGAGGAGATCGACAGCTAAAGAAATCATTAAGTAAATGCTAAAGTACCGAGGAAAATGCAAAAAAATATACAATCTAATTAGAATCAAACATCCGTGAGTAGGTGAAAGTCTCCAACAGCAGCTCAGAGCAGATGTCATATGAACAGGTTACAGAAGGTCTGGCTCCCAGAACACATCTAAAACCACCAGGACTGGATCAGGACTTCTGAGAGTTCAGATCGTCTTTAAGGTTCTGGATAACAAAAGTATCTTCCTCTCACACTAGAAAGGTTTTTATTGGCCAATCTGAAACTCAAAAATTAGATTTCTCTTCTTGTTCATGATGCTGGTGAAGGTTCTCAGTCATCCAGGTCATGATAATCCAAGTTTTAAATAAAGGCAACTGGACTTATTTGGTTCTTTGAAGACGTTTCGCTGCTCATCCGAGTAGCCTTGTCAATTCAAGCTACTCGGATGAGCAGCGAAACGTCTTCAAAGAACCAAATAAGTCCATTTGCCTTTATTTAAAACCCTTTTTTGGATTCTTGTTCATGAATGCACCATTGCCAAGCAGCACTGGCATTTCTGAGTATTTCCAGGTCCGTGAACTCACCATCGCTAAACTCTAATTTATGCTAGCATTAGCAGATCGTTGATGTGGACGTTTTTCTTTCTAGAATCTCGAGTACGTAAGAAGCGTTTTGTTATTCGAAATGTAAAAAAAATAATAAATTTAAGGCCTGAACTATTAAATCCAAATAAATAATCTAGGGATGCTCGATATTGGCTTTTTTTTTTTACCGATATCCGATATTGTCTAACTCTTAATTTCTGAAAAGATATAAACCGATACTGATATAAGCATGGTAGCCCTCGTTAAGAAAGAGACAAACACAGTATTTAATGCAAGGTGTGCCAAATAAATAAAAATATCTCAAAAACTATACATTAGATTTGTTATATTTTGACATTTTGGGAGAGAGGAGAAGTAGCCGAACACTTTGATGTATAACATGTGCACGGTATGTAGAGGTCATGTGTGTCATCATTACAAAAACCGATACCGATATTTACCGATATTACATTTTAATGCCGATATCGGCCGATAATTTCGGTAGACCGAGCAATCGAATAATCTAGTTCATAAAAATGTTATTTATTGGCTAATAATAATATGTAATTGTATAAAAATATAACAGTAATACAAATATAAAGTGGTCCTTTCCACCTGTAGTTCCTCCACTAGAGGGCAGCGGACCTACAGGTTTAGGGTGAAGGTACTAATCCTGATACTCTACTTGTATCGACGGCTTTAAGGCTAATTCGTGTCAAATTTTCAACAATATTCTAGTAGGAAATATTTATAGTTTTACTAAATAGATAACCCTGAACTGTCAGGTTGCAGCTGTGGAAGAATCACACCCGAACTATTGAATCTCCACTTTGTTGTCGGAGTTTTCTCGACTCACCTGATGGTTCCGTCCTGGTTTTGGGTTCTGAACTGATCCTCTGGCTGATGATTGTAGACTTTGCTGTCAAAAGACAAAACCAGTAAGTTTCCTCAGGAATTTTGTGTTTCTGGTTGAAAGTTCTTTTCAGTTATGATAATAACCTGGGGTGCACATAACTGGTACACCAGTGTGCATGAGCACCAGATATGCATGCGTACCTCCATGAAAAATTACGTGCACCCCTGATAATAACCCATTATCTGGCAGGTCAACCACCTAATGCAGAAAACTTAAGTTCTTATATCTTACTGAAACATATGGGGGTGTTTAAATAAGATTGTAAACTTTATTTCATTCAATTATCATCAATTATCTTATTAATAAAATTATTTTATTGTCTGAAATCCATTAAAATATATAAATCAGATAAAAGGACACATGAAAATGGACATAAAATACTTAAAATGAGTGAAATGTTTCATGGCTGTTGTTGAACCAGAGGACAAAGAATTAAAGGCCACAGGCTTTTTAAGCTTTTTATCAGTCATTTACAATAATTAAGGACCTTTTTGAGCATCTTATACTAAGGATTCATGTTGATTCATTTATTTGTTGTTAAAAATAAGTCCCAGTCTTACAGGAGTTCCCCTCATTAAAGCAGCACTCCGGAGGATTTCATCAGGAGAGCAGTTTTTGAATCTAGCGTCCAAAGGCTCCTCCTCAAAACATCTCGACACGCGCGTCCGGTCGCGTGTGCGCGCGTGCACGCGGCGCATATACTTCGGACATGAACTGTACCGCTCAATGTGTAGGGTTTAATCACTCACAGTTCACAATCTTATTCCAACAACACTACGAGGGTCTGAAGAGCCCTCTCTGTCCCTGCTGCTTCTGATATTAGCTCTGTTAGCAGAGAGCTGCTGCTGGACTCTGAAGCTGAACTTGACTCGGCCCTGGATGAACTTTCTGACCAAAATAAACGCGTAACCCTGTCAAGCCTTGCCATTCTGTGAGGTGAAAGGTTTAAAAATTAAAATAAATCCATCTTTAGCTGGGGAATGGGTAGGTTTTTAGTAGAAATGAGCCGTGAGTCCTCAGTGAACGGCTGAGACGGCAGAGAAACACACGGAGCGTCCTGTATGACAGCGCCCCCTACTGGTACAGGTTTGGTCGATGCGCGTGCATGTTGAGAGAATGCAGACATTTGAATTTCATTGGCTGAAAAATGTCGGCGGCAAGAAATAATGGAAAGGGGTCTCTAGGAGGAAGGAGGGTCTTCATCAGAATGACAGATGTTGTGGAACTCAACCCATAGATCATAGTTTAGACCTGAAATATCATTTAGAACATTTAGAAAACTTTGATACAGAGAAAAATGCTCCAGAGTGCTGCTTTAAGTTCAACCTGAAGTCAGACCATAAGCTCCGAGAATGAAAGAAAAAACAATCTACAGGCCTCAATTACAGACTAAATATTATTTATCATTTACTTATTTTCCTTTAAACTGAAGCACCAGCCAGCTAAGCTAGCAGTTAGTCAAAGTGGTGCAGCTAAAACAAATCCGCCACCTGAAACTAAACATTTTAGGATAGTTGGAGCAAACACCAGACTGGTATTTCATTTGCTTATTGCTGACATTAATTTTTCACATACGAATGTTACAGTAATAATAGAAAGAGGTAAATGACATAAAAGGTAGAAGAAACGTGAAGAAGAGTGAAGTATAGCAGTGGGACATTGATCCTTAACCCTTCATAGGGAAAGTGACCCTATCTGATCACTGGTGCATTGTGGGGGTTTGAAAATAACCGACATTAGTATTAAAATACACCATTAGCAGCTGAGGATAAGTTTAGATGTTTGTCATGAGCAGAACTGTTAGGATGATCAATCGTGACGACGTAGCGAAAGGACAAGATCATATGAGGGGAGCGGTCCATGGTAGCCATGGTAACGGGACCTCTGATAATGCAGGAGCAGACTGTTCCCCGTATCTCCTGGTTCTGTGGTGGAACGTGAGCCTGCCTCCTGAGCAGGGAGACGGTTTTCCTGCGTCTCCTGATTGATTGAAGGTTTCTTTTTTCTGAATTCACTTCGCAGAGAAGTTGCGTCTTTTTTGGATAAAAGAACTCACCTGACTTTATATAATCTGATTTACAGCCTGGACTTTATTTTGTTTAACAAAAATAGTAAACTATTTGGTGAAGAAGTTACAGAGTTAACTATAAATTATAAAAAAATTTGACTAAAGCTCTGTCTGACGATTCTTACAAACTAAAAACAATTTGAATGTTTGATGAAAATATTTACAACAAATATTTTTAAATCAGTGATTTAAAATTTTGATTTTGAAAAACCGAACAAGATGCTTTCTGCATTTCAATGTTTAAGTTTTAAATAACTATTATTACTGACATCTACTGTAGTTTTACTTTATTTTGGCCTTTCTTCCCAGACTTTGAACTCGTTCATCCCCCCTCCCCGTCTCTCTCTCTCCTCTCTCTCTGTGATCGCTCCGACTCACGAACACTCTTTGGATTTGGATGCTCTTCACCTCCTCATCTGATAAACCCATCCTTTATTCCACCTTCACCATCTTTCCCTCATCAGACTAGAGGAGACATTGATGCCCAGTTCTCTCGTATTCAAATAAATCTGCTCATCACTGCAGTTCCTGCATGTTTTATATGTTCTAATGACATCATCTGATTGGTTCAATCTGTGCATCTTAAAGTCTGCAGAATGTTTGAGATGATTTTCTGCTCATTTGTTTTTATTTTTGAAACTTTTCCCATCATAAAATCCATTAAAACTCAGATTTTTGCAATTTGAGAAACAAAAAATGTTAATATTTATAATTCTAAAAAGCCTTAAATACATTTTTTTATATATATATATAAATGTGCATGGCTGTGAGGTTTCCATCCAACAGGAATGAGACAGTTAAAGAGTTTGTGATAAAATAAAGGATGGGTAATTGTTAATGGTGTTGGGACGCTTTTGGTTTGTATTTCTTTGTAAATCATCAAAATGTAACTAAAACAAGGATGTATAAAGGTTTTTTTAAACAGATCTACTCTAAAGTTAGTCTCCTCTGGATCCAATAGAAGAATGGTTGATTAAATAAGAGGATGTGGAGTTGATTCACCTGCCTTTGTGAGCACTGGTATTATTTAAAATGTGTTTTAACGCTCGTATTATAAACAAATGTGCAAGTTAAAACATATATTCATCATTTAAAACTATCAGCGTTTTGAGTCCCAAATGTTCAAACCCGCTACTAAAATGCAAAATTCTACAGAACAGCTGTTTCTCAACATGAAAGTAACTCCTCAGACATTACCGATACGGTATGGAATAATTCAACTAGTATGGGTTAGTAAACACTAGCCAGACTATGATGTTGTAAATGATTGATTGTTTTTTATTGTAACCATTACAAACATGATTTTTCTGGTTTCGTTTTTCGTCCATATCGAAACAAAAAGGGAACGTTGCAGATCAGACATGAATTATTACATCGTTTCATATTGAATCAGCACATTTTTCCTTTTTAGATGTAAATATTAGAAATTTGATTTAGAAATATTCAGAATTTACTTTGACTAATAACAGATGTCTTCTTATTCATCCTGTTAAACGTCAGAATTCTCTTTTCTTCCCTGACCCGTCTTGAGAAAACCAGCCGGTTGTTTTTGTGTAGAAAGTTGAAGCGCTGTGCCTTTAAAGCCTTCCAGCCAACAGCATCCAGTTTAGTATTAGGAGCTCAGTCGGGGATTTTCATGGAGTCCTGATAGCATCTCGGCATCTTGAGGATTTATGGAATCTCCTTTGTCTCCTCATCCTCCCCTTCCCCTGATCTTCAATCCCTCTCCTCTACCTTTATTTCAGTATGTCCTCTGTGTAATCCGCTCGTCCTAATGTGCTTCCTGTTGTCTCCTGCAGCTCACAGAGAGACGTCAGAGGACTGTAAGAGCTGTCTGGAGTGTTCGCAGGACAACGGCTGTGTTCGCTGCCCAGAGCGACTCTTCCTGTTCCTCCAGAGGAGGGGGATGTCCCATCATGGGACGTGCCTCCATTCATGTCCCGCTGGACACTTTGGACAGAGAGGGAGGGATGCCAACCGCTGCATGAGTAAGTAAATAATGTGCGTTTCAGACAAAAAGCAAAAACAGAATCCATTAAATCAAAATGTCATTAAATGATGAAGACCAAACGTTCAGACTGGAAACGTGTCTAAAAAGATCTTTACATGGTTTCTGGTAAATTCGCTGTTTTTACTTAGACTTCAGATCAATAATGAGACTAAAAATCACTGGATCTGTTTTAACTCATTCAGATCTGCAACTTTTACAACTAAAATTAAAGCTTTTCTCCATTTTCCACCAAATAAAGTTAATCTAGAACTAGGGATGCACCGATACCGATACTGGTATCGGTCCGATACCGATACTGGTAACTTTAACCAATACCGGTATCGGTAAAAGTTACCCGATACCAGGAATCGATACCAGTGGCTTCACTGTCTGTGACTTTTGTGATCATTTTTATTTATTTATTTTTTCTAACTCAGTCATTTGTTGTAAAAAGCAAAGAAGAAAAAATAAAACCTGTATTCCAGTTTGTTGCATTCTTTTGTGTGTGGTAGAAGAATCGGTATCGGAACTCGGTATCGGCGAGTACTCAGATTTAAGTATCGGATCGGTTTTGAAAAAAGTGGTATCGGTACATCCCTATCTAGAACCACTATTTGAACCTTAAAAAAAACGCTGTACAGGTTTTAAAGTTTAATGCATGCTCCAAAACATAAAGGGAACACCTCAAGTCAATCACACTTCTGTGAAATCAAACTGTCCACTTAGGAAACATCACTGACAATTTCACATTGTTCAAATGGAATAAACAACAAGTAGAAATGATGGGCAATTAGCAAAACATCCCCAATAAAGGAGTGGTTCTGCAGGTGGCGACCACAGACCACTTCTCAGTTCCTCTGCTTTCTGGCTGATGTTTTGGTCACTTCTGAATGCTGGTGGTGTTTTCGCTCTGGTGGTAGCGTGAGACGGAGTCTACAACCCACACAAGTGGCTCAGGTAGTGCAGCTCGTTCAGGATAGCACATCAATGTGAGTTATAAAGGTATGCTGTGTCTGTCAGCGTAGTGTCCAGAGCATGGAGGCGCTACCAGGAGACAGGTCAGTACATCAGGTGACATGGAGGAGGCCGTAGGGGGACCGCTACCTCCACCTTTGTGCAAGGAGGAGGAGGAGCACTGCCAGAATGACCTCTAGCAGGCCACACATGTGCATGTGTCTGCTTAAACGGTCAGAAATAGACTCCATGGGGGTGGAATGAGGGCCCCACGTCCACAGGTGGGGGTTGTGCTTACAGTCTAACATCATGCAGGATGTCTGGCATTCGCCAGAGAACACCAAGTTTGGCAAATTGGCCACTGGCGCCCTGTGCTCTTCACAGGATGTTGCAGGCAGCAGAACGTCCACAGTGTGAACCTGCTTTTATCTTTACAGTAAACTTTACAGACAGTCCCTAGACTCAGCAGTGAAACACTGAAACCTGTGTGATTTGCACACAGACGACACATTCAGCTCCACTACGTCAGGTTAAGGAACTTATTGTAAATGTTGTTAAACCATCAGTTTGAAGCTGACCGTCTATTTTTCCATCAGAATGTCGCTCTTCGGACTGCGAGCAATGCTTCAGCAGGGACTTCTGCACCAAGTGTAAGCCTGGCTTCAGGTTGTATAAAGGGAAGTGTCTGATCCGCTGCCCAGAGGGAACCTTCACCCACCAGACAGACTGTCTTGGTAAGAAAAACAATCTGTATCAGGAGTTATCTAAAAACTACTAACACGTGACCTTTACTGACCCATCGGAGGGATTCCAACTCAGGGTCATTTCCTCTAAATAAATAAAAGACTCCTATCTTAATGCCTGAGGACAAAAAACAAAAAGTAATAAATATCTTTATTTTGTTTCATCTAAAAAATTAGATAAACATCTCAGGAGCTCTCATAACCATCTTATATGGTTACATCCACGACCAGGAAACAAACACAAAACAGAAATGTTGATTCTTTTTTTTTTTTTTTTACTGTTACAAGTCTACTTTTAACCTTTTTTTAAAATAAATGTGCTTTCTACTAGATTTTAATTGCTTTAAAGTTCAGTTCCTGTTCCGATTTTTTTCTTTGATTGTGCTCCTGAATCCTATCAGTTTAGGAACAGCAGGCAGGACATTTAGCATCCATTTGTTCAGAGTCATTCTGGTTTATTATGTGCAGAATGTGGTTTGGCATCGTCTTTATAAAATGAACATAACGTTCTCTGGAAAGGACATCTGAAAGGCCTCAAATGTTCCTTCAAACACCTGAATATTATTTTGGTTTGTCTTATTGTGGGGCCTTCACAAATTTGCAGACCACCCATAACATGCGCCTGATTGGTTTATGCATTCCTCCGTAGCACCTCTGTGTTGTGATTCATCAAGTTGGCTCACTTTGGCAAGCACACTTGTATGTATAATAAAAGCGTTGTAATGCACATTCATATATTATAAAAGTTGTAGTTTTCAATTAAAAAAAAAAGAGAATGCAGTTTGAAACCTTTACATTTATGTCTTGGTGTATAATATCTTCAACTGACCTCTGATCAGGTTCTAAAGCATCCCATTTTTCATTTTTGGTAAACATTTAACAGATTTGATGCATGTATGACGCAGGAAAACTTTAGCGTGTAAACATTGCATCCAGATCTCCAACTTCTGTTAAATTCTGAACATGTGCTGAAGATGATGATAAAGGTAGTCCACGTAACGCTGAAGTATGTTGGCAGTGTTCACACTGAAAGGAGAACGTCCAAGTCTGCCATTGATGCTGACCAGATGTAGAAATCACAGCTCCAAGGTATCATTCTCACAGGGAAGACAGAAAATCACTATAAAAACGTGAAATAGGCCTCACCTCATGCTTATCTGGGTCTGGGTTGCATCCTCAGATGGGAAGACCAGACCGTCCTCTCCCTGGAAACCTCCACCAGCTCATCTGGTGGACGTCAAAGAACTCCCAGGACAGCCTAGAGCAGTATTCATTTACGAACCGGGATGGGCCAAATGACACTCCGTGGAGACTCTATGGGCCAGGTGGGGGGGTGGGGGAGCACCTACTACCTGGGAATCCTAATTTCAAGTCCAGGCACCAGCATCTAGCATTGGATAGTTCAAAGTTATTGTTTCATACCGTATATGGCTGGTGGGACGGAAATATTGCGGGTTGTGGGCCGCATTTGGCTCACAGGCCACCTATTGAATAGCTTGGGCCTAGAGATCAGGGTTGGGCGATGTCTAACTTTTTTCCAATCGTCCATCGTCAGTCCAAAAATCAACGATGGGCGATTTATTCGCGCAGGCGACATGTTGACATATTTGCAGGCAGAGCAATGTAAACACACTCTAATGGATTTACAAAATTAGAACTCAGACGTCCCAAAATGGAGGAAATAGTTGTAAAAAACACAGCTGTTTGGGGCTACTTTGGCTTTAAACAGACGTCTAGTGGCAGCAAAGAGCTCCAACGTCGAGTGTTTACCTTCTGCTGTGTGCTAACTAAGCTAACACAGAGCTAGCAGCTAGCTGCTGCTGCTCCGTCACCAAAATCGCTCAAAAAGACTTCAAACTGCAGCGGAGATTTATTTTATGGAAGCGGCGTTCACTGAAGGGGTTTTTATTCGTATTTCAGTTTTAGTTTCATGTTGTTTTTGTCGTTTATCAGACTTAGCTGAAGACAGCTGAACACCAGATCGGTGTTATGACTCGCTAAATATTCCTCGCACCGGTAGCCGACGCGTAAACACGGTTTAACTGGAAAAAAGCCAGTCTCTGATGGTTTCCTCCCCACCACACCATAGATATCATTTAGATACATTTATTTTCTGAACACAAGCTGCTGCCGTTCTCTGTCTGTCTGCTACGGACTGAGGAAACACCGCTGCTCCGCCAGCTCTCGGGGGAGGAGGAGGAAAAAGGAAGCGGCTGCTTGCAGCTGGGAGGAGTTTGTGTGTAACGTTAAAAAAGAGCATTATTTATTATTTTTACGTGGGCTGCGTCCTTTGACTTCAACCAAACGTTGTTAATAATTAAGAAATTAATTTATAGTGGGACGAATAAATCGTTTTTGAAAAACAGGAGGCGATTGGCTGAGCCCATCGCCGATGGTCGATACATTCGTCTGATCGCCCAACCCTACTAGAGATCTAATCCCTCCAGGTTGTCCTGGGTCGACCTGGAGGCCTTCTACCAGCAGGACATGTCTGAAACACCTCCCCAGGGGAGGCATCCTGATCAGATGCCCAAATCATTTTGACTTGGAGGAGCAGCAGCTCGACTGCATCCCTCCTGGATGTCCAAGCTCCTCGCCCGCTCTCTAAGACCACTAGTATGAAATAATTAAATTCCTCTACTTGAGGTCGGACCTCTCCCACAACCTGGCAATCCACGCTTTTCAAACCATCCACTCCACAGGCACCACCCCCTGTGACCACACAATGTTGCAGAGACAAGAGTCCTACAACGTCCCTAGCCTTAAGATACCAGGACGGATCATGTCCACACCCGGGCTCTGCTGAAATACATCCTGGTGGGATTGAGGTATTCAAAGCATTCCTTATTATTGCTTCCTTCCCCTCTTGAGGCACCGGTTTGCCAGAACTTCTTTGGAACTGATTGATGGTTTTTCTCCATGGCCTCGCCAAATTCCTCCCACGCCTGAGATTTTGCCTCTGCAACTGGCACTGCTGCTGCCTGCTCAACCCTCCAGTACCCGCCTGCTGCTTCTGGAGACCAGCCAGGCCCGGCAGGCATCCTTCATCCTGACAGCTCCCCTAAACTCTGGTCTCCACCAGCAGGTCCAGGTGTTTCCACCACGACTGGCACCAGTCCTGTTGCAGCCATAGCCAAAAGCTACCTCAGCAGCTGCAGAACAAGGTCCATTCGGACACATGTCCCCCACTGCTCTCAGGACGCAGTCAAAGCTCTGCCGTCTGATCCAACTCACCACCAGATGGTGATCAGCTGACTCGTCACTTGTGTCCAAACATACGGCTGCAAGTCAGATATGACTACAAGGTCCTGTGACCAGGATGTCCTGGTACCAACCGACTGACATCCCTATGTCTGAAGGTGTTCCTCATGGCCAAGTCCAGAAACAAATCAGCACCTAAACAGTTGAACTGTGTGTGACCCATCAGAACCAACGATCGATGTCACCTAAAACATTTGATTGCCGTAAGAATAAAAACGGTCCAGATGGAAAAAAAAGACAACCTGAAGACGGCAGAGTCAAAGAAACCCACTAGGTTTCTTAATTTCTTCGAGTTGCAGGGACTTGATCTCTGGAATCCCAAAACTCTTACTGTAGATCTGAATCAGAAAGTCCAAGAAATGAGAGTCAACTTAAAGAGATACTATGCGGTTTTGCTTGTTTTGGCTTCCCCTGGTGTCCATTTTAAATCACTGCTGTAAAAACGTTAGCATCATTGTTTCTAAATGTAACTGTAATACGTCTCCTCAGCCTTCACTGCTTTCTACTGGAGCGGTTCATCACTCAAAGAAATCAGCTGTGTTCAAGCAGGGAGAGATGGGAAAAAAAATCAGGAATTATGAGCTAAAAATACTCCCGAGCTAGCATAACAGCTAGCCACATTGGGTTAGCCTAACCCTCGTGAGATACGTGACTTTGTGAGACTTCAGGGCACCGGACCAGAGACTCAGAAGTTGCAAACGTGGTATTCTGGATCCAAGCAGCAGATTGGCTGAGGGACTATTATTAACCTGTAAAGGGTCAGATTAGCTCAGACTGGATCAAGGAAATATGAAAAAGTTGCAAAGTATGCCGTTAAAGAGGAACTGGAGATTAAGCTGTTACAAAAAGAGGATAAATTTCTACCAAACTGAGACATAATTAAGTCACTTTTAGAGCCTTATTAAATCTACTTCAATGATTTGTCTGTTTATTCCCCAAAATTAAATATTTTCAGTTTTATTTTGAAGAACAAACATTTGTAGGTGATAAAACACATCATGTTTTTAAAATTTAAAACCTCACACTTTCTGGAAAGAACGTTTTTACAACGATCACAATTTGTTTGCAGTTACACACCTCCGCTCCACGTGACTCAACCATAAACCTGTTGGTGACAGAGATTCAATAACTGTGTATATTTGTGTCACCAACGGTAGGTTAGACAGAGTAACTTTGATTTGACCAGAAATTACTTGACACTCCGGGGAAGGTGGGATTTTTAACCACGCGTCTAATTATTGTGGTGATGTTACGATATCACGATTACGTTAAATTAGGTCAGAAACAAAATGTTAGTGTGATGTTTGGTATGAAGTCCTAGAAGCGTCAGACTGAGGAAACCTCCACAGATCACCCATGTCCTGCTTCCTGGTTCAGCTCTTTATGAACTGGTTGAACTGACTGCAGCCACCTATAAACTGGGACTCTGCTCTAAAGAGAAGTCGGTGAAAATAATGCGAGGGGTCTAATTAGCAGCAGGCCTGCTTTATGTGCCGTTCGCCTTCATGTGCTTTACATCTGGACAGGGGTTTCTGGGTGATCTGGGGTTTTTACGTCTTTGTCAAATTCAAGAGGAATTTTCAGATTATCCCAGCACCTAATTATTTACTAAACCATGAGTATATTCTAGAATAGTGCAGCTTGTTTTAGTAGCTCTGTTAGGTTGATTTTGGGCTTTTTTGTATGTTTTCTTAGTTTAGAGTCCTCTGGAGTTTGAGGGGGTTTTATATTGTAATTCTGGTTTTAAAGCTGTGCTGCTTGGAGGAGTTTTGTTGCAACGTTTCTACTTTTTGGTCACCTGAAATGATGCAAAACCATGGAAACGACAAGCTTTCTTACATGAGGAAGAAGCTAAATGACATCTCAAAAGTTTAAATACCCAAACTTGGACCTAAAATCATAGCTGAGGTAAAGAGGAGGAAGAGCAGGAGCAAAGTAGAGACAGCAAGAAGTTACAGTGGTGTGAAAAACTATTGTCCCCTTCCTGATTTCTTATTCTTTTGCATGTTTGTCACACAAAATGTTTCTGATCATCAAACACATTTAACTATTAGTCAAAGATAACACAAGTCAACACAAAATGCAGTTTTTAAATGATGGTTTTTATTATTTAGGGAGAAAAAAGATCCAAACCTACATGGCCCTGTGTGGAGAAGTGATTGCCCCCCTTGTTAAAAAATAACTTAACTGTGGTTTATCACAGCTGAGTTCAATTTCTGTAGCCCCCCCCCCCAGGCCTGATTACTGCCACACCTGTTTCAATCAAGAAATCACTTCAATAGGCGCTACCTGACACAGAGAAGTAGACCAAAAGCACCTCAAAAGATAGACATCATGCCAAGATCCAAAGAACTTCAGGAACAAATGAGAACAAAAGTCACTGAGATCTATCAGTCTGGTAAAGGTTCTAAAGCCATTTCTAAAGCTTTGGGACTCCAGAGAACCACAGTGAGAGCCATTATCCACAAATGGCAAAAACATGGAACAGTGGTGAACCTTCCCAGGAGTGGCCGGCCGACCAAAACGACCCCAAGAGCGCAGAGACAACTCATCCGCTG
>SSNR01000054.1:2181703-2202187 GCA_006937965.1 Callopanchax toddi | reverse complement strand
AAGATAAATAAATATATAAATAGAAAGAAAAATAGATAGATAGATAGATAGATAGATAGATAAATAGATAGATAGATAGATAGATAGATAGATAGATAGATAGATAGATAGATAGATAGATAGATAGATAGATAGATAGATAGATAGATAGATAGATAGATAGATAGATAGATAGATAGATAGATAGATAGATAGATAGATAGATAGATAGATAGATAGATAGATAGATAGATAGATAGATAGATAGATAGATAGATAGATAGATAGATAGATAGATAGATATATTAGGGATAAACTCCTGGAACTGTATTGTTGAAATCTTGCTTGACATTTAATCTTTTTGTCTCTCTTTCTTTCAACATTTCCATATTATGGTAGAAATTAGCTTTCTTTCTCAATGTTGACTTTTTGCATTTCAAGGTTTTCCCTCAGTATTAGCACTTTATTCTGAAAATACACTCACTTCCTCTCAGCATTTCAGCTTTCCCCCCTCATTAATTTGACTTTATTCTAGAAATACATCATTTTTATCTTTTTTTTTCTATGTAAAACATTGTCACTTGAATTTAATCAGGATTTATCTCAACTTATAGGTGACATCTCAGTTTTGTCCTCAGTAGTTTTACTTTTTCTGAATACTTTTCTGGAAATTTGTTGGTTTATTTCTCAACATTTCATCTTTAACATTTCAATCCAACGAGGAAACAAAGACAGTTCCTGTTTGTTTTTATGACCCTGATGAACTATTCCACATTGAGTCATTCTCTGATTTCTGTGGGATGTCTTGTGATTCAGCAGCCGGCCGTGCCACCTTTTCATTTTGCGTTTGTTGTTCCTGATGATTGTTTTCACAACCCGTAAAGCTGCTGGATATTTTTGTCTTTTGAACATGTGACCTTTTGGACCGACTCTTTTTGTTGAGCCTTTTAAATCTTGGTCGACTGTCACAGCGGTTGCTTCAGCGAGCAGGGAACTCCTATAAAATGCAGAATTCCTCAAATGCTTTGGATTTATTTTTAGTTACTTCAGCAATGTTATGGTTGGCAAATGAAATATGACCAAGTTGTTTATGCCTGGGATGAATTAAAGAATGTTGAGAACAGGGAACCTCCAAACTGCAGACGGAGACAAAATCGAAACAAAAGCAAAAACTAATTTTATTCTTTAAAATTAGGCCACTTATTGTTTCTTATTTCTGAGAGTTACACATTCTGTAAAAACCCTCAGCGATTAAAAACTGATTTGATGGTTAAAACATCAACAAAAGGATCTAAAACACCCATTTCTGTTTGCTCAGGTATAAGTGCCGTGTTTAATTATTAGATAAATATTTTTTATAATATTTTTATAAGATGGCTGACAGACAGCCTGGTCAGAACCAGGATTAAACTCAGCACAAAAGGTGCTTCTGCTGCTGGAAAAGTCCAGCAGCGTGTTTCAGTTATCGCTTAAACCGAAGCTTCTGATCATCATAAAAAGAGACAAAACATCCTGTGGTTCTGGAAAAGAAGAGTCCAATTAAAGGTCTGCATCAGGGAATCAAAACAACTGCTGATTGTTGAAGTTACACAAGAAACCCCTGATTGAAACCTGGAATGATGCTGAACCATCATCTGAGGTCAAGAAAAAAGAAAGACTGCACAGAAATTCAATGTTCAAGTCTGATCAACACGACAGCTGAGCTGGTAGAAAGGTTTTAAGTGTTTAACTAATCGGCTGTGGGACTTTTTTAAAGTCATATTGTTGAGGTTAATCAGGAAAAAGTTGTAAGCAAAGCATCAAAACTGGACTTTAATCTGTGGGTAAAGGTCATGGTCTGACTAGACCAGACCTACAGAGTGATGGGATCAACAGGAGGAAAGGAGCCATGTTGGAATCAGGTCAAAGTTCATCTTTGAGCCAGAAACTCACTGGGCTGCAACAGGTCAGAAACACTGATACAAAAAGAAGCTTTTAACACTCACAAAATTCTGATGACACTCAAACTAAAACTCTACTGAACCCTCCACCTCCAACCAACAATCCGACACCGTTACCTCGTTTTTTACTAACAAAGTGTCCGACAGAAGCAGTTTACTGAACTGGCCACACCAGAACCCTCCTCCAAACTCAAAAGTATCACTAACTCAGCACGCAAAAGTCCTAAAGCATCTGTTTCATTTACACCCCTCACTGAGAACAGTGTGTCCAAACTTCTGACATGTAGCCGTCCTACGACATGCCTGCTGGACCCCAGTGTTAATTTTGGCGTGAAATTTTAATTTAGTTTTAGTCTTAAGTCTTTTGACTAAAATTCTTTTTCATTTTAGTCTAGTTTTAGGCGTCCAATTTGTTTTAATTTTAGTCTAATTTTAGTCGACTAAAATTGGGAACTATTTTAGTCGACTAAAATAGTTCCGAATTTTAGTCAACTAAATATAAAATAGATTTCACTAATATTAATATATTTTCCTCTGGTGCGTTTATTTTACATTTCTTTAAAAGAATTGGGGTAACACTTTACTTTTATTAACATTAGTGCATTATTAAGTATTATATAAACAAATGGGCTCTTTATCAACGTTCCCAATATTGTTAATGACCCCAATTATAAGACACAGCCCTTTCCAAGACTAATCTTCAGAAAAAAAAACTAAATTCACTTTTAAAATCAACTATTTTGTTGAAAATTTGATTAAGTAGTTTAAATATTATCTTATTTAGAGACCTTTATTTATTTATTTTTTTATTAATTCAATCACAAAGATCTGTAATTCATATTCTACTGTGTGTTGAGTTCTGTCAGGAAAGACACTAGTGGTCCTGAGCAAATAAATACCATAATAATGCAAACTGTCAGAACTTTGCTCATGACGTCAGATCAAAAGTCTGCAGGCTTTAACTCACAGTCTGATCAGCTGTTCTCACGCTGCGGTCCGTCTCCTCCCACAGAACGTGATCTCCACAACGCTCCGTCTTCCGTCATTTCTCTCCATAACTCCATATTTCCTGTCTCCCTGACAGCTGTTTGATCCTCTGCTACATTCACCACCATTATCTTAAATTAGCGTCGTAACTCTGCCTCAGTTCTGTTAATTTGACCCACTTTTAATAAAGTTTGTTCCTGTCGGAGTCTGCTCTGCTGTTTACAAACTCCGGCGCGTCCCGACAAGGCGGACTCTGATTGGTTCCTTTCTCATCTACTTCTGCCTGTTACGTTTGCTGATTGGTTCCCTTCTCTAGTCCCGCCTGCTCCGATTACTGATTGGTTTTTTGGTGTGTTTGTCAAATTCTTTCCGTTTTCTGATTGGATTTCGTCACTGTCAATTCTCGTCTCATCTTTCGTTCCTGACGAAAAGGTCCGCCGATTTAGTCTTCGTCATCGTCTTTTTCCGTTTTATATTTTTTAATTTCATTTAGTTTTCGTTCGGTAAAATATATTTGTGACGAAATAAATAACGAAAATATTTCGTCTACGAAATTAACACTGCTGGACCCCATTCCGACTAGTCCAATCCATCGCTCCTACAGTAGCAGTCACACAGGTGACTAATGCCCATGCTAATCTGGCTTCAAAATGGCCGCTCCACTGAAACAGCTCTGTTAGCAGTGACGGAATCTTTAAAAATGCCAGAGCGACTGCCAAGTCCTCAGTTCTTATCCTGCTTCACTTATCGGCTGCATTTGACTGTTACCATGGCGTCCTTTAGTCCGTACTCTCCTGTCTGGGCGTCACGGGGAGAGCTCGCTCCTGGTTTTGAATCCTACCTCACGGGTCGGTCGTTCAATGGATCCTGGCTCGGTCACACTTTACCACCTTGCCACAGGGATTCCACAAGTACTAGGACCTCTTCTCTTTGCGATTTACACCACCTCATTGGGTCAGATCATCTGTTCACATGACTTCTCCTCCCACTGCTATGCTGACGACACCCAGCTCTACCTGTCAGTCCCACCTGATGACCTCACAGTCTCAGCGTGAATCAGACTGTCTCTCTGATATATGGAGATGGATGAAAGCCCATCATCTCCAACTCAACCTCTAAAACTGAACTGCTTGTCATCCCAGCCAAACCAACCGTACAACACAAGATCTCAATCCAGATTGACCTCCTGTCTCTGGTCCATCAAAGACAGTAGATCTGATGTCCAGCTGACCTTTAAAGATCAGGTTGCTTCTGTCGCTTGTTTGTGCCGCTTCGCTTTGTTCAACATCCTAAAGATCAGACCACCTGACCAATCCACCACCCAGATCCTGGTTCTGTCTATGTCATCTCCTCCTTGACCACTGTAATGTCCTAACTGGTCTCCAGTCTGCACTGGTAAACCTCTACAGATGGTCCAGATTGGTCTTCAGTCAGCCTAAAGGAGCACATGTCCCCCCTCTGTTCATGGAGCTCCACTGGCTACCTTTAGCTGCTGCATCAAACTCAAGTCTCTACCACTAGCATACAGGGTCCTGAAAGGAACGGCTCCATCTACTGGAATCCTCTGGCTAAGGCTGACGTCACGGCTCGGTCACTCCGGTCGTCAGAGGATCATCAGCTAGCAGTGAGTAGTTTGTTGTTAGCCTCAATGGTAACTTCTTGGTTACATTATCATTTCTAAGTCACTTTAGATAAGAGCGTCTGATAAATACATAAACATGTTGTATGAACACTCAACATTTGTGCAAATCTTATTTAAAATTTTATTGCAATTTATTCACAATTTACCTTCATTTTATTAAAGATTTGGTCTCCACCTCCAGCCAAAGTTCTCTCACATGTAGGACCTGCATAAACTAGATTAAGGTGGTTCCTTATGGGTTCCAGACGCCCGGAATGACTCTGCAACCATTTAAAATAAATGCATCTTTAAATATTTTGAATGTGCTCAAAATTTCAACATTACAAGTGTGAGGATCTGTGACTCGTGCAGGGACACTGAGAAACCTCGTGAGCATTTTGAGATTTTTTCAAACTTCCTCTGAAGCACCATTTGCAAAATAGTACTTTATTAACCCAAAACTTTAGTCAGTTAAGAGTTGCTTCAGGAAGCCTCAATCATCATTTTTACACCCAACAAGAATATTTAGGATGTTTAAGACTATGTGCTGTCCAACTTTCCCTCCATGCCAGCTAATTCAACACTAGATGGAAGGTATAGGATAGGATGTCTGCTGGGCTGAGTAAAATCACGACCGACATCCACGAGGGAGTCTCAGCTGTTCACCAGGGTTCTCAGTTTCCATGCATGAGGCTCAGGGCCTCGTCATCGCGTCTCTGGATATTTGAAGATAACGTCCTCTTCAGGAATCTGGAACTCTCCTCGATTTAGTTTCCACAAGTCAGAATGTGCAAGAAAGACAACTTCAGGAGGGGCTGGCAACCAAACTGTAAATAAAATCATCCTAAACTGCTAAGAAATGTAAAGTTTATGATTAAACAGACAAGAAAAACTTACACGCCTCACGTGACCCAGACAGAAATTAAACTTGTACCAATTCACTGGGATCTACTTGAAAATTTCAAAATGTTCTCACAATTACGTGTGTTTAATTAGTCACCAACGATCCCAGTGTGTTTTAATCAAGGCCAAACACGACCTAACCAAACATTTGTGTCATTATTCCTTCAGGCCCGGTGGTGGTTGAAGGCTCTCGGCTTTATGATGCAGTTAGGTTGTCTCCATCCAAGGATATCCAGAGTTCTGGATGAGGTTTAATGTTCTTTTCATCCACTGTGTAATATCACTAATGCTTCCCTCCAGAGTGACTGCAGGCTAAACACCAGCTATCTAAATTTGGTCTAACAGGCTTTTGATCCTTCTCAACCACTGCATTCCTCTCAGAAATGACATCTGGAACTTCCATCCCTCCAGACTGTTCTCATTTGCGGCTCCATGGTGGTGTGATGGTTACAGAAAGCTATAGACACAAGAGCGTCCTTCATTATTTTCAGGATTCACCTCCAACACCATAAAACACATGAACACTCTACCTGTTCCGACACTTCACGTTTAATCTGCTTTGCATAAAAGCATCAGCAAAATGGACTAACCGCTGATCACGTCGACCCAATAGGAACCAGAATATTGGCTCCATCTGCAAATACTTTGAAAGCTTAGTGAATGTTGTCAAAACCGATTTAAAAAAAGAAAAAACAGATCATTTAGCCGTCTTAATCAGCAGCTAAATGACTGAACAGACAGCGTCTGGTTTTTGCTTTTAACTCTGAAATCAAAAACATTCAAAATCAAAGCTGGCAGTGGTTGTTGCCTTTCCTCTAGGATGATGATCTTTTCATATTTTATTATTTTCACACACCCAGAACCCAACCCTGTGAGGGGAGGATGGCACGCCGCTGTGTTCCAGCTCTCAAAGCCAACAGTAATTTGTTCAAAGCTGCAGATATCGCCTCGCTTCGACTGCTCCTGCGTGCATGCCTGAGTGTTCTCAGCTTCTTCCACGATGGAAGGCATGTTATTGGAAGTAATCATCATTATCATTGTCAGATCGTATGTCCGGTGGCATTAGCAGGGGAAGAAATCTGATCCAGAAGAGTCTGGTTCTAGGATGGGGTCTGTGCACTTAAATAGCACACATCTGGGATAAAAGAGGATGATGGAATCTCCCTGACATTCCTCAGTTGTCCCAGATTAGCCGGCTTTAATTCTCTGTCTCTTGTTGTCTTATTGTCTTCAGATGACGGAGAACATTTTTATTTTTTTCACTATCAAAATGTTTGGCGTGTTTCGCAGCATGGCAGTCAGTTACAGAGCTGCTGGGGAACCATGAGGCTCTGGTCGTTTTTTTATTTTTATTTTACCATAAGAGACAGATTTAGAATTATTTAAAGAGCAGTGCTGGTGATGTATAAAATAATCCCTGGTTATCTCATTTACGAGTTCAAGAATATACAGTTTTACTGGTTTTTTTAGTGATCATGTGGAGATTTTAGCTTCTTGATATCAAGATGACCCTGACAAAAATCCAGCTGCATCCTTGTAGCAGATCAAGCTAATCCATAACCAGGGTGCACACATTTTTTTCCTTATAGGTACTCGAGGGAGAACCTGGCTCTGGTGTCTGGTACGCACATCTCCGTCGGGGTGGTGGTGGTGGAGCGATGATGAGCTGGCATGGCTGGTTTTTGTCGCTGCTGCACACGTGTGACCAGTGCATGTGCCAGTGTTGGATGTATTGTGATAGTGTGTGTGTGTGTGTTACTGTTGGTGCGGTGTGCGCATGTTACCGGTGTGATGCTGCGAGTGTGTGTCGGAGATCCTGCCGTGTGTGTCTGCTAGCTTCAGAGGCCATGTGAGCACTCATTAGCTGCACTGCAGCAGGATGTGAAGCTCGTCAGATCGGGACCGTGAAAGGCGCGTTCGGGCAGTCTGTTCTGGTACGCATGCATGATATCTGGTTCTCATGTGGACTGGCCGACTAGTTATGTGCACCCCTGTCCACGACGATGAATAAGATCAGGACTATGAATCCATGCTGGTTCCTCTTTGACTCTGCAATGAACCGTTAGCACATTAGCATGCTATCAAGCACAAAACTAAATGAAAAATATATTTTTAATAAATATTACAAAGAGTTAAAAAAGTTAAATATGAACATTTTTACTTTTTAAAGCAACAAACTTGTTACTACATTGAGAAATAGCAGCTAATAATAATTAGGGATTCCCGATCAAGTGTTTTTGCCCTCGAGTCCGAGTCATTAGATTTTGAAGATCTGCCGATCCCGAGTCCCGATCCGATCTTTTTAATATGTTGTTGTGATCAACTTTATAAAGCCTCCAGACACAGACAGACTCACACTTTCTGCTTCAAGCTGCTTCTGCGTTCTACTTTGTCGACGTTTAACTAATAAAAACAAACAAGCCACAAAATGATGTCATGCTGCAGACATAAATCATCCTGTCTGTATAGAAATCTATCATATCTCTATATATTTAATATTTAAACATTTATTCTCTGTGCATAAAATCCCCATGAATTAGTTTGTGGTTAAAGTAACTTTTTGAGGAAAATCTTTTTTTCCTACAGCTGTTCAGGTGCAGAAATGTCAACATTATTTTAACACTCTGCTCCAGTTTTTGCCCAGAAAGAACAAACTTGTTTACTGACAATGACCCGATCATTTCTTAAGTCATCAGCTCCTCCTTCACTCCTCCTCCTGCTTTATCCTCTGACTGCAGCAGCTCTGAACAACTTCTTAATTAGACTATTTGGAGAAATCCGTCAGTGTTTGGTGCGTTTTGGAGCGACATTTAATCAGGAAGCTCCTCCTCAGAAAGCGCTTTTTAAAAATCTTAACATCGCTCAATTTATTTCCTGATGGAGGGCGGGTGTTGTGCAGCACGGAGCAGAATCTCCTCCTGTATGGCAACTGAGCCTGGATGCAGACGCGGCGTAGGGAGAACGAGTTAGCGCGGGTCTGACTCGCTCCACGCCGGCCTCGCCACCTCCAGGACCGAGCACTCCCATCGGTGCTTTCCGTTCAGGCGGAGGACGAGTCCCGGCGGGTGTGGAGAGAGCAGCGAACCCGGTTGCTGCTCGCGTGTCTCCCGGTCTCAGCCGGCCCCTCCCGCCTCCTGGACCGGAAACTGATTCAGACTCTGGTTATGGTTAATATAAATGCACAAATATAGACTATATATAAATCCCATGTGCTTTACTTCCTTCAGAAGGCATAGCAGCTTTTATTTTGGCGGGGTAGTGCGCATGTAGAGGAAACCTGAGTCCTGATCAGGAGGTGACGTCCGATTCCGATCGAGTCCAAAATCACGTGATCGGGACCGATTTCCGATCACGTGATCAATAATAATGTTCCATATTTTAAAAGAGACTTATAGATAAATCTGTTTTTATATCACGGGTTTCCTTCAGCTCCAGACCTAAAACACCTTAATCTACTGTAAAACTGGGACATTAGAGTGGAGCAACACATCCAGGTAGCTTCCCTCTGAGTGACCATCCATCTCCCTCAGTTATCCAATATTTTAGTAATCAAGTATTCTATCGATTAATCCATTGATTCCAAACACTCCGGTATTAACACACCGCTGTTCCCAACTTCACCTATAAGCTGCTCCTCTCCTCTCCACTAACAGATCAGTGCACACTCTCGTGTACGCATTTATGTCTGGGTCCCTAAAAGATCTAACAAATGATTCAGCCTGTTAACCTGTTGAAACTCCTTCCAGAACATTCATCGTTATTTATAAAGCTACCAGTCACCTGATCTCACTCTATCCAATGACACTTCAGGATGTGACTTATTTTGTTAGAAGATAAATTCATTTCAGGAACAGAGATGAGTGAGGGAACTAGCTGAAAACAGCTTGTAGAAACATTTCTTAAACTCCTAATCGGTCTGAAGGCAGGTGAAGGTTTTTTTTGTTTTTTTTAAATGGCTACTAGTCTGGACATGTAACCGTCTGATGCTCTGCCTCAACTTCTTTTCTTCTCTCTGCTCCTTAAATCGAGTTCACTGGTCTCATTGTAAAGATTTATGATGACAGGAAATCCAGATTTAATCATAAATATGTTGTTTATGAAGTTGTTGACGTCCCTGCTGAGCTGAAAATGATCCAACAACAATTTAGCCTCCAGGATATTTTGTAACCGACTTATTTGGAGGAAATAAAAATGATTTGAAGCTTTTAAATGCAGAGTTATAAACAGCCTGTCACTGCTGACCTCCAGCTTTACAGACAAACTTCAGAAATATGGACCAAAGCTCTTCAGGTTGAAAGAACAGCGCCACCCAGTGGCCCAATGAGCTGCTTCATGCTGTGGTCGTCTGTCCTGTGTTGAAGTTACATGCATGCTAAAGAGGGGCTTAACTTAATAAAGTAACACTCACAGGGTTTAGAATCACTCTAGAGGGGTAAAATCTTACAAACTGCTGAATTTTACAGACTGGTTTATGTTTCTGATGAAGTGACCTACACATCCTTTATTACGCCTTTCTGTTGGAGAACAAACAATGATATAAAATATCTTGATAGCTTTAAGACAAATTGCCCCAGTGGGGTAATAAGGTTTTTATCCATCTAGCTGCTGTTTAAGATGCAGCACAGAACCGTTTAGACTCGACACCACGACCCATTCTGAACTAACGAGGCTGGAGTTTACTTCTGAAACATTAAGCTCATAAAATGTTATCTGAAAATGAAAATCTCTTAAATCTTTGGCTAATTATTTAAATATTGTTAAACTTTAAATGTACTTGAGCTGTTTCCATGTTTGGTTTGTCTGGACCATGTGACCAAAGATTATAGATCTGAAATACCACAGGTGGCGTATAAATCATTCACCTTTATTTGCAATTAGGACGCCCAGTCACTCAAGTGGTTTCCAGCAATATTTTTCTGTATGGATTTAAAGCCAGACTCAGTAGCCAAGTAAACAAACGAGAAACACGTCTCGGTGAACTCACCCCTCCCGTCGGGTAAAATCCATACGCCAGCCTCCCGCCGACATAGGACCACGGTTTGCAAAGGTGACAAAGCAGAGTCTAACTCCAGCTGCAGAAACGTTCCCCCAGCTTTTCCTCTTTTCACCTCCAAACGTTTTTAGTTTTCTGATAGCTGAAAAGGTGGTTTTTGAGGGGGACTCTGGTATTTTTATCTTAAAATGGAAGCATTAACCGCGGCTCTCTGTCCTACTTCTGCTTTCACTTTCACTTCCGGGATGTTCTGCCCCAAAATGTGTCCGGGCGGATTAATGCCAATCCAAGCAGTGAGGAAATGCGGCAGACAGACAGCTGGATTGTCCAATCCTATCGTTCGGTCCGAACTACGGGACAACCACTTTTTTGATTTCTTTCGTTTTTTGTTTTTTTTAATCTCCACAATATATTTATGGCTATATATTAGAACGCTGTTAAGAGGCTTTTAAAAAAATGTTAAAAGCTACATTGTTTACCTGGCTACTGAGTATGCCTTTAATTCCACGCATCAACGCTTTTTAAAAAAAAAAAAAAAAGTTTTTATTTCCACTGACTCCTCTCTACTACATCCTCCTAAAGCAGCTCTTCTCTGCTTTTATAGCAGCTCTGTCTTTACATGATTGATCAGGATCAATTAGATAGAAATTTTTAATAGTTATATGTGATTTAAACCAACATCCAAATATTTATTCAATGTTTCTTGTAAATAGGCTTAAATATTTGTATTTTTCTGATTGTACTGCGAAAAAAGTAATTCTGGTTTCATAATTTATACTTTGATAAGTTTTAATCACCACTACCATCCACTGAAGTTAAACTGCAGCTTCCTTTAGAATATGAACTCTGGATATTTTAGTATCTTGTTAACCTCTGTAATATTAACTTTCATACTGTTTTTATTTCTATGAAATCGTTTTACTTTTTTAGTTTTAAATCTGTATAGCACTTTGAGCTTCCCCTGGCATGAACAGTGCTTTATAAATAAAATTTGATTTTCACAAGGAGAAAAATAAAAAGTTAAATCAATGTTTTTCCAGCTTTATGTTAAACCATCTCAACTTTAATAACTCAAATTAGTAATTTTTTTTACCCCGTAATCCTTAAACTTTAACTTCCACATCAAGAAAAAAAAACATTTTTTGTATTTTTCTTTTACTTAAGTTTGGGGTAATGCAGGTTATCAGGAAATAATGTAAAACATATTATTAGGAGTAATGTTTAACCTTTTTTAGTTTAGTGGTTTTTCCAGTTAAATTCATGTTTTATTCTGATCTATGGATTAAATGTGATTTACCAAATAACCTATAGGATTATTATTGGCACTATTTCGTATTTGTCAGCTTTATTTTCTCTCTGTTGTAGAACAAAGGAATAAAAACGATTCCTTAATCTTTGATTTAAAAGAGGAGCTTCAGAGGCGTGAAGTGGGGGGTCCTGAGACCTCCATCAGCACCAAGCCCTGGACCAGAGAGAAATCAGATTACTTCATATCCTGAGTGTAATGGATCTCCTCTTATTGAAAAGTCAAACCGCGGTTTCTTGGTGGAATATCTCCACACATGTTTAGTGTTACTGTGACAGCTTATGAAGCTGTCTTTATGCCGATGGCGATGCCCCATAGTGAGACGGATTAACTCAGCCTGCCTGCAGAGCGACCGCGTGGCTCTCAGTTCAAGACGAGCTGCAGTCACTGAATCTGGAAGAAGAGCATTATGGGAAGCAGTGATTAACTGACTGAACATGCCAGCATCACAGTTTCTCATTGTTACTGTATTTGTGCTGCAAGCAGAAATGAATCAATGTGAATTATAACACAAAGCTGATGTCTCTGGTGGCTTGTAGCCTGGTCATCACTTTGCTCTCTGGCTGCTTAAAAACAAAGAAAAGTTTAATTTGTACAAGAGATTCGTCTTGAAGGGGAATGTTGCCTGACAGCAGCTGCACCTCAGAGTTTAAACCGTCTCACAGCAGCTCAGGCCCCGCCCACAGAACATCCACCGTTCTAAAGCTACATTAAAAACAAAAATGAACAGATAATAAGCATCGACCTGACTGACTGCTTTGATCTGCTGTGAATAATCCCACAGAGATGTAATGAGATGATCTGAGGTCAAGTCCGGTTCTTTAACCCGTCCTCAAGCTCCACCATGAGGTCGACCTGCAGATCAGGGTGTCCAGAACAAACATGGTGTTATTAAAACTGCCAGATGACAGTCACTGAGATGCTAAAGTAAGTGGAGGGTGCACCACTTCATTAAATTCAGTTTCTTCTTTCTCAGAATTCCAAATTTCATTACCTAAAACCGTTTACTCTGAAAAGTAAGAGAAGACCTGAAATTGAGGGCCAAAGTAGACTGGAATGAAAAGTATTTCAAACAATTCTCATAGAGAAGAGTGATGGAAAGGTGGATTTATAACTAATATCCCAATATTCAATGATTGTATTGTGGGTTTTCCTAATGTTGCAGGCATTTCTTATATTGCAGGTGTTCCTACGAGTGCCTGTTGGTCCTAATAGTGCCTGTTGGTCCTAATAGTGCCTGTTGGTCCTAATAGTGCAGGTAGTCCTAATAGTGCAGGTTGTCCTAATAGTGCATGTTGGTCCTAATAGTGCAGGTTGGTCCTAATAGTGCAGGTTGGTCCTAATAGTGCAGGTTGGTCCTAATAGTGCATGTTGTCCTAATAGTGCATGTTGTCCTAATAGTGCAGGTTGGTCCTAATAGTGCAGGTTGGTCCTAATAGTGCAGGTTGGTCCTAATAGTGCATGTTGTCCTAATAGTGCATGTTGTCCTAATAGTGCAGGTTGGTCCTAATAGTGCATGTTGTCCTAATAGTGCATGTTGTCCTAATAGTGCATGTTGTCCTAATAGTGCATGTTGTCCTAATAGTGCATGTTGTCCTAATAGTGCAGGTTGGTCCTAATAGTGCATGTTGTCCTAATAGTGCATGTTGTCCTAATAGTGCAGGTTGGTCCTAATAGTGCATGTTGTCCTAATAGTGCATGTTGTCCTAATAGTGCAGGTTGGTCCTAATAGTGCATGTTTTCCTAATAGTGCAGGTTGTCCTAATAGTGCAGGTTGGTCCTAATAGTGCAGGTTGGTCCTAATAGTGCATGTTGTCCTAATAGTGCATGCTGTCCTAATAGTGCATGCTGTCCTAATAGTGCAGGTTGGTCCTAATAGTGCAGGTTGGTCCTAATAGTGCATGTTGTCCTAATAGTGCAGGTTGGTCCTAATAGTGCAGGTTGTCCTAATAGTGCATGTTGTCCTAATAGTGCATGCTGTCCTAATAGTGCAGGTTGTCCTAATAGTGCATGCTGTCCTAATAGTGCATGCTGTCCTAATAGTGCATGCTGTCCTAATAGTGCAGGTTGGTCCTAATAGTGCAGGTTGGTCCTAATAGTGCAGGTTGTCCTAATAGTGCAGGTTGTCCTAATAGTGCAGGTTGTCCTAATAGTGCATGCTGTCCTAACAGTGCATGCTGTCCTAACAGTGCATGCTGTCCTAATAGTGCATGTTGGTCCTAATAGTGCATGTTGTCCTAATAGTGCAGGTTGTCCTAATAGTGCATGCTGTCCTAACAGTGCATGCTGTCCTAACAGTGCATGCTGGTCCTAATAGTGCATGTTGGTCCTAATAGTGCATGTTGGTCCTAATAGTGCATGTTGTCCTAATAGTGCATGTTGTCCTAATAGTGCATGCTGTCCTAATAGTGCATGCTGTCCTAATAGTGCATGTTTTCCTAATAGTGCAGGTTTTCCTAATAGTGCAGGTTTTCCTAATAGTGCAGGTTGTCCTAATAGTGCATGTTTTCCTAATAGTGCATGTTTTCCTAATAGTGCAGGTTGTCCTAATAGTGCAGGTTTTCCTAATAGTGCAGGTTTTCCTAATAGTGCAGGTTTTCCTAATAGTGCATGTTTTCCTAATAGTGCATGTTTTCCTAATAGTGCATGTTTTCCTAATAGTGCATGTTTTCCTAATAGTGCATGTTTTCCTAATAGTGCAGGTTGTCCTAATAGTGCATGTTTTCCTAATAGTGCAGGTTTTCCTAATAGTGCAGGTTTTCCTAATAGTGCAGGTTTTCCTAATAGTGCAGGTTTTTCTAACCTTGTGTATTCCTGGTAGAACCCTTTCTGTAGTGTTTAACCACCCCCTGTCTCAGTCCTGTGTTGTATTTGACGTTTCCACATCCTCACCTCGGGAGCCGTTGTCAGTTTTACAGCTTTTACAGCTGTTTTAGTTCATGATTGTGCCAAACTGCAGCTAAAACTGCTGATGATTAGCACCTGTTCATGTTAGCTAATGACACCCAACTGAAAACATGCTGATTATGTTTAAGTTTACCTTTTAAAACCGAAGCCTGGTTGGATTTTTCTTCTGTTCGCTCGATTTGCATTTTACAAAGTGATAAAAATAATTGCACTTCATTCTCTTCCTTTACAGCAGCCGTACAGACGGGCCTAAAGCTTTAGCCCGGTTCTGTACGTCTGTCTCAGATTAAACTCTGATCACTTTGATGTTACAGGATCTGTGTGCAAGCGGCTGCATCACACTCCACTCTACAGGGCAACAGATCAGATCAGAACCATGTGGGCACACTGGATGTTTGAGTCCACAAACGCTTCTTTTCAGAACCCCCTCTTTTTTTTTTTTTTTGCTTCTGTAACCACAAACTTCACAGTTCTTCAGGCCTGTTGAGGCCGTGGAGTGAGGAGGCCTCCCTCTGTGATTTGACAGCTTTTATTCCAGCTGGAATCCACCGAGAGATTCTGAAGTTGCAGCTTTAAAATATCAGATCATTTCACCACAACTCTTAGCAGCTGTTTTCATGAGTGTCGTTTGAAGGGAATGGACTCCTCAGCTGAAGCCATGTTTGCTCCATTTTTGAAAATGTGATGGTTTAAATGCACTGAAGTTACTAAAAGCTGGAAAAAAAGCAGCTTCTGTTGAGGAATGAAACCAAAAGTTCACAAATCCAAACTCTAAAGGCCTCAAGTTCCTAACCCTACTTCCATCAAATCATCCATCATCATGCTGGTGTCTCCAGCCGCCACAGGGCCGGGGGGGGGGGGGGGGGGGTCTGAGGGTATTGGGGGGGGGAGGGGGCACCGTGGACAGGTCATTAATCCTTCACAGGGATACACAAGACTTGACCTAACATGTATGTTTTGGGCTGTATGAGGAAGCTGGAGTACCTGAGGGAAATTCATGCATGCATGGAGGGAACATGCCAACTTTGCACCGAAATACTGCATCTGGGAATCAAACCTGCAACCGTCTTGGTGGACAGGAAGGACCTCCTGTAGTGGTCTGTGATGGACAGGAAGGATCTTCTAGTGGTCTGTGATGGACAGGAAGGACCTCCTGTAGTGGTCTGTGATGGACAGGAAGGACCTCCTGTAGTGGTCTGTGATGAACAGGAAGGATCTCCTGTAGTGGTCTGTGATGGACAGGAAGGACCTCCTGTAGTGGTCTGTGATGGACAGGAAGGATCAGCAGATCTGAAGGAGCCTCTGACTGAAGACTCTGTTGTTGAATGAAGATCTCAGTTCAGTATCTGGTCTGCAGAGAGGATCTTCCACAGCAGCGGGTCCTGGACTCCACCTCCTTTGCTTTTTGTGTCTGCTGGTCTGGTCTGAAAGCCGGGTAGAGAGACGCTGGAGTCTGGATCTGATCCTGAACCACGTCTCAGTGAAACATGAGATTCTAGATGGATCCTCATCAGAACTTCTAGTTTGTCTTCTTCATATGAGATGATCACACTTTAATAGAAGGGTACCAAAGATTTTCTACACATCTGCAGTTTGTTCAAAGAGACATCAGACCTTTACTTTAAGACATTCATGAGTTCTTATCAGTGCTCTTGTAAAGTTGTCTAGAGACGTCAGTTATTCATCTCAGACCTTCTGTAGAAAAAACTCATTGCGTTATTTCAGACTAGATTATGATGCAAAGAGTAAACCAACATCCAGGCTAATCCCTGCTGACTGAAGGAGTTATTTAGACGACGGGCTCTCAGATGCAGCCATTTACGTCCGTGCTGCAGAACTCCGTGTTCCTTTCAGTCAGCACGTGGATCTGGGCTGAAGTTACAGCGTTAACCCAACGCAGACAGAGAGCTGTTGGTGTTCAGAGAGCAGACGGAGCCTTGGGCCCCATCTAAATCCTGAACAACAGGCACCGATTACCACTTTCACTTTATAGATGCTTCATAATGTAAAGCAATGAGATTTATTGTCCTTTATTCTTTCAGAGCTCATCCTTAACGCTGAGGGCCGAGATGACCCAAGTGTTTCAGACGATAACAAACACGTTTATCAGTGTAGATTCAGTTTGGATTTAACATTTTTACAGATTTAACAAAAGAGACTGATGCAGATCACAGGGAAACCCTGACTTTAGCCGTTTCTGCACATTTCTTCTGTAACATTTCATCCTCTTAAAGACTTGTGTTTTTTCTAATTAAATAGAAATAAAAACAAATTTACATTATTTAACCCTTTAAAGTCCAGATCAAGAGAAAAGCCATCACATCTATTCCTACTTTATCCTCTGAAGCAACAGGAAGAATAGAAAACATCCAGTAGTTTTCAAATTTAGTTTCTCTCATTTCAAATTCATCTAAAGATGCTGGACGCCTCACTTCAACGTAAACGTTCATAAATCGTGTTTTCTCTGGAACGTCTCAAAAAAACTGGTCCATGTTACCATTAAAATCAGGTAGATCTGCTCTGGGTTAACTGGTTTCATATAAAGAACTCAATAAGGCTACAACGGGTTGTAAACCTGGATCAGGGATTCTCCAAGATCCTGATCTGATTTCTAGTTGAGGTCAAAGGTTTGGGACACAAGAAAATCATTTTAATTTCCTTACAGTTTATAAATAAAATATAAGGTGCTGCGAGTCCCACGGTCACAGTAAACATCAGGACCGGATCATAACCCTGGACCAGGGTCAGAATCAGAAGTCTTTAAATTTTAGCAAAAGAACAAATTCATTGATTGGAAAAAGAAGAAAAATACTTCTTCCACATTCGGGCAAACTGACCAAGTAAAAAGACACAAGTTTGGGGATTTTAACTATAGAATTTTTGCACCAAAAAAAAAATGAATATGCTAAATCTGAATTTTTAGTGTCTTACTGGAAACTGGTCGACTTACGGTAAATAAAACTGTTTCTGTGCTGTCCATCTGACAGGTTCTGTCAGGATCAGAACCGAGTCAGTGTTTGAGATCTTCTGGACCAGTTTAGGACCTGTTTTAGGGTCCGTCTCAGACCGGTTCTATACTGGGTTCTAGTAGTCGTCTCAGGGTTCCAGTAGTCCGTCTCAGGGTTCTAGTAGGTGGTCTCAGGGTTCCAGTAGTCGTCTCAGGGTTCCAGTAGTCGTCTCAGGGTTCCAGTAGTCGTCTCAGGGTTCCAGTAGTCCGTCTCAGGGGTCTAGTAGTCCGTCTCAGGGTTCTAGTAGGTGGTCTCAGGGTTCTAGTAGTCGGTCTCAGGGTTCTAGTAGGTGGTCTCAGGGTTCTAGTAGGTGGTCTCAGGGTTCTAGTAGGTGGTCTCAGGGTTCTAGTAGGTGGTCTCAGGGTTCCAGTAGTCGTCTCAGGGGTCTAGTAGTCCGTCTCAGGGTTCTAGTAGTCCGTCTCAGGGTTCTAGTAGTCCGTCTCGGGGTTCAGTAGTCCGTCTCAGGGTTCTAGTAGTCCGTCTCAGGGTTCTAGTAGGTGGTCTCAGGGTTCCAGTAGTCGTCTCAGGGTTCCAGTAGTCGTCTCAGGGTTCCAGTAGTCGTCTCAGGGTTCCAGTAGTCCGTCTCAGGGTTCCAGTAGTCCGTCTCAGGGGTCTAGTAGTCCGTCTCAGGGTTCTAGTAGGTGGTCTCAGGGTTCCAGTAGTCGTCTCAGGGTTCTAGTAGTCCGTCTCAGGGTTCTAGTAGTCCGTCTCAGGGTTCCAGTAGTCGTCTCAGGGTTCTAGTCGTCGTCGTCTCAGGGTTCTAGTCGTCGTCGTCTCAGGGTTCTAGTAGTCGTCGTCTCAGGGTTCTAGTAGTCGTCGTCTCAGGGTTCTAGTAGTCGTCTCAGGGTTCTAGTGGTCGTCTCAGGGTTCTAGTGGTCGTCTCAGGGTTCTAGTAGTCGTCTCAGGGTTCTAGTAGGTGGTCTCAGGGTTCTAGTAGTCCGTCTCAGGGTTCTAGTAATCCGTCTCAGGGTTCTAGTAGTCCGTCTCAGGGTTCCAGTAGTCCGTCTCAGTGTTCTAGTAGGTGGTCTCAGGGTTCTAGTAGTCCGTCTCAGGGTTCTAGTAGTCCGTCTCAGGGTTCTAGTAGGTGGTCTCAGGGTTCTAGTAGGTGGTCTCAGGGTTCTAGTAGGTGGTCTCAGGGTTCTAGTAGGTGGTCTCAGGGTTCTAGTAGGTGGTCTCAGGGTTCCAGTAGTCCGTCTCAGGGTTCTAGTAGTCCGTCTCAGGGTTCTAGTAGTCGTCTCAGGGTTCTAGTAGTCCGTCTCAGGGTTCTAGTAGTCGTCTCAGGGTTCTAGTAGGTGGTCTCAGGGTTCTAGAAGGTGGTCTCAGGGTTCTAGTAGGTGGTCTCAGGGTTCTAGTCGTCGTCTCAGGGTTCTAGTAGTCGTCGTCTCAGGGTTCTAGTAGTCGTCGTCTCAGGGTTCTAGTAGTCGTCGTCTCAGGGTTCTAGTAGTCGTCTCAGGGTTCTAGTGGTCGTCTCAGGGTTCTAGTAGTCCTTCTCGGGGTTCTAGTAGTCGGTCTCAGGGTTCTAGTAGGTGGTCTCAGGGTTCTAGTAGGCGGTCTCAGGGTTCTAGTAGGCGGTCTCAGGGTTCTAGTAGTCGTCTCAGGGTTCTAGTGGTCGTCTCAGGGTTCTAGTGGTCGTCTCAGGGTTCTAGTAGTCGTCTCAGGGTTCTAGTAGTCGTCTCAGGGTTCTAGTAGTCCGTCTCGGGGTTCTAGTAGTCCGTCTCGGGGTTCTAGTAGTCCGTCTCGGGGTTCTAGTAGTCCGTCTCGGGGTTCTAGTAGTCCGTCTCGGGGTTCTAGTAGTCCGTCTCGGGGTTCTAGTAGTCCGTCTCGGGGTTCTAGTAGTCGTCTCAGGGTTCTAGTAGTCGTCTCAGGGTTCTAGTAGTCCGTCTCAGGGTTCTAGTAGTCCGTCTCAGGGTTCTAGTAGTCCGTCTCGGGGTTCTAGTAGTCGGTCTCGGGGTTCTAGTAGTGGGTCTCGGGGTTCTAGTAGTGGGTCTCGGGGTTCTAGTAGGTGGTCTCAGGGTTCTAGTAGGTGGTCTCAGGGTTCTAGTAGGTGGTCTCAGGGTTCTAGTAGTCGTCTCAGGGTTCTAGTAGTCGTCGTCTCAGGGTTCTAGTAGTCGTCGTCTCAGGGTTCTAGTAGTCCGTCTCAGGGTTCTAGTAGTCCGTCTCAGGGTTCTAGTAGTCGTCTCAGGGTTCTAGTAGTCGTCTCAGGGTTCTAGTAGGTGGTCTCAGGGTTCCAGTAGTCGTCTCAGGGTTCCAGTAGTCGTCTCAGGGTTCCAGTAGTCCGTCTCAGGGTTCTAGTAGGTGGTCTCAGGGTTCTAGTAGGTGGTCTCAGGGTTCTAGTAGGTGGTCTCAGGGTTCTAGTAGGTGGTCTCAGGGTTCTAGTAGGTGGTCTCAGGGTTCCAGTAGTCGTCTCAGGGTTCTAGTAGTCCGTCTCAGGGTTCTAGTAGTCGTCTCAGGGTGCTAGTGGTCCGTCTCAGGGTTCTAGTAGTCCGTCTCAGGGTTCTAGTAGGTGGTCTCAGGGTTCCAGTAGTCGTCTCAGGGTTCTAGTAGTCGTCTCAGGGTTCTAGTAGTCCGTCTCAGGGTTCCAGTAGTCCGTCTCAGGGTTCTAGTAGGTGGTCTCAGGGTTCTAGTAGGTGGTCTCAGGGTTCTAGTAGGTGGTCTCAGGGTTCCAATAGTCCGTCTCAGGGTTCCAGTAGTCGTCTCAGGGTTCCAGTAGTCCGTCTCAGGGTTCTAGTAGTCGTCGTCTCAGGGTTCTAGTAGTCGTCTCGGGGTTCTAGTAGGCCGTCTCGGGGTTCTAGTAGTCCTTCTCGGGGTTCTAGTAGTCCGTCTCGGGGTTCTAGTCGTCC
>SSNR01000054.1:2129514-2178215 GCA_006937965.1 Callopanchax toddi | reverse complement strand
GTTTGTCTTCTTCATATGAGATGATCATACTTTAATAGAAGGGTACCAAAGATTTTCTACACATCTGCAGTTTGTTCAAAGAGACATCAGACCTTTACTTTAAGACATTCATGAGTTCTTATCAGTGCTCTTGTAAAGTTGTCTAGAGACGTCAGTTATTCATCTCAGACCTTCTGTAGAAAAAACTCATTGCGTTATTTCAGACTAGATTATGATGCAAAGAGTAAACCAACATCCAGGCTAATCCCTGCTGACTGAAGGAGTTATTTAGACGACGGGCTCTCAGATGCAGCCATTTACGTCCGTGCTGCAGAACTCCGTGTTCCTTTCAGTCAGCACGTGGATCTGGGCTGAAGTTACAGCGTTAACCCAACGCAGACAGAGAGCTGTTGGTGTTCAGAGAGCAGACGGAGCCTTGGGCCCCATCTAAATCCTGAACAACAGGCACCGATTACCACTTTCACTTTATAGATGCTTCATAATGTAAAGCAATGAGATTTATTGTCCTTTATTCTTTCAGAGCTCATCCTTAACGCTGAGGGCCGAGATGACCCAAGTGTTTCAGACGATAACAAACACGTTTATCAGTGTAGATTCAGTTTGGATTTAACATTTTTACAGATTTAACAAAAGAGACTGATGCAGATCACAGGGAAACCCTGACTTTAGCCGTTTCTGCACATTTCTTCTGTAACATTTCATCCTCTTAAAGACTTGTGTTTTTTCTAATTAAATAGAAATAAAAACAAATTTACATTATTTAACCCTTTAAAGTCCAGATCAAGAGAAAAGCCATCACATCTATTCCTACTTTATCCTCTGAAGCAACAGGAAGAATAGAAAACATCCAGTAGTTTTCAAATTTAGTTTCTCTCATTTCAAATTCATCTAAAGATGCTGGACGCCTCACTTCAACGTAAACGTTCATAAATCGTGTTTTCTCTGGAACGTCTCAAAAAAACTGGTCCATGTTACCATTAAAATCAGGTAGATCTGCTCTGGGTTAACTGGTTTCATATAAAGAACTCAATAAGGCTACAACGGGTTGTAAACCTGGATCAGGGATTCTCCAAGATCCTGATCTGATTTCTAGTTGAGGTCAAAGGTTTGGGACACAAGAAAATCATTTTAATTTCCTTACAGTTTATAAATAAAATATAAGGTGCTGCGAGTCCCACGGTCACAGTAAACATCAGGACCGGATCATAACCCTGGACCAGGGTCAGAATCAGAAGTCTTTAAATTTTAGCAAAAGAACAAATTCATTGATTGGAAAAAGAAGAAAAATACTTATTCCACATTCGGGCAAACTGACCAAGTAAAAAGACACAAGTTTGGGGATTTTAACTATAGAATTTTTGCACAAAAAAAATGAATATGCTAAATCTGAATTTTTAGTGTCTTACTGGAAACTGGTCGACTTAAATAAAACTGTGTTTCTGTGCTGTCCATCTGACAGGTTCTGTCAGGATCAGAACCGAGTCAGTGTTTGAGATCTTCTGGACCAGTTTAGGACCTGTTTTAGGGTCCGTCTCAGACCGGTTCTATACTGGGTTCTAGTAGTCGTCTCAGGGTTCCAGTAGTCCGTCTCAGGGGTCTAGTAGTCCGTCTCAGGGTTCCAGTAGTCGTCTCAGGGTTCCAGTAGTCCGTCTCAGGGGTCTAGTAGTCGTCTCAGGGTTCCAGTAGTCGTCTCAGGGTTCCAGTAGTCCGTCTCAGGGTTCCAGTAGTCCGTCTCAGGGTTCCAGTAGTCCGTCTCAGTGTTCTAGTAGGTGGTCTCAGGGTTCTAGTCATCCGTCTCAGGGTTCTAGTAGTCGTCGTCTCAGGGTTCTAGTCGTCGTCGTCGTCTCAGGGTTCTAGTCGTCGTCGTCTCAGGGTTCTAGTCGTCGTCGTCTCAGGGTTCTAGTAGTCGTCTCAGGGTTCTAGTAGTCGTCTCAGGGTTCTAGTAGTCCTTCTCAGGGTTCTAGTAGTCCTTCTCGGGGTTCTAGTAGTCGTCTCAGGGTTCTAGTAGTCGTCTCAGGGTTCTAGTAGTCCGTCTCAGGGTTCTAGTAGTCCGTCTCGGGGTTCTAGTAGTCCGTCTCGGGGTTCTAGTAGTCCGTCTCGGGGTTCTAGTAGTCCGTCTCGGGGTTCTAGTAGTCCTTCTCGGGGTTCTAGTAGTCCTTCTCGGGGTTCTAGTAGTCCTTCTCGGGGTTCTAGTAGTCCGTCTCAGGGTTCTAGTAGTCCGTCTCAGGGTTCTAGTAGTCCGTCTCAGGGTTCTAGTAGTCCGTCTCAGGGTTCTAGTGGTCGTTTCAGGGTTCTAGTAGTCGTCTCAGGGTTCTAGTAGTCGTCTCAGGGTTCTAGTAGTCCGTCTCAGGGTTCTAGTAGTCCGTCTCAGGGTTCCAGTAGTCCGTCTCAGTGTTCTAGTAGGTGGTCTCAGGGTTCTAGTAGTCCGTCTCAGGGTTCTAGTAGGTGGTCTCAGGGTTCTAGTAGGTGGTCTCAGGGTTCTAGTAGGTGGTCTCAGGGTTCTAGTAGGTGGTCTCAGGGTTCTAGTAGTCGTCGTCTCAGGGTTCTAGTAGTCGTCGTCTCAGGGTTCTAGTAGTCGTCGTCTCAGGGTTCTAGTAGTCGTCGTCTCAGGGTTCTAGTAGTCGTCGTCTCAGGGTTCTAGTAGTCGTCTCAGGGTTCTAGTAGTCCTTCTCGGGGTTCTAGTAGTCCGTCTCAGGGTTCTAGTAGTCGTCTCAGGGTTCTAGTAGTCCGTCTCAGGGTTCTAGTAGTCCGTCTCAGGGTTCTAGTAGTCCTTCTCGGGGTTCTAGTAGTCCTTCTCGGGGTTCTAGTAGTCCGTCTCAGGGTTCTAGTAGTCCGTCTCGGGGTTCTAGTAGTCCGTCTCGGGGTTCTAGTAGTCCGTCTCGGGGTTCTAGTAGTCCGTCTCAGGGTTCTAGTAGTCCTTCTCGGGGTTCTAGTAGTCGGTTTCAGTCCGATGTGAGCGCTCACCCCGCTCCATGCTGCTTTGTGCTGACTCATCGTTCGTTCTGATGATGAGCAGCGAGTTTCTGTTCTTCCACCATAACGTGGTTCTCAGTAGAACTGTGTTAGCAGGGAGTCAGAACGCTTGACAGAACAACGCCGACATTTTTGGAAAATCCTCAGACTTTCCATCTACGTTTACTAAACCTCATCCTGTTGGAACGAGGCCACGTCTCACTCAGATCTCATCGAAGGTCGGTTTATTCTGTTAAACTGTCCTCTGACGGTATCTACACTTAAAGCAGTGGTGAGCTACAACATCACACTGTGAAAGATTAGTCTTCAAGTCAGAACGACACCCTGCTTCCAAACTAAACGTCTTTGATGCAACATGTTTGTTAAGATCAGGGGAAAATTACAAGTTTGATCAAATATCACAAACAGCTCAGAAATTTTAAGCAACGGGTAGAAAAACCAGCCACCAGAACTAAAAAATAAATAAGCCCCGCCCACCTGCAGCCAGCATTTTATGTCAAATCTACTTAGGGAACATGAATAAAAGGTGTTTATGGTTTTATGATGTCATCCTATTGTATTTTATACCGTACTTTTATTCCTGATGTCATCAATCCAAAAGAGGGCTGACCAGGTTGAACTAATAATAAAAGGACATCAGCTTCCAGTTTTAAACTCGGATCAGTTCTTTTTGGTCAAATCTGAACTAAAGTATTATTTATTAAAGGGGCAGTCGTGGCTAAATGGTCTGCTAAACATCAAAATGATCAAGTGGGTCTCTGTTTAGCTCACCACGGTCAGACACACACAGTTTAAACACTTTGTTTTAGAGTCACAGATTGATACCAGAACAATAAAAAGAGGAACAATTAAAGCAGGAGGCCCTGCCTAAAAGTTACTCACCGCTCGACGGAGCCATTAGCTGGAAATGGTCTCTTCTGAATAAAGTCCAGCCCAAAAATATCATGTTGTCAAAGATTCTTCCACATAAAATATCCAGCTATTTTGATGTAGCACCGTTTTGCCCAGGACTATTAATTCCTGGTCCTGGAAGTCCACTTCCTGCAGGTCTTCTGTTTCCTCGCTCACCTGGACTGAATCAGTAGGTGATTAAAGGTGTTCTCAGACACCGTCGTTCCCAGGCCCCATCGTTCCCAGGCCCCATCGTTCCCAGGCCCCATCGTTCCCAGGCCCCATCGTTCTCAGACCCCATCGTTCTCAGGCCCCATCGTTCTCAGACCCCATCGTTCTCAGGCCCTTCGTTCTCACGCCCCATAGTTCTCAGGCCCCATCGTTCTCAGACCCCGTCGTTCCCAGGCCCCCTTCGCTCTCAGGACTCGCTGGCCTCTTCCGGTTCTTGATGCCGAAGCTCCGATAGAAAAATTGATATTGTAAAAGGACAACGAAGCCGTGAGTTTTCTGGTAACTTTTCAACTTCGGCTTCTGCTGGAACACTGCCACCCTCTTGTGGCCGTTTTGTGACTTTACAACAAACGTGAAGTCATAAGATATTTATTAGGGATTTATTTGAGAGAAAAACAACAAATAAAAAGCATAAGGTAGCGTTATTAAATCAGTCAAACATATAATAAATATTCTATTTTTTAAAGTTTGTTGCTTTTTAAATCAGGAAGAAATATCAAATTGATTGTTATTGTTTTTTATTTTTATTTTATTTCTGCTTTATTTATACAGGTAAATATTATTGAGACCAAGGTTGATATTTAGACTTTTTTTAAACACATTAATTGTAATGTCACTAAATATTATTTCAATAGAAGAGGCAGTAGATTACAGCCGTTGTAATTTCAGAAAATTACCACAAGAGGGCGACAGCTGCATAGCAAAAGTAGAAGATATAAATAAAACAGCCACAAGATAAATCACTGGTTGTTTTTAAATGTCTGCTATCCTGGTTTAAACTGGCTCTTTTTATTGCAGTATTTTATTGAGTCCTACGCTAAAGTAAATCATGGTACATCCTAGCTTTGTTATTTTGTATTCAGTTTTTGTTTTTATTTGGTTTAATTTTAATAGAACAGACAGTAGATTTAATTTGTTGTAATGTCACCAAATCAAAGAAAACTGTTGTTTATTAAGAACCAAAGATCAAACAGCCACAAAATAACTCACTAACCTTCTGTTCTCGCTAAAAGAACAACCTTGACTAGTTGTTTTTTAATGTTTACAACTTTAACTTAAAATAACTTTAATTTCTAAATTACAGTATTTCAATGAGTCTTGTGTTTGAATGAGTCACAGTATAAAAAGTCTTTAGCTTACTAATTTAATTTGTGTTTTTTTAACATAAGATAAAGATAGATACTTGTAATGTTACCAAATCAGCACAAGAGGGCGACAATTGTTATAGATGATATTTGTTGTAATGTCACCAAATCACCACAAGAGGGCGACAATTGTTACAGATGATTGTCATTTAGTCTAGAAGTAAAACATCCTGACCCTAAATGATCTCAAACTGACCACATGACACAGCAAGTTTCAGTTCCTCAACATCTTTTCATGCATTAGGAAGATACTGAACACACACACACATCTGCAGACCCTGAACTCAGAGGGAGGCACTGCAGGACATCCTGTTTTAATTCCTAATCAGCACAACGTCCAGAAGCCAAGCCTTCCTAACAGAATCTCTAATGGACGACAGACTATCAGTGCAGGGACATCAGGGAGACGAGACAAACGATTCTTGGACACGGAGGACAGGAGGATGAATGACTGACTGATTTTAGGGAGAATATGAGAAAAGAGGAAAGGAAAGAATTTAAAAACCAGACTTTTGCGGCTGATCTCTTCCTAACGAGGGTCAGAGAGGAAATGAGCTCAGAACTGAGCGCCTCCTTCATCACTTCAGCTCTGACCTCAAAGAATCAACTCCTAAATATCATAACAGTCTGACCTTTGACCTGTTCATATTGTTTTCAGTTTCTTCATTTTTGTCCACATGCAAACATCAACTTGTGTTGAAAAAACTCGTGACATTCGGAGATTTTGAGACGCATTGACTGATTCACCTGCTGCTGAAGGTTCCATTTTTATTGATTTTTTTAACTTCATCACTATTTAACTTCAAATATTCTTCAAAAAGTAAATGCCAAAAAAAAAAAATATCAAAGGACAAAACAAGTCACAGTGGTTTAGGGAGAATCTTTACCCTTAAATCTTCTTTCTTTGTATTTTGATGTCATTGTCGTGGATGTTATTGTCTCCTACTGGTGCATCGTGGGTATTTTAGAGTTTTTGCTGCACCTGTGGGTGGTATCAAAACAAATTGGGACAAGAAGAAGAAAAAAGAGAAGGTTTTGTGTCCCATTGTTCAGGAAATTAATTTTAAAAAGTAGAAAAAACAAGCGTAAACCTATTTAATGATTATTAATGGAACTAAAACAAAACTAATGCTAGTGTAAAGACCTACAATACCCATAATGACTTGCATGAATGAACTACAATCACTGCAGACTTAATGAAGAGTCGGTTTTTTACAGTAACCTGCATCTGCAGCTGAACGCATCCTGCAAATAACTTCCATAAATACCCAGTTTAGGCGTTTTAATGAGAACAAGAATATTAACAAAATATTAAGAGATATTTGAGATGATGCATGTTTGAGACTTTTATTGTGAAGGGTTGAAGGAAGTTATACCTGCATCTCTAAATCTAACAGACCAGTTTGATGTTTTACATCTCTGTCAAATTCAAGTTTTTCAAAGAAGGTTTTTAAGATTTCTCCAGCACTTTACATGATTTACTCACACGAACAGTAAACACTTTAAAAAGTGTAAAAATACGTCAAAATGTTAACAAAAAATATGTTTTTTGCACTAAAATCTGCTTTAGCACAATTGTTTGTTGGGTCAGAATGAGAGTTGCGAGTCATTATTAATCATTTTTCCATCACTGTTCATATTTCACCAAAAAATGAACAAATGTTTATTTTTATTTAAACTAAATGAAGAAAACTTGACCTACATTCAGTTGATCTCAAACCTTTTTAAAACAACAAAGATCCAAATCAGAGGGTCAGTGGTTTGATGAAAACACAAAGTACTTTTCACTTTTTTAACATTTTCACTTTTATGTTTTTGTCCATCAGAGAGGAGACGGAATAAAAAAGGAGGACTTGGGAGGAAAAGGGAGAGAAAACGAATACGGCAGCTCGCCATCAACAACTCCTCTAACACAACAACAGACTCACATGGAGGAAATGCAGATCCCTGATAGGAGGTTCTGACATCGACTGGTTGGGTCTAGATCCACAGAGAGGAGCACAGAAGGTCCTCCAGGCGTGTCCAGGAGCTTCAACACAACAGAGACGTTTAACAATACTCAAATCCAAAATTCACACTTACAGCAACCATAAGACGTCCAGTAGTTTGACGCCTGCAGGCACAGTTCTCATATTTTATCAGATTTTTGTGCATATTGTTGATAATTTATGCAAGTTTTTTCTTTTTAGCTTCTTGTAAACAACATGATCTAAAAGCGTAAACGTCGCCAACACAAATCTCATTCAGGCTTTCACTTTTTGCTCTGAGGGATTTTCTTCCAGATGATGTCTTTTTTTTTTTTTTTTTTTTACCATATATGGAAAATGGTGAAAATACCAGCTTTTGTCAAGAGTTTAAAAAATAATAAAAATCTCTAAAACTTTTATTGTTTGTTTTTTTATATGAGCACGTAAATAATGTGAGAACTTATTCAAATATGACGAAAAAAATATTGGAAATAAATACATGTTGCTGCTAATCCTCCACATAAACCAGGCTGTCATAAATAAATAATACAGGTTTTATTAATTAAATTAAAATAATTTGTTGTGTTTTTTAGAACATGGAGTTTGAAGAGAAAAACTTGGCAATTTAGAGGTTAAAATATAATAATTATATGAAGTGTATGATCTGGACTGATGTTGGTTTAATATGAGGAAATAATATTTCATAAAATGTTTAAAGGTTAAGAGAAACCGTTTATTAGGTTGTTTCATCTTTTCAGTTCCTGACTTTTTTTTAATGTTCTCTGATTAAATCAGGACTCGGCTAAAAGTCAGATCTCCATCCTCTCCCTGAGTTTTGACTCGTTTGCATCCAAATCACATCTTCATTCATTAACACACGAAGACGACGTGTTAAATTGATCTAATTAATTTTTACAAACAAAACTTTGATTTTAAAGTTTATAAAAATCAAAACGTTTCTGCTATTTATCTCCGTTTTTAGGACAAATGTGAGTTTGACACTGAAGACGCTTTCCTTCATTTACTTGTTCTGATGTGTAAAAATCCCAGACCATAGCACTTGGTCGTCTGTCTCATTCAGCATTAAATGCATTCAAACTTTGCATTTTTGCAAGAAATGCAGCTTTTCTAGTTCCTTTAATGAAACTGCAGATTGTGATGTTTAGTTCCAGCAGACGGGGAACTCACTGATGATGATCTAAACAAATCACCTGTCAATCAAGCTGCTCATTCAGGTTTTATTTAATGAAGAAAAGTCAGTTCTGTGGTTTTAAACAGCTCTAATGTGGGCGTGGCCTCTCCCCCGTCTCCCACTGTCAGCTCTGAACCGCCTGCTGGTTGCCACGGTAACCGATGGCTGTTCCCTTCTCATCTTTTACGTCGTGGCATTTGATCGTTCGACCCACGTATTTGAATCTTACCTTTAGCTGCTGATGTGGATTTTTTTGGTTAAACTTTTGCGTCGAGGCTGGTCGTGATCTGATCCAGAGTTTAAATTAAAACGCTTAAAAAGTGATCAAAACACCACATCTGTTCATAATCAAAACAAAAAGAGTTTCAAAACTGAATAAGCTCAAATTAAAAATCTGCTTTTTGGAAAATGTATTTTAGTTTAGTTTAAAAAAAAAGTAGAAATAACATCTGAAACTTTATTTGCAAAGATAAATCTGCAGTCAAAATCAATAGAATCAGCTAATAAATGTGGCTACATCATTTATAATTGTTGCATCTCAGCGTGTGGTCAGTGGGCCGTTTGTGGCCTTTAAAGTGATTTTGTGTGGCCCCTAACTGAAACTGCAGAGTTTTTTTCTCCAGCAGGAGGTTGTTAGAGACTCGTCAACATCTTCATGTTCAGATTTTGAGGTCTAATGAACGTAACCCTGTATAGAAGTATCTGATCACCTCTGTATGCTTTAAATGTTGATTTTCATCCTAAAGCTTGAGATTTTACCAAAAAGCTTTTAGAAAAGAAAACAGTAAAACGGTTTTAAAAAGTACAAACATTAAAAATGAATTACATTTTAAAAACTACAGAATCATTTTTTAATTAGCCTCCAATGGATGAAACTTTAAATCTCCAAGTTTTTCAGTCAGCATCCTCCAAAGGGTTAAATAAAAAGATACATCTAGAAATCTTTTAACTTCCTGGTAAATAGAACCCCCACCGACGTTTACTAAAAACAGACTTCTGAGCTTCAAATGTATTCTCAAGATCTTTTTAAACCATCAACCAATCAAATCCAGGGAATTTGATGCTTTTCTTTTAAATCAATCGTACTAGACTCTATTTCAGTTCACAAATCTACAAAGTTTTGCCGCTTTTCTCCAAAAAACCCGTTGTCTTGTGCAGCCTGTGAGGACCTAAAGGACACCCCTGGTCCTACAGCGATGTGTCCCTCAGATTGTCTAAAAGAAATTTGGAAAAGAAAGAAACAGTAAAGACCCGAAGGCTGCCGAGTCTGAAGTCCTCTAAACCTGCAACGATCCATCGTTCATCTTTAACTACTTCCTGTCTTCTTTGTTTGGAGGTTTTATCGTTTTGACTAAAGACATCAGGAACAAATAGACGGTTTTCCTGCTCAGAAGTTGTTTTCACTAAACTTTGTGTCCAGTCATGAGTTCATGTTTTATTTATTCACATCATCTGGAAGGAAAACCACTGAGCTCCAAACAAGGCGTCAGCTGACTTTATGAGGAATGTTGATTTAGAGATTTATAACAAATGGTGTAAATTTCTTACTTTGTCTTTTCAGATTCGTCTGATTTCAGAATAAAAACTTTTTCATTCTGATTCAGAATCCAGTTTCAAACTGTTTCGTTCAGTTTTCTGGTTCTGAGACCAGAATAAACCGAAAACCAGAATTAGAAGTAAAAGCAGCTTGAAAGGAAACGTCTCCTCTCAGTCTAAACCTTTAACTTTCACATCCTGTTGTTTTTCATGATTAATCATCTTATTATTATTTGAAGAAATGAACTTTTCCACCTCGTCTCGGCTCAGTGACCCCAAACGATTCGACTGTGAACCTGAAGATAAAAACATTTGACCGTTTTTACTTAACGACTCTGATTTTTTGTGATGAAAGCAACAAAGAAATGCAGCAGGTTTCATTTCCAAGTGAACCAAAATGCTTTTATATTTCAGAAGACGTTCCAGAGTAACAAAAACAGCCATTATTCAGTCGTGAGACAACAATGTAAAGACAAGAACTGTACAATAAATACATCGGTTCTGATCCGTTTACATGTCGAGGTTCTGGAGAACATTTACCGAAAAGAAAAACAAAAAAAAACACTGTTAGAGAGAGCGTGGTGACCAACCTGCAGCCGGGGCTCACCTGCAGGTTTGTTTCAAGTTTCACACAAGAACAGGTGACAGGAAGTGATGCGTTTCCACGTCCTCCGGAGCCGTTTACCTTTTAAAACTCAGGGTTTAGTTCAAAACGTTCAGATTCTCAACAGAAATGTGCGTTTCAGACGTGCTGAAGAGCAAACGGAAGGCCTCTGGCTGTGAGGGAATTAAACCAACAACCTTTAAAGAAAACTGGAGATTCCTCAGCCTGCATCCACACCTGGAACACTTTACATGCTTTTATTTTGAAATGTCAGAAAAGTTCTATTGAACCCAGATTGATCAGCTTCGTTATTTTTAAGAGTTTTTTCTGTGACGGAGGTTTTAACAGAAGCAGGTTGAGTCTTTGGTTCTGATCTATTTTAGCATGTTTTCTATAAATATCAGACAATCACGGGTTCTGGATGTGAAACGAGAACAAAAGGGACGGTTCAGTTGGGAGGAAGTGGGTTCTGATCGGTTTCTCACCGGAGTTTAGACAGAAATTCTCTTTAAAATCTTTACCGTTTTCCTCACCGACTGACCTAATTAGCTCTGGTTTCAAACTATTTAACAGTAAAACAATGAAAGTAAAGAAAACCTGCATGTTTCTGGTGAGATGGGAGGATAAAGCTACACTTTCTGGAGTAATTCCTGCTCTGATTAGCCGTTAGCTGGACTCGATTCTGCAGACTGAGATGACTGCGACTGCTGAAGGTGAGAAACAGACGCAGATTTCTAGTTCTCACACAGCTCAGACCAGCTGATTCTCTGGAAGTAAAATGTTCCCGATCTGTTGTTGCTAGTCTGAATTAGCGCTTAGCTGTGACGAGTTCATGGGCCAGGAAAATGTTCAGATTTTTTATTCCGGTTTGGTAATGATGTATTCATGAACAAAAACATGAAAAGGGCAGGATTTTAGGTTGAAGGTTTAGCCAATCAGTGATGCTGATTCTTCTGGTTCATCTCTAGAACTGATTAGAGTTCACCATCGTTCTCCAGTGAGTTTCCAAAATGTCTCAAACTGTTCTCAATTTCCTCTCGTGAGTCACAGACCTGGCTGTCGTATCGCTGGAAAACAGTAGAAAAACTGTAAAACCAACTTCCTCTCAAGGTGTCGGAAACAGCCTCAGTTTAGTGTCTGAGAGTCAAAGTGCGAGACAACTTTAGGAGGAGATGGAGACCAATTTGTGAATAAAATGAGACAATTACTTTGGTACATTTGTTGGGCTCTACATCACACGCCTCACGAGAGCTGGCCTGATAGAAATCATCTCACTGAAGTGTTGATCGTAACAAATTCAAAGTAAAAATTTGATGATTTTCGTGCATTTTTGTCTCCAAAAAGTTGCAAACAAGTTTTAAGGCTGAAAAACTTGTAAAAGTTCCTTGAATCAGATGCAGACTGGTTTTTAAAAGATCCCAGAATTCCCTTTAGCGTCTTCTAACGCCGACTCTCTCCTAAAAGATGAAAGCATCACCATGGAAACGGGACGTAGTGTTTAAGTGAAGCCAACAGAAACTATCTGACGTAACTTTAGAGGCACGGAGAAGCAAACGCTTGTGCTTTTGAGGGACGACTGATTGATTTTAGGGGTGAATGTAGTGGTTAGGACAGCGGTACCTTCTGTCACCACGGCTGTGAACACAAACAAACAAACAGGACCTGTAACAGACAAATAAGGCATTTCACTTTGAATAACAGAATGAAACAGAGAGGGAAACACATGAATTTGGTGGAAATTTGGCAAAACAAAAGAAACAAAATAAATTATATGGAGCCACAAACCTGTGACAAGGCAACAACCAGGAGTTGTTTGTTTTCTTTTTACTGCAAAGAAATGTGGCCTGTCGGGACGAGACAGAAACAACGAAACGTGTGCCCATGCATGCACACACACACACACACACACACACACACTTCCTCCCAACGTCACACACACTCCGACGGAAACCAAACACAGACTCACAACAAGACGCTGTGCAAAAATAATGTTTTCATGTCTGAAAACAAAAACAAAAAAACTGAAACATTTCTTCAGAATTCACACCCTGTTGTGTTGAGTTCAACCAGCGACTTGCTTCCTTTTACTGTACAGTTCAGTCTGTTTGACCCCCCCACCCCCACCCCGATGGAAACAGAAATACACAGAGCGTTTAAAAAAACAGCAATGTACAGCGACACATTTACATATTTAGAGTGAGCTGCTGCTGAGAGGGAAACAAACAGAGCAGCGACTGACTCCTCTCCTCCGCTTTCATTTCTAAAAACAGGGCGGCTCAAACACAACTCCAAGCTGCAGCTCATGATTTGACCCCAAACCACAGTCGTTTTGCACTTTCCCCAATGATTTGATTGATCTTTTACTTAATTCAGTTTAGTTTAGAGTGTATGGAGGCTCTTTCTGCCACTAAAAGTCACTTCATGATTAAGAAATTTAAAGTCATATTTTAGTTATAATCATGAATTATTAAAATGTTTAAGTTATATTTATAACTAGGGATGTACCGATACCACTTTTTTCTAAACCGATCTGATACTTAAATCTGAGTACTCGCCGATACCGAGTACCGATACTTCTACCACACAAAAAAATGCAACAATTGGAATACAGGTTTTATTTTTTCTTCTCTGCTTTTTACCACAAATGACTGAGTTAGATAAAAAAAAAAATATATATATATATATATTAATAAAAATGATCACAAAACTAAAATATAAGGTGAAAAATAACCATTTTCTGTGATTTCACAGTGAAATTATTGCAGTTTTCCACATTTTAACCAAATAAAATGAACTATTTGGCACCATCTCCAGCTCTCAACCCACACTGTTCCTCTTTAGCTCAATAGCTCCCCCTAGTGTTCAATATAGGAAACTACAACAGAAATCACAAGTCACAGACAGTGACGCCACTGGTATCGGTTCCTGGTATCGGGTAACGATACAGGTATCGGGCCAATACTGATACCTGTATCGGTATTGGGCCGATACGATATCGGTCCAATTTTGGCCCGATACCGGTAATGATATCGGTATATCTCTAACATTTTAAAGTTACATTAATGAGTGAAGGGCGTAGAATTAGCATGGATGGAAGTGATCCCGTCCTAAAAACACAGACCGTTAAGTTACGTCCTGCCTCCGTAACACACATGGCCATTGTGACTGGCTGCGCCTTTCACGTCAGACTAGCTGTTTGGTTGGTAGCGGCGCCACTTGTTCAAGGATCCGGTGCAACAAGAGACACCGTGCAGCAGGATGGCTGCATAAAACAAGAAGGAGGACATAAAGATCTATTTATCAGAGAAATGTGTAAATAAAGATAAGATCGCTGATGAATTATAATAACGAGGCAATGCACAGGTTAAAATCACCTGTTTCTCTCAGAGTAGCACGTCGGACTTTAGCTGAAACTGTTAAAGAAAACTTCAGCCTGATGCAAACACACAGGTTAAAGCCTGAAGCGATAAGCAGAAAACTCAGATTTTTAAAGTTTGATGGCTGATGTTAACAATCAAATACATCAGTGTAATTATTTAATAATGCAACAATAAAAGTATTATTTAGTGAACCAAACTAAAATCTACGCCCTTGTAAAAACTAAAAGACACAATCATTAATGTGTTGCTGTTGAGCTAAAGTGACGCTTCTCATCCTGTTCATGTTTCTACATAAACCATCTCTACTGATGGTTTTAAGGATGACTTTCAAGAAAAAAGTCAGAGAGCTTGAAACCATCTGGGGGTTTTTTATTGTAAAATGAACACGTTTTATCGTTTCCACTTTCAGAGACGTGAGGTTTTCGTCCAACAGCGACGATTTATGACTTTGAAAGTCAAAGGTTGTATCATAATTCTGACTTAGTCATAACTGGGTGTTGGTGAGCAGATTTACTGTAAGGAACTGGTCCTTTAGGTTATAATTATAATAAACCAGGTGATATCGTGTTTCTTTAAGTGGCAGAAATGAGCTCCCCACAGGAATGAACGTTTTTCTCCCACAATCCTCCCCTGCAGGTCAGGATTCAGAGCTCCTGCTGCCCCCTGGTGGCCGGACTAAGCATCTGATTGGACCACTTGATGGAGGAAACTCTCAAAGTGACAGTGTCTGAGTTTAACAACTTATTTTTATCTTTTGTGCAGATTAAACACCTCATTTAACTTTTCCACTTTCAAACAGAGTTACTGCAGCAAAAGAACATTATTTGATGTGATAAATTAGGCTAAAAGATGGTACAGAGAGCATCTAAAGAGACGAGGACCAGCAGCCACATGAACATGGAGGATGCAGCATTTGAGGCCCACACCATCAGCATTTAAGCTCGTAGTTGATGTCATGATTTAGTAGATATAAAACTAAAAGGATGACGCGTTTAAATCTGCTGTCTGGGAATGACGATGGAGGGAATTTGGGTTTCCAGCAGCACCACGTTTCTGTTTTAGTCATCTTGGAGTGCTAGTTAAATTCTTCTAAATATTTTAATTTGGAGTTATTGGTTTTTTTTTTTTTTAATATTGCACAAGTAGAATATGTAAAGAAAAGAACTGGAGTGTGCAAGAACAGAAACACCTTCTCTCGTTCCCAAACTGTGGAGAGATAGTTAGAAAGTCGTCTCTGAAAACTGCAGCCGCCACCTGACCTCGTGCAGAAACCGATACAATCGGAAAATCTTGGGATTATTTTCAGCTTTGAAATGAAAGCTGCTCCTGGTTGAGCTCCTGGGGTTTCTGCCTCGTTGCCTGCAGCCGCTCCGGAATCAGTCTGATGACGGGAGAATGACGGGAAGATTACAGACTTTTTTTAACACTAGTTGTTTGTTTTTGTTTACAGCGGAGTGGAGAGGACGTCGGTATATAAACATGTTGAATATAATCCTCATATTAAAAGTCTTTACATGGACGTTGACGTACAGACGCGGCACAAACTTTACACAGCTGAGAAAAGGAGCTGTGAGGAGCAGACAGGAGGGGGGGTTTCCTCTCCTCTACGCTTCCTGCTGCTCCTCCTGTCTCTGCTCCTCCTGCTCCACCTCTCCTCCCGTCTCCCCAGCCCCGTCCTCCTTCTCCTCGGCTGCAGCTCCTTCGCTCTGGGTGTTGGAGTCCGGTTCCTGGGGCTCCGATGGCCCGTCCTCTGCGTTGACAAGCCCAGTTTGGGTCTCCTCAGTCGGAGGCGGGCCTGGCTCTGAAGCTGAGGTAGAGGGGACGGAGGAGGAGGAGGCCGGAGCTATACTCTCCTCTGCGTCTCCAGCTGTCATCTTCTCCCGCTCCTCTTCCTCCCGTGCTCTCTTCCTCCTCCTCTTTGGGCTGCCCTGCGGACCGTCAATGGCGTTCGGAGGCACGGCGGGCAGCGCCATGATGCCGCCGTGTGGCAGGAACATGTGGGGGTACAGCAGGCCGTGGGACATTCCCGGGATCAGGAACGGGTTGAAGGTGTGATGGCTGCCGGCGCTGGCGGCTCCAAGGTGAGCCGGGCTCAGGTGGGCTCGGCTGGTGGAGGTGATGATGGCGGCCTCCGCTGGTCGCTTGGCGCCCTCCTTCTCCTTCTCTCCTCCCGTCACAGAGGAGGACGCACTCTCCCTGTCTGCGGTGGTGGAGGAGGGGCTGGCTGCCTCCGACGGGGCTGTTGTCGTGGTAACGTTTGCAGCCGAAACTGGAGGAGAGGCAGAGGATGAGGGCGAGGCGGAGGAGGAGTTGGGGTGAGGAGGAGCGGGGACGTGTGCCATCATTGTGCCGACGCTGAACAGGGCATGTTGTGGGATCGCGGCCCCATGGGGGTGCGGGATGCCATGCAGCATCATGGGTAACATGCTCAAACCGTTCTTAGCATCTTCGGCTGACGATCCAGCGCTTCCCGCTGAAACAGCTGCAGGAAAACCATGTGGGAATCCAGCCGCCATGATCCCAGAAATGGGAATCCCAGGAATACTACCACGGAGGTTCTGCAAGGCCACTATGGAGTCCATGCTGCCAATTAGTCCACCGTTCATGTAGAGGGGGGGGCCAAGGCCTGAGGTGGAGGAATCAGAAACTGAGAGGAGGGGCTTCGGCATCTCGCTGCGAGGCCGGCGCCCACGACGACGAGAACCCGGGTCTCTGTTGACCGGTTCCGTCAGTATCCGGGAGAACTTTCCCTCAGGGAGGAAACCCTGCAGGAGGACAGATCGGACTTTAAGACTCTGAGGGTTCAGTTGGTGTAGATCTCCGTCTGATTTATACTCACGGAGTGTTTGACCACGTCAGCCCAGTCCGGAGCCACAAAGTACTCCGAGTTGGCATCGAGCCACCTGGACAGCTCCTTTATAGCAGGAGCCATGGCGCCGCCGAGCTGCAGAGGAAGAACAAACTCATTTAACAACAAGGAGATGGAATGTAGTGACACAACCACCGTAACACACACAGACATGAAGAGACTCTTTATTTACCGTTTTATCTGAACCTAAAATTGGAATCATTTTGGGGAGAGGTGCACCGAGACCACAGTTCTCCAAACCAGTTGAGTTCTATTTTTGTTGTTTTAATCTAAAACAACAGGTCACATTACAACAAGACACAATGTGTCCGCTGGTTTCTTCTCTATCAAATAAAAAGTCACTTTATCCTGTGTTTTTTATCCAATCTGAACTGTAAACTGAGTCCTAAAGGTCAGGGGTCAAACTGAAAGGTCAGCCAACTCCAAAAGGTTTCTCTCTCTCAAGTTACAAAGTTCTAGTGTGGAGAGACGACCAATAAAAACACACGAGGTGACGTGAACGTTTCAAAGTGCATTTGATGATATAACAGCTTTCCATACTTGCAGCAGATCAAACCGTTAGATCTTTAATATTCAGCGTATTCTTCTGAAGCTGTTAGCAAAACACGGCTAAATAAAACATGCTAACGCTTTGGGAGCGTTGATCAGCTGTGACTAAGTTCATCACATGTACTTTACCTAAACCAAACTGTAGCAAGGATACAGGTAGGGATGTCCTGATCAGGTGTTTTTGCCCTCGAGTCCGAGTCATTAGATTTTGAAGATCTGCCGATCCCGAGTCCCGATCCGATCTTTTTAATATGTTGTTGTGATCAACTTTATAAAGCCTCCAGACACAGACAGACTCACACTTTCTGCTTCAAGCTGCTTCTGCGTTCTACTTTACCGATGTTTAACTAATAAAAACAAACAAGCCACAAAATGATGTCATGCTGCAGACATAAATCATCCTGTCTGTATAGAAATCTATCATATCTCTATATATTTAATACTTAAACATTTATTCTCTGTGCATAAAATCCCCATGAATTAGTTTGTGGTTAAAGTAACTTTTTGAGGAAAATCTTTTTTTCCTACAGCTGTTCAGGTGCAGAAATGTCAACATTATTTTAACACTCTGCTCCAGTTTTTGCCCAGAAAGAACAAACTTGTTAACTGACAATGACCCGGATCATTTCTTAAGTCATCAGCTCCTCCTTCACTCCTCCTGTTTTATCCTCTGACTGCAGCAGCTCTGAACAACTTCTTAATTAAGACTATTTGGAGAAATCCGTCAGTGTTTGGTGCGTTTTGGAGCGACATTTAATCAGGAAGCTCCTCCTCAGAAAGCGCTTTTAAAAAATCTTAACATCGCTCAATTTATTTCCTGACGGAGGGCGGGTGTTGTGTAGCACGGAGCAGAATCTCCTCCTGTATGGCAGCTAAGCCTGGATGGAGACGCGGCGTAGGGAGAACGAGTTAGTATGACTCGCTCCACGCCGGCCTTGCCGCCTCCAGGATCGAGCACTCCTGTCGGTGCTTTCCATTCAGGGGGAGGACGAGTCTCGGTGGGTGTGGAGAGAGCAGCGAACCCGGTCGCTGCTCCATAAGCTCGTGTCTCCCGGTCTCGGCCGGCCCCCCTCCCTCCTCCTGGACCGGAAACTGACTCAAACTCTGATTATGGTTGATATAAGTGCACAAATATAGACTATATATAAATCCCAAGTGCTTTAGATTGTTTAAAATATATTAAAAAACCCAAACTTCCTTCTGAAAGCATAGCGGCTTTTATTTTGGCGAGGCGCATGTAGAGGAAACCCGAGTCCAGATCAGGAGGTGACGTCTGATACTGATCGAGTCCAAAATCACGTGATCGGATCAGGACATCCCTAGATAAAAGGTACTGCTACAAAACTACTACTACTACTACTACTACGTCAAAACTACTTAGGCTGACTTCAGCTCCTCCACAGTTACTGCAGTTTTCTGCTGTCGTCTCCTGCTGCTACTGGTTCTGTAGTATCGAAGTAGATTTATGAGTACCTGACCACGGTATGTGACTGATGCCTGATGCTGGTATTAGTATCGGAGCATCCCTACTTTCGTTCTATTTGTATTTCTCCTAGATTCTGATACTTTCTGAGTGAAGCTACCAGTGACTGCGTGTTGGTATAAAGGTAGATTCTGTGTGAGTGCGCTGGCGTTTCCCACCCTGCGCCCGGTTCCCCGGTGAACCACGGGGACCCGCTCCTCCCCCGTCAGAGAGTTGATGTCCAGCTTGGTGGGGTCTTTGCAGCGATGCCTCCTCTGTTTGGGACGTTCCACAAAACCATGTAACAGACTGGCTCCAGTCTGTAACAGCAGGAAAAGGTGGAGAAGGAGGGAAATTATTTAAAAAAAACATTCTGATATGCATTAAACCAGATGCTGATTCAGAATGGGTTCAATTTGAAACCCGTTTGGTTTTTCACAGCAGGACCTCATCGTTATGCTCAATTACAATTATTTGTTGAGATCTGACTTTTCTGTGCGATTGTTGACTTTTTTCTTTAAAATGCGACCTGCTTGTAAAGACGACGTGATGTCACATGCAGCTCGGTGTGTTTAGGGAAGTAAATAAAGATGCTACACACATCAGCGTGTGTAGAAACCTGGTCTATAGGTCACATGTGGATTTTAAAAATCTGATTTGAGTCACTTGTGAGCTCATATGTTCCAGTATGTTTGTCTGAGGAACTCCCTCTAGTGCTAGAAGCTACTTCACCAAATAAAATACATGTAGCTACAGTAAGAGAGGGTGTTTATGCAGCTGGAGATCTAGAAGAAGCTGGAAACCAAAACGTGACTTACGTGAGCGAAGGTGGGCAGGTCCATGCTGTAGCTCGGGTTCTGTCTCAGCCACTCGATCAGACCTTTGCTGGCTGCTTCTCTATCGATGGCCACGATCTCTGGCTGAGGAGAGCTCTGCGTGGGGGTGGGAGTAGAAGAAGAAGAAGGTGTTGGAGGGCCTGCGGGTCGCTCTGATGGAGATGGAGACGGAGAGGAGGTGGAGGAGGAGACGGAGGAGTGGCTGATTGCCTCAACACGACTCTGCAGGTAGACACACATACAAAGCTTTAAAAACAAATCCAGCCTCTTATAGTTGAACTTTGACCCCCTCAGGATGTCCTGACTGAGACTTCTCTCTTTCACAGTGAAACTATTCTACCTGCTCTGACACTGACAGGCCCCTCCTCCTTCTACCCACCTGAGTCTCAGGGAGGTGAAGTCCTCGGCTCTTGGCGAACTCAGAGTACAGAGCTTCCACATTTCTCCTCCTGCCCCTCCTCCTCCTCAATGAATCATCTCCCCTCAGGCTCCCGTTGACTATCTGCCCCGTGACGGGGTGGATAAGCCCCGCCTGCAGGATGCCAGACATGTCGATCCCCACGGGGCCGGGCAGCGGGGCGGTGATGGGGGGCAGTGGCGGCAGCTTGTGGCTGCTTCCTGCTGCTTCAGTCGCCTCCACGCTGCTCGTGGTGCTGATTTCTCCTGAAGACTTGGTCAGATCTATGGCTGCTTCCTGCCAGCCGTTTAGCAACATGGCTCCAGTGCGGTGAGAGGGCGGGGCCACCAACGGCGCCTTCTCACCGCTGGCGGTGGAGGTGTGGCTCGGTGAAGCAGACTTTCCAGCTAAAATCTTAGCAGCTGCTGCAGCAGCAGCTTCATAGTCGAATGACCTGCGGCCTCCTGCTCGTTTGAGCTCAGGGAGGAAGGGAGGAGCCACAAGCCTCTCCTGTAAGAGAGGCAAGGAGGTGAGGCGCCAAGCTCCGCGCCCGCAAGCGCCGCCCCGCGGCATGTACTGTCAGGGTGGACAGGGTGGGCGAGGGTAGACAAGGACGGGAGAGAGATGATGGTTTTGGTTAAACACACATATGAGACACAACACAGAGGCAGCTGCAGATCCAGACCTGGGTCCGACTCTAAAAAGAAGCCCAGTATACCAAACAAACGCCGCTTTTAATTTTAGGATACTAATTTACCATGAAATTCACTCAGAGAAACAAAAGGTCTAACAGAAATCTTTTTTTCCGATTGCTTGATTACCTTGACATTTAGAAAACATTAACTGTGATTTACTGTTTCTTATTTCTCTTAAAAGAAAAAGACTAAAATGTGTTTTCCTTCAAAGTATCAGGTAGTAGTTTAATTAGGCATCAGAAGGTTTTAACAGATAAACAACAACAGCTCTGATGCTTCTTTTGTTTGCTTTCCGTTTGTTGACATGATTGCCTGCCCAGGTCTATTATCCACATATATAAAATCAGCAGTACACAATACAGAGACAGGAAACTTTACACAAAAAGCAACAAAGCAACAGTGTAAACAAGAGGTGCCCAGTGCTGCAGGAGGAACCGGAAACCCACTCAGAAAGATTCACGCTGCGAGCTGGGATCAAATACTTCAGGGGATTATTTGGTAGGGCTGGGTACCGCAACACGATGCTTCTCTGGTACCGACTGAAAACGTTCAGTAGGTGGCGGTATCGAAAACCTAAAAATGTTTTTTTTCGATACCAAGTTTTGGTACTTTTACACTAAAATGTCCCTTCGCGCCGCTCCGGCCTCAGTCTGTTGCGCACACACACACAGGCTGGGCGACACAACCCCCTCCTCTCCTCTCCTCAGTCATGAAAAAAAAAAGAAAAAAGGCAGACCCGAGTTCTCTGCTGCTTCGAAACACAGGAGGTGTGTGAGGGAGAGGATGGGTCGGGAAACGGGATGCCCCCGCGGCCCGCGCGTCGCGACCCGGCTCCGGATAAGCGGAGCTTCCACTCGCCGTAGCGAGGCGAGACTTTCCTCTCTCGTTTGAACACTCGCTGTTACCGGCTGGGCCGTCAGAACGGCAGATTAAAAGATCAAACCTGTCAGCCGAACACCGTGTTTGATCAAGGCTGCAGCACCGGTCTGAGAGGCAGGAGCGTCGGAGGCGGAGCTGCAACCGGGAGGACGCAGAATACATGCGCTGTATTTGTCTAAAAACCCTATAAAATTGCAATTTAAAAATCCGCGAGGCCACGAGACGTACTTGTTTATTTAGGAGCATTTACTTTTTATAGGTTCTGTTATCAGTAAGGATGAGTGGAGGCTTTTCCTCCTCTGGTCCATCATTCAGTTCTTCCTGTGCCCCCATCCTGACAGCTCCACTCGTTTCTGGTCGACCTGAATCCGTGGACTCTTTATTAGCAAAAATAGAATAATGAAATAATGAAAACGGATCCGTTTTCCTGTTTGGCCGTATTTCTGATTTTGTTTTTCCATAACAAAAACCAAATAACTGTTAAATCTGGTTATTCAGTTTCTGTTTCAGAAACGGAAAAATGAAAAAAAAAGAGTTCTACATGGATTGTAAGACACTGACAGCCTGAGTTAACAGAACATTTACTAGGTAACAGATAAATAAATAAATACATAAATAAATAAATAAACATGCCACAAAACTGTTTTTTTGTTTAATTTTTAAAAATGTAAGTACTTGTTATTTTCTCTTATACATATAGGTATCAAAAAAAGTATTGTTAAAGTAGTAGTATCGAAAAATATTTAACGATACCCAGCCCTATTATTTGGTGTTTTTAATATTTTGGAACGCATCCAGACTTTTAAGGTGGTATTTCCTGATGAAGCGGGTTGTTTTGACTTCTGTTGGCCATGAAACGATTTAAAGTCAGATTAATAATTACCGGTCTGGAAGGAAACTGGACACCACTTGTGTGAACATGGTATGAACGACAGGTAAATGCAGACAGGTGATCTGATGTAGAGTCGTTCCGTCATCAGCCCGTTTAGAGGCTCTCACCTTGGGGAGTCGTGTGAGAGGAGGAGGGATGGAAAACCCGAGCCCAGGACCGGTCTGCTGGGCTCGAGGCTGACCCGGGACGGACCCGGAGGCTGTGGTTGGGAGGAAGCCCGCTCGGTGTTGTTGGGCCAGGCTGTTGGACAAACACGAGTTGGCAGCCAGGGAACTCGGTGAGTCGTACTGCTCGCTTGATGAAGGCCACTTCCCCTTCAGGATGGCGTGGCAGATGCTGTCCAGGCGGTTGATGATGACTCTGTCCTGAAGATGGAGGACAGGCGGGCAACGATTTTAAAGGACTGCAGGACTAACGGCTAGTCTGAGCTGTCGCTGTCGTCTCAAATCGATGTTTGGGGCGGCGTTTTATCAGTTATTCACCTACAGTAAGGACCAAACCCACTGGTGACATCACTCAAAGTGGGTGGAGTCTCTAGAAACAGGAAGTAGTCAACGCTCATGGCTAGTCAGATCAGGAGAGAGACACTGCAGCAGATCAGTGACGAATCAACAGCTAATTTTCGGATATTTAAAAAAATTCTTGATTACGAAAATCCCACCGATGCGTTAGAGCAGGAGTTGTTTTAAATATAAATAAAATCCTAGATGCAGAATTTTTAATTATTACTGTTTATTTAAATACTTCTCAAAGAAAGGATCATTTTTCTACTACTTCCTGTCTTCTTCGTTTCTTTCCCCGTCTTCTTTTCTGTTTTTTGTTTATTCGTTTAGCAGATGCTTTCATCTAAAGCGACTTACAAATAACTAGCGTGCATGTTTTTGGTCTTCCTTAACCGTTTTTCTTCCTCGTGTTTACCTTACCTATAAAATAGCTACTAATCTGTTACTGATCTGCAGCACTGTGTCTCTGGTCAAAGGACTACTTCCTGTTTCTGGAATTAGAGTGATGTCACCAGTGGGTGTGGTCCTTACTGTAGATAAATAACGGTTAGAAAGCATCATCAAAATGACCCAAATTTCTCTTGAAATCAGCTCCAACCTTCTAAATTTCCCAGCGGGGTGTGTGACGTTATTTCATCGTGACGCCTTTACATCACCATGGTTACTTCAGCAGAAGGATAGAGAACTTCCTGCTAGACTCAACCCTTAGACGAAGAGCTGTGTTCAGTTTCTGCTGGTGATTTTTACACATTTAATCTATAAACAACCATGTAATGAGACACTGACCGTGGTGTAAAGGTTTAAAAAATAACCGCTGGATAATTTAAGAGGCTGGAACCATTTTAATAAAGAGGCTGTTTGGGAGCTAACAGGTGTTTACAGATACCTCAAAAAGGCGTAAACATCCCATTAACAGATTTAAGGAAAGGTTTCTGCTACCTTCGGCCACTCTGAGAAGGAGTAAAGTGCTTTTTCCTGCAGCAGCTGAGCGATCGTTGGCTCTCTGGTTTCATGCAGGCTGTCAGGAATCTCACAAATGGAAATGGGAGCTGCAAACCTGGGACTGCCGGCGTATCCCTCCACCACCGGAACTACAGAGGAAAATAAGGAATGTCATCACCCTGTTCCTGAGGCTTGATGGGAGTGAAAACCTCCTTCTCTGAGTGTTCGTACCTGGAGTGCTCGGCTTCTCCTCCTTTATTTGACCTTTCAGCCCCAGACTTCCTGACGAGTCCGCCAGCCCGTCCACCTGCTCCAGCTTCGGGGTCAGGACTGTGCTGTCTGCTTCCAACATCTCCTGCTTCACCTCAGCTTTGACCTCGGGTAAAGCGGAGAGGTCGAGACCCTCTGGTTTGGCTTCGGGTTTGACCTCAGAGCTGTCCGGGTAGGACGTGAACCCCAGAACCTCGGACTTCGCTTCGGGCTTGATGACATCAGGAAAAGACCTTAAACCCTCGGGCTTTGTCTCAGTCTTAAACTCAACTGGACAGGAAGTGAACCTCAGAACAGGTTTGACTTCAGGTTTGACTTCGCTGCCGTCTGAATAAGCTACAAACTGGAGCGCTTCAGCTTTGGAGCCGAAGTTCTCAGACTTCATGGGAAGGCTGAGATCTTCAGGTTTCACCTCCAGGGACGAAGCTCCGACAGGAAACTCAAACTGCTCAGATTTGGTTTGTAAGTCTTCAGATTTAACAGCGTATGAAAGAAAATGCTTGATTTCAGAGCTGTCGGGGCAAACATCCTCAGAAGGTTCTGGTTTCGTCTCTTCTGTTTTAACTGGCACCAGCAGTGGTTCTGGTTTCATTTCACCGCCGTTCGTTTGAACAAAAAACTTTAGATCCGACGGCTTCACATCTGAATCCGTCTTAATTTCGTTTGGATCAAGCAGGTTGTTTTCGCCGTCGTGATTAGGAGAGAGAGGCAGAACTCTGCTCTTCCAGTCGCCGCTGACTAAAGTGTTCAGGTTCTGATCCATCAACACCTCGGGTCTGGTTCTGCCTCCCACTCTGGTGGCTTCAGCACACTTTGATTCATCCAACACTGAGGAGCAGGAAGGCTCTGTGAATCCAGAATAAATAGATAAACGGGACCTGAAGGGCTTTTCATCACAAGCTGGCTCTACTGGACCGTCGCTCAGAGGGTCGTGATCCAAACAGCCTTCAGAAATCTCATCGACTTGATCTGCTGCTTCTGAGCTGTGCATCCCGACGGCCTCTCCAGAACTCCGTGGACTCCTTTTCATTTGGACAAAATTGTCAGTTTCACTGTGCATGAAAGTTTCAGGATCCAGAGAATCCTCCGCAGCCGGTTCTTCTTGGGTCCGATACAACATCAGCCCATCGGCCTCCTCTGGCGTGTCGTCAGCGGGCTCCGGACACACGAAGCTCCCCTCCGGCTCCAACTTCCCAGGACTAGAATTGACCTCTTCAGGTAAAACCTCCCCATTCTTCACACACTCAAACATCTCCTGGAGGTTCTTCCTTTCCTCCTGTTCGGGTTCTGGTTCTCCATCTTCCATCTGCGGCTCTTCAAAGGTTGGATTCAAAACTCCCAAACATTCATCTGAACCTTCAGACAAAAACAAAGAAGATTGAAGACAAAGTCAGTAGGTAAAAATTAAAAAATAATCATGATTTATCAGGATATTTGGTTCAGTCTGAAGGGACCTGTGACATCACTCAATGTGGGTGGAGTCTCTAGAAACAGGAAGTAGTCCTCTATCAGATCACAAGAGACATTACACTCTGCAAATTTGCACAAGATGAGCCACCTAGGGCAGCGAGTCAGTCAGAAAACTACTTCCTGTTTTCAGAGGATCCACTGAGTGATGTCACTGGTGGGTGTGGTCATTACTGTAGATAAATAGCTGATAGATCACTTCAAAAGGACAGAAACATCTTTTAATATGATCACTGATGCAAGTTAAAAACCCTCTTATTCGCACGTGTTTCTCCTCTTCAGCTGAAACGCTGCGGCGAAGCTCACCAAAATAAGAGCCTCACACTGCAGGCTGTGTGTTATGATCAGTGTTCACTTCATTTCCAAAATATCTACTTTTTACAGCAGGAGCTTTCTAATTGTGCTAAAATATTCTGAGTACATTTTAGGTCATGGGCAGAGTGTTTCAATAAAGCTTGATTTAAAAAAATGATGTCACTGCAGTTAGGATGATCCCCACAAGCTCTCTGAAAGTGAAGTAAAATGAAGAATCATAAAAACTGTCAGAGTACAAATATTAAAAACGTAAAAACTACAATACAGAGATAAAGCTATCAGTGAGGTCCACTGCTGGAGATTTGACCAACTTGAACTGGTTTCTCTCTTCAGATCAGAGAATCAGGAGACACTAATTGTTCCCTACAGATTAAGCAAAAACAGAAGTATGTGGCTAATCCTAATTCATAAAATCTATCAAAAATAAAACCTACTCTGATGAGGATTTATAATGATGAGGAGCAAAACTCTGTACCTGTTTATCTCTGTGATGGAAATTTGAGTCAAAGTCCAGAAAGTTTTAACGTTGGTCAAAAAGAAACCATCTAATGAATTAATCTTCAGCTAAATATAAACGTACCATCCTGCAGGTTTCGTCGTTCTTCTACACACTGCTCTACGGTCTGCTTCGACAAGTCCTCCACCTCCTCTTCCTCCTTCTCTTCAAACTCAAACCCAGGACCCCCTTCCTGGTCCTCTCCGTCCTCTATGGGGTTGGTGAGACTCTCTGAGACATCAGAGTGGCCGAGCTCATCCTGGGGCTCGTGGGGGGTGATGTCGGACAGAGCGAGGGAAGGAGGGGGGACGTAGGGGAGAGGTGGACTGGCTGACAGGTCCGTTTGATCGGCACTGGCCTCTTCGTTTACTCCAATGTCCTGAATCAGTAAAACCAAGATGACAGAAAGATCAAATAATCAGAGATACGAGATGTACGGTGAGTTAAAGGTTGCCCTGATGAGGCAGGACGTCAGAACATACCTTAAAGAGCATGTAGCTCGATGACAAGGGCTCCACAGAATCTCCTGTTGAAGGATGGGTAGGAGGGGACGAAGGTGGGAGGCCTAAACACTCCTCCAGAGTCCCTCCTTCCTCCCCCGCTCTGTCTCCTCCCTGAGCCTCCTCATCCTCCTCCTCCAGGAAGCCCGTCTCCAGAGCGGAGGGGCCCAGGATCGGATCGGATTCGTTGAACATGTGGTCAGCTGGACTGGTGTGATCTGTGCTGTCCCAGGGAGCCTGCAGAAACCGGGCCCAACAATTAAAACACGTCATGACTTCAGTGGTATTTAAAACCAAGAGATTCTGGTTTAAAGGTCCGATTCCCAGCTCTGACCTGCTGATACTGACTTTAAATAAACATCATTTTCCCTGAAGGTAACGATTCTTGTATCTAACATGGAAGATGACAGGGAGTTCATGGTTCAGGAAAAATGTTTTTTTTATTGCTGCCTGGAAATGGAACGTTTACAGAGTGATATAGAGTTTCAGATCAGCCGATAACTGATTAATCACCAATCAGGCTGAATATTGGTCGACTTAAACACCAGCTTATTATTTCTGCACGTCTGTCTCAATCTGCTGATATTCCTGGGGTCATTTTGGGTGTTTCTAACATTTTGATGCAGACGTTAGGCATGTAAAGTAAAGACTAGGACACACAAAGGTGCGCTTTATACCTGTAACTGATCCAGCTCCACAGACGGCGCCATCAGCCCGGTTTCCTCCGACGATCCCTGCTCACCAACAAGGACGTCGCTCCTCAGTTTGGAGTCCAGGTCGGCCCCACCAACTCCGTATGAGTTCAGCATGCTTTGGCCACCAGCGGCCGAGTTAAAGGGAAAACCGTTCAGCGCGTCTTTGGACGTCTTCCCTACGTGCAGAGCCTCAGCAGTCACAGCGTCATGCTGCAGAGAACCGAGCTCCAGGGACTCATCCAGAGGAGCACAGTCCAGGAAGTCCACCCGTGACCCGGGAACCAAACCCAGACTGGGAGAGGCCGAGTCGTGAGGATCCAGAGGTGGAGGGTGGAGGTGGGGGTTCGAGGATGAGGAGGAGGAGGGGGAGGGCGCAGCCTGGTTGTCTGGGTGGTGATGATGATATTCAGGAGGCTGCGGAGAGTGATGTCCAAGTCCTGAATCGTAGAGACAGCAGTGAGGGTGAGGAAGCTGCACGTGAGACGACGAGGATGAGATTCCGTGATGTGGCGCCAAGCCGGCGTGGTGGTGGTGGTGATGACTCTGAGGATGAAGATGAGCGGGGTGTCGTCTGACGTAGTTCCTGTGGGCCTCCAGGAAGCTGAGCTGTGGGTCGTTCAGGATGTAGAAGTCGGTGCGGCTCAGACCGTGGCGCGCCGCTCCGATTAGGAGGTCCCGGTCGTGTTTCCCACTTTCCCACCACACAGGGAGGTAGAGGGAGGGGCGGCAGAGCTGGAGGCGGGCGGAGAGGAGGGGGTGACGAAGGACCTGGTGAGAAACGAAGGGCTAAAGGTCAATCTGATTTCCACTTCAATGCAGTTTATTAAAAAACCAAGAAGTCAATAAAGTTAAATATGTGAAGGACAAAAAAATTCAAGTTCATCACCTAAAAAATAATTCACTCTGAACATGAATGTTGGTATTTACAGTAACTCCACCCCTAAAATATGAATTATAGCTGTTAATTAAGACTTTATAAACCATTAAGTAACTTCATTAAGGCACTAAAAGAAAAGGATAATCAGTCCCTCCAGGATTTCACGACAATTTTTAGTGATTGTTGCGGACTAAAAAGCCTGATTTCACGGCAGCTTTTGTGAAAAGTTGCAACAAAAGTTGCAATCTTTTCTTTTGCGTTTTTGTTTAATTTAGTCAATAATCAGTTGAAATTTGTTTTTAAAAATCCATTAAACATGTCAAATGATGAAATTCTAACATTGTTATTGTAATAAGTGCACTGGAAGAACACTTAGCAGAACATTCAAGCTTCGACTTATCGCTTATAAAGAACAGCTCCAGGTTCACAGAATTCTGGAGTACAAAAACTAAAGTGTTTCTTGTCTGAGTATTATAAATCAGTAAATGTTTCATGGTACCTAAATCTGTTTACATTCATTTGAATACAAAAATAAATAAAATCCTGCAGACAAAAGAATCTAAAGTGCACAAATCAGGTGAAAAAGGCTCCTTCAGTAAGGCATGCTTATTAATTGTTCCAGTTTGATCAGATACATTTTCCCTTCCTTGTAAATGTTTCTATAGTCTGTACCATTGGCTTTATACAATGTGTGTGCATCTTATTTTAACATTTTAATTAGTGGTGAGACTCAATTAAAAACACTAATCAAATTTTAGACTTTGTATTTATTTAATCACAATTAATTACATTTTAAACTAGAAAATTTGACCTAAAAAGCCTTTTTTTACATTTAAAATGATTTTATTGTGGGAAAGAATCAAATAAAATACCTAATATATAAACTAAAGCTCCTTTACTTTATAAAAGAATGCATTTAAATTACATTTTGGTTTGAAACAGTAGAAAAACCATAAAATATCCCTAAAGTACAATACTATATTATTTTATTTATTCATTTTAAGTACATTTTCAGAATGTTGTGTTAAAATAATAATAATAAAGATTTCCATCATGTGGAAACACGGTATGAGTGAGTAGTTTTTAGCAGTGCTGTGTTCAAACTGACCCACGGTCTGGAAGCTTTTGCCTCGTTTTCAATGACGGATCCGGGTCGGGTCTCCATCCGAACCGGACCGGAGAGCGAGGAAGGGGCAGGAATAACTCTAAAGGCTGGAGACCGTTCAGTTTCACCGCCGATTACTTTACGTTTTTGAAGGAGCGGTGGCGAGTTTACAGAGACCCCCTGGACCCGCTGCAGCCTCTGAATCTACACACAGGCAGCGTCGGGTCCGGTGTGTGCGTCGCATCGGGGTCGCAGGAAATCATGCTGACGAGCGTTCCGCCATGCTTCAAAATGCAAGCTGTGATTACATTTTTAACACGTTTTATTTTCTAATTTATAAATCAAAATTATTACGTTAAAGACATATTTCACCCTCGGGAATAAACAGGAAGTGTACGTGAGGACGTACTTTAAAAAAAAAACAAGAAAATGCATCGTGATTGGTCAAATTTGCGTTAAAGTTGCGCTGATTGGATAAAATTGCAAGACGTGCAAACCTTGCGAGGATTGGCTGAATCGCAACATCGTGAAATCCTGGAGGGACTGGATAATAAAATACTGAGCCTGTTTAAAGTATTTAAGGGGATTCATTAATACTACATTTCCTCAAGCATTTATAGATGAGTACTTGCCAATTCAGAGTACTGATTAATAAATGGCACAGACCTAACTCACAGCTTAATACAGGGCCAGTAAAACTGGAATAAAAAGAAAGTGGTATGATTTTTATTTCTATTGGTCTAAAAATTAAAATAAACTGTTAGTAAATTTGGTAATAAACATAACTACTTTGTTTTTCTGCTCTCGGCTTTTAGCTCCTGTTCTGTGTTTTCATGTAAACGTTTCACTCAGATGACGTGTCACCTGTTCTCTGATCTTTCTCAGAAGCTCGATGCGATACAACGTCCGTGCAGCTCGTTCTTCTGTCAGAGGCTCCACCAACACACCGGGATCCACCAAACCTAAAGAGCAACCAGGAAACAACGGAGGAAAAGGAAGGAAGGCAAATAATATTAAAAAATGAAGAGAGACAAGAAAAAACAGGAGCTTATAGTAAGAAGTTCAGAAGAAAACAGTTTAAAAAGGTCAAAAAATATGGAAAATGGTCAAGTTCTGTTAACATGTGGGAATAAATAAAAACCTTTAACATCTATTTGATCTGTAAGCACTCATAAGAACACTGTGTGTATGTGCAGCTGATGTGATCTTATTAGTGTTCCTCAGTTTAAGGTGTGTTGTTCTCTAAATTGCGTCGGAACTCACCTTCCTCCTTCCTCGGAGGAAGCTTGCAGGCCGTCCTGCACATGTTGACAAACGAGTTGAAGTATCTCTCCAAACTCTCGTCCGTTTTCCTCTCCAGTCGGGCCAGCGCTCTGAACTGGGACCAGTCAAACGCTTTCCTCTCGGGGTCATACACGACCCCGAACGATGAGACCGTCCGGTAAAAGTCCGCCTGTTCTCGACGCGTCCACCTTAAACAGAACGGGATGAAAACGCCTCCTCAGAACTCAGAGACACACAAACAGCTGCTGAAATACGACCTGCTGCTTCATCACCTCCTCTGCCACTCCAGGAACAGGGGGTCCGGTTCTGTGGAGACCACTGAACACCTCCTCAGCTCTTCGCCCAGCTGCCACGCCAGCGGCCCACCAGCGTGATGCCCGTGAGCGGCTCCGCCTCCTCCCATCGCCATGCTGACGAGGCCGTCGTGGAGCAGGAAGTCGTGCCTTATGAGGGGCTCTCGGCGCAGCGTGAAGCGCTGGTAGGCGGTGATCAGGCGCCGAAAGCGGGCCGTTAAGGCGGGCCCGGTGGGCCACAGGGGCCGAGCCTGGATGACGTGGAGAGACGCCACCCCACTTCCTGTTCCTGCTGTCGTCGTGGTAACCAGAGGTCCATCCTGAGCGCTCAGGTCACCAGACATCTGAGAGTCTGTGGAAATAAAAACAGGGGTTTCCTCCAGGCTGCCTTTTTCTTTAACTATTCTTCCACTGTCATGACCCGATTACTAAAAACGTAATAATAAAAAAAAAATCTGCCTCTTCTTCACCAGCTGTAAATCTAAAATCAATAAAACAAACGTATCAGCTGTGTTGTAGGGAAAGGCTGTTCCGCCTTTCTTTCAATCTCAGCTGGAGCATGTTTGTGTTTGTTGCCATGGTAACAGCCTCACCTTGACCTGAACTGTCTGGCTTTTCAGACGTATCGGTGCTGGAGCAGGTTTCCTCCCCCTGTTGGGAAAAAAAAGAGCAATTCAGGCAAACGAGTGCCCCCAGCATAATAAATCACATATATAATAATAAATCAGTATATAAAAAGTAATAATAGAGTATATGGTTACATTTTCTATTATATCTAAGAGAATTTTATTCTATTCTGGTAAACAATAAGATATTCTGTGTGATCGAGCTATTAGCATCAATGCTAAGTGGCTAGATTTCACACAATTTCTATTTTGATGCTAAAACTCAGCGAAGAGTCATGCCTTCTTTAAAAACCTATTAGCTTACATGATTCCATACATTTAAATCAAACAGGCTAATAAAAGTTGCCATCTCATAATGTGTCAAATTATCAACTTTTGGAAGTTGGAGTATAATAAATAAAATATCCTGAACCCATCCTGAATGAGTAAACGTGTTCATTACTCAAAATGAAGTTTAATTTTGAAGTTACTGTCACACAGTGGAAATTTGTGTTTTTATTATGTGCTTTTATTTCATTTTATACTTTTTTTAACAGTTGGTTGCATGTTTAATTGTTGTTTTTATTAACTACTTGATGCATGGTTTGTTTTTGAAATAACGGACACTGTGGACTTCACTTGAGTGATGACTGATGACAGGCACCTGTCAAGCTGTGGGTGTGCCCTGACGCAGGTGGCAGGTGGTAATGAGAGCGAGGGATTAAAGGAGGAAGCAATGCACAGGACGGAGAGTGGAGGACAAGCCAGACGCGCTGCACAAACAAAGAATACTGAAAACGACTAGAACTGTCAGATTGCCAGAAGGAGCGGTGCACCCCGAGACCGGACATGTGGGAGCAACGCGTGTGACTGACAGCGGGAGGACAGACCTCTGCCCGCATCCGTGAGTTGACTTCCACTGTCACATGCAGGGTGACGCTCCGTGGGGGCAGATCTGTGCAAAGATCTGGGCCGGTCCCACAGACCAGATTCCTGGCTCGTGTTTTTGTTGTTAGCAGAGAGGAGCAGCGTGAGAGGCCTGGGGATCCCTGCTGGACCGATCGCCAGATGAGGACGGCGCTGACAGAAGGACGGACGCGGAAGTCGGGGGCGCGCGCGCCGCCCGCCACCCTCCTTTAGATCTCCGGGTGACAGCATCCACCAGGGAGGAGTCTGCTATGGTCCCAGTAGATAGGAACTGGTTTTGAGAATTTAAGGACGTTTTTAGTTACTTTATGGACTTTTAGTTTAGTTTTTATCAAACTATTTTAGTATATTTTGTGGTTTTTAAACTGGGATTTCCGTTTTTTAGCCCAGTTTTTATGGAATAAAAATAACTTTGAACAAGTAGATTTGCTCTTAGTCTCTGTCCTGAAGATTCGGGCACTTGCTCCCCCACTTGTACAGGTAGAACGTCCCTGGTGCAGTGGATAAGTCTTGCAACTCCGGCATTGCCCAGGTGACATAATTTTGGCGTTGTTGGCAGGATACAGGTTTGAGAGCAGTGTTTTGTTTCTGAGGGCAGAGACAAAATGATGATGCCTGTGTATCCAGGTGCCCCTTGGGTACCAAAGTACAGGGGCTGGCACTAAATTTGATGAAAAGACCCAAAAAGTTTGTATTAATCAGAATCATATTGTGATCAAATCCTAAATCTCTCTTTTACGGTTCATATTTTCCTTCAATCTATTTCAGATTTCTCCTCAGTTAAGTGAGAAAATGTAATATTTTGGCTTACATGAATAAAACATTGATTTAGATATATTTTAATTTGGTCTCAACCTCAGATTAATATAATCCTGCCGATTCAGAGCTGATGAAAATATTCCCCTCATTTATAAGGGAGTGAATTTGTTTTTTGAAGCTGCTTTCAGCTCTCAACCACCAGAATGAAGCAATAAAAACCTGGAAATTTATTTCACCACCAATATAAATGAGTTAAATCAGCTCCAACGTTCCATTACCCCAAACTGGATCATTTTAACTGAACCCAGAAGGCACATGTTGCTGTGAAACACTTCTAAAGCAGTGTACCTGAACCTCCGTTTGTCTGTGGAGCAACAGAGAAGAAAAGATGTAAAACATCCCTAACATCACGTCTCAGGAGGGATTCTCACCTTGCTGCTCTCGTCCCGATCCTCCCCTCCGTTAGCTTTGGTCTCTGCCTCGTCTTTTGTCTCCTCGGTCTTACAACCGCTGTCAGAATCAGGAGGAGAAAAAAGATTAACGGTTTAAAAGGGATTCTGTTCAGAATAAAAGACACAAAGATAAAAACAAAATCAGAAAACAAGCTGTTGATTCAGAGACAACAAAGTCTGTCAGCTTGAAGGAAACCAATGAAATGAGACGAGATAATTCCTGATCAGACGCTTGTGATGTGTAAAATACTCCCACAAGAATAGATTATATATTTAAAAAATGAAGCAGAGTGAGAGAAACCCAGAACAAAGCTGAGCTGAACATTAAACCATCAAGTTGTTTTAGATTTTTATTCCAGCTGTGAACGAGAATCAGAGTGTTTAAAAAAAAACACGCTCCATGTTTTAAAGCTCGTTCAGGGGGACAGTAAGTCGCAGCTGAGCAACGGACCAGCGTTAGCTCCGTGGATTTGCTGTGCGCCCAGTGACCTCTGGTTTAGGACCTATTGATCGGCACTGAAAGGAGTTTATCGGAATTTGCCGATCACACATTTTTCACAGAAATCGCCCGATTTTGATCGGTGGCCGATCGATCGGAACATCCCTACATTGCAGATGTTTATTTCTAGGGATGCTCGATATTGGTGTTTTTTACCGATATCCGATATTGTCTCAATCTTAATTTCCGATACCGATATAAACCAATACTGATATAAGCAGGGTAGCCCTCATTTAAAAAAAAGAAACACAGGATTTAATGCTAGGTGTGCAAAATAAATAAAAATATCTCTAAAACTATACATCAGATTTGTTATATTTTGACATTTTGGGAGAGAGGAGAAGTAGCCGAAAAACCGATACCGATATTTACCGATATTACATTTTAATGGCAATATCAAACATTAGGGATGTTCCGATACCACTTTTTTCAAAACCAATCCGATACCGATACTTAAATCTGAGTACTCGCCGATACCGAGTACCGATACCGATATTTCTACCACACACAAAAATGCAACAAATTGGAATACAGGTTTTATTTTTCTTCTCTGCTTTTTACAACAAATATCTGAGTTAGATGAAAAAATAAAATATATTAATAAAAATTATCACAAAACTAAAATATAAGGTTAAAAATAACCATTTTCTGTGATTTCGCAGTGAAATTTTTGCAGTTTTCCACATTTTAACCAAATAAAATGAACTATTTGGCACCATCTCCAGCTCTCAACCCACACTGTTCCTCTTTAGCTCAATAGCTCCCCCTAATGTTCAATATAGGAAACTACAACACAAGTCACAGACAGTGAAGCCACTGGTATCGGGCCGATACCAGTATCGGTGCATCCCTATCAAACATCCCTATTTATTTCCCATCGCTTTCTTGAAAGCTGATTCTTCACAGTTGAAGAGTGAAAAACAAAATCGAACAACAAAGATTTAAAACGTGTCTAGAAGCTTTTTGTTTGTTTCTGATATCGACTGGTTTTATCAAATGAGCTGACCTTCGAGTTTATGTCGACATTAATTAACTTGGTGAGATTTGAAATGGCTGTCAGCCTCTCCAGCCTTTCAAAAAGCTTTTTAAATACAATTAAAATGTTTATAATTTGTTCAATATGAAAATCATTTATTATAAAATCAATGCAGTTAAAGTTTTAACACTTTGGTGTTAGTTGGTTTACCAAACCCTCCCAGCAGGTTCAAACAAATGTTTAAAAATATATTCAGCTTCTCTTTTGACAAGCTTTCTCAATTCAAAATGTTAAGTGTGAAGTATTGAGCTTTTAAACTGTAGCTGCAGCTTCATTAATGCGAGCTAACATCCTGAGGCCCTTGTTGACAAGGTCCACCTGTGAAATCATGCATGAAGCTGTGAACTGCTATCTGACTGGGGATCAGATTCACAGCTTGGAACCTCCTCTGTTTAACCTCTTTTCACCAGGACAGCAAACTAATGACCTTAAGAAAACTCTCACTACAGTTTAAAAGCTTGGCAATGTGCCGTTTTAGCTCATTGGATGAGAAGCAAAACATTTTGATGAGTAAAGAAGTCCAGTGGTCTTCAATACTGGACGCCGGGGAACCTTCACAGCCTTTCCCCAAACCCTCCTCTCCATAATTACGTCTTAAGAGTCTATAACACCAAAAACAGAATCACAGCCTTAGAAAATCCAAATTGCGCCAACAGCTAGCTTTGGTCAAAAACCAGACATCCCAAAATAACCACTCCAGTAGCAATCCACAAGTTTAGGACCGACAATCGTTTAAAAAACTTAATAAATATCAGTTGTTTTCACCGTGAAGTTCTGCCTCAGCAGTCTAATCTCTTTAACTCCAGACATCTGCATCTTTTCATTCTTCACTCTCCTGATCCAAACCGTAGGGAAAACCCTGCAGAGTCGAGGAGTTTTCCTTTTCTCCTGCTACTGAGAACAACTTCAGGTGAAGAAAATGAATCAAAGCTTCAAAAACCTTCAAGACGATCAGAGCTCCTCGTTAAAGTGACTCTGTCTCGTCTTCATAGAGAAGGGAAACGTTCCCCATCCTGTGTTTTATTTGTTTCTGACAGTCGGTTGAAGATTCTTGTTGGGTTTTTTTTCCATAAAACCTTCAAGTTGAGTAAAACTACCTGTAAAATGACGTCTACAGGGATCACTTTGTCTGCTTTGGTGCAGAAGAACCCTCCGTCTTTCAGTTAACTGTCGTTAAAACGATGTTTTCATCAGAAATTTGCCCTTTCTATTTACATTTGTCTGTTTTTTACTGGCTCTCGGCTTGTGAAGGAGAAACGTAGGCTGGAAGGTGGCAGCTTCAACAAAAACAAACACCAGAGACGGCAGGATGCGTTTCATCACACCAGCTCCGCCTCCTGCTGCGAACGCGACGACCAGCAGGAGGAAGAAGTGACGACTGGGAGGAGCTGCTATAAACCCAAAGACTATTTACTGGGTTCCATTATTAAAACCTGTTTAAAATAACCGTTTTCATTGAGGAGCAGGTGACCTCAGGAAACTCGCGGAAAATAAAAGAAATCTGAGTTTAAATGCAGGAGGTGTTCAGAGCAAAAATATGGAAGAAACCCCCATCAGGGACAGCAACACATGTTCCTCTTCTCCACAGGTATCCAAAATGAGGCCTGCAGGCCCTCTGTGGCCCTCATAGCCAGGGTACAACCCCATTTGGACAAAGATCCTTGTTTCAGCCAGTAAAAACAGGCAGATGATTTAAAAATATATCTTTAGTGTGAAACTTTACTAATGCAAGACCAGGTAATCATTGTTTTTTAAAACAATTTTAGAAAAAATGCTAATCCGTGTGTTTTTAAACCATAATTCCATGGTAAAATCAATTTAAACCAAATAATATTAATTTATCATTTATTCATCCCTTTTAGGGAAATTCATCTCTGCTTTTGACCGATCCTCGTCACTGCTTCGGGAGCAGTGGGCTGCCATCTTGGATGGCGCCTGTGAGGTAGTTGGGGGTTCGGTATCTCGCCCAGGGATGCTTCAACACGTGTCTGAGCCGGGATTTGAGCACAGGTCTCCCACGATGGGCAGCTTCTCGTCCCCTCGCCACAATCACGTGGTTTCAGACTCGATCGGAATCAGACTGGAGTCTGGAGGTCTGGACCGGAGGTATTATAAAGTTGATGACAACAACATTGTAGAAGTATCGTATCAGGACTCTGTATCAGTGGATGCTCAAAATCAAACGACTCGGATTCGAGGGCAAAAAAACCTGATGGGGACATCCCTAAAAATTAGATTTTCTAGTAGTGATGTGTGTTCTGTTCACAGGTTAACATGACGTCCTGTGGTTTTAATAAAACTTGTGACATGTTTTATTCCAAATAAAGAAAGATTACAGCAACATAAACATGAATGACATCACAGGTACCTGTCAGTCAGCTCAGTAGGCCCCTCCCCTCCTCCCTGTTCAGCAGACAGAGCTGTGACGTCTGGCATCCCAACTCTTTCCAGGAAACACAAGTCTGGATCTGCGCGCATGGCGTTGTACCGCTCGTATCCTTTTCAGTGACAGACACAAAGGGACAGGAACAGTTACAATAAACAAAACCCCACACATGTTCCTGATTCTACATGTTTTCAGAAAATAAACCACTAACCTGAAAGAAGGACTTTGCTAATTACCCTCAAAGTAAAAGCAAACATTAGTGGTTCGTATGTTTTAGGCTCAGTGAATGAAGCATGAGGCTGAAATAATGAGGGAAGAGCTCAGAGGTTTTGGGTTGATCCATAGATGTAAACATGGGGGGTTGTTATTTAGTTTGACCTGAAGGTTAAATATAATTTCAGAACAATAATAGCTCACTTAATGAGAAGTTTTAAAAAAGAAACCAACAAGGTTAGTATTCTGTGTTATTAGGTCATAATGAAACCTCACGATAGAAAAAAGACCTACAAACAGTAAACTTCTGACTGTGTTAGTCACAGGCCTGTACTGTGTGTGTGTGTGTGTGTGTGTGTGCGTGCGTGCGTGTGTGTGTGTTTTCAGGTTTGTGGTGCTAATTGGAAACTGGAGGCAGCTGACCGGTTCTACCACCTAAAGCTCATAAAATCCACCTCTACCTGAAACCTGGAAGATTTGTTTTGCCCTCTTAGTTTGGAGAGGCTCATCCCGGACGAGCCCCCAAACCAAAACGAAATAGTTAGTGAGCTCCATATCTCGGCCACACCCCCTATTTGTTATGACCTGACTCTAAAACCATAATAAATGAGGATGGGACATGCAGGGAATTGCTTAAAAGATATATTTTTATAAAAGCTAACTAAAAAAAACAAACAATCAAACCCCTAAGGCTGTCTGGGGAGACTGAGAGGGCACTAAAGGCTCCTCCAGCTCCAGGTGGATTTTATACGCTCTGATGTTTCTGGCCAGCTGCCTCCAGTTACCAATTAGCACCACAAACTGGGGAACCTGAAAACAAACAGGGACACACACACACACTGTAAAAACTGGCACCGACTGTAAACCAAGGTGAGTTCTCACCGTGTTTGTGGACTCCGATGAGGAGAGACTTGTCGGCTTCTGCATCCCACCACGTCACTGGAATCTCAATGTAGTCGATGTCTGGCATCGGTACCTCCAGTTTACTGTCGACACACAAAGACACACAAACAAGCTGTCAGGGTCAGTTTATTCTGAAAAACACAAGAATGACTTTTACTGAGCGTTACTATATCTACTTTAGACTAAATCTGACAAATTACTGACTGAATCCGTCTCTTTTTATTATTTTTTCAAAGACTGTCTTGAGATTTTGTTGTCAGACTGCTGAAATCATCTGTCATGTTGTCTGCTGCGTACCTGGCAGGTATTCCCTCCAGAGCCTGATTGGCAGCTTCACCCAAAACCTCCACCTTCAGGTAGTACAACATCCGGACTCTCAGAAGAACCCTGTGAGGAGAAAACACACAGGAGCAGGTTTTACATCACCTCTACCTTCAGCTGAAGATCAGCAGCTTCAGGAGATCGGAGACGATGTTAAACTCTGACGTCGACTGAGAGGAAACCTTAAAGACCCGATACACCAACGTAGTATTTGTGTCACATCAGAATCCACCGTGCAGCTCCTGGTTTACTATGAAATCACAGCTATTAGGCAAGTAAAATGCTTTTTGATATATTTAGATCAAATTTTGAAATGTAAGTAACTTTCTGTAAAAGTTTTGTTTACAGAAAACGAACATTGATCTTATCCTGTCTTTATGAAACCTTTTTGGGAGTTTGCTGAATCTGTTGAGTTCATTTCACAAATCTTCTACATTTTATTGTCTCTGTATTTTAAAGCTGCTATTTGGTTTAAGGTTTTTGAATTTGGGGGTCTCTTTATCCCTAACGAGCCGTTTATCCATCTCTGTCCTTACTACAGTTTTATGTTGGTCCTCCAATAACCAAAAACTGTAGGAAGGGAAAAACTGTTACTGTAATTAAAATGTATTAACCTCTGCTGCCAAAAAGCAAACTTTATTCAAGATGGCACCACATCTAATCAACATTAGCAAACATAAAAATAGCTCTTAGTCATTTCTACAGGTATTGAGATCAAATTTAGCCCCCACAGCTACTCAACGTTAGAAAACATAAAAATGGCTTCAACTAAACTTTATCTTAAAGAGAAGTAATTCTGTTTTCTGTGTACCAGAAATAAAAACTAGATTTTGTGTAAAGAAACATGATTTAAAGTCAAACTTTACCTCTGAGTTTGGTAAACTTGTGTTTCTACTGCTCTGTGGTGCTATTAAAAGTGTTAATGACTTGATTTAAATGAATTGTTTCCCATGACATTTGTTCTGTATCAAAGAAGATCAGACAGTCAGGGTTCCCGCGGGGCCTTAAAAAGTCTTAAAAGTATTGAATTTGTGAATTTGGACATTTACAAAGACTTGAAAAAGTCTTGAATTTTGATATCTGGGTCTTAAAATGTGTGCTGTATGTAGGGCTGGGTACCTAAACTTAGTACAGAAAAAATATATTTTTTGGTACTAAGTTTAGGTACTTTTACAATAAAATGTCCCTATATTGTAAATGCCCCGCTCTGACCGCGTACACACAGGCTGAGTGACACAGCTCCTCTCCTCTCAACAGTTACGGCAAAAAATAAACATAAAAAAGGCGGACCCGAGTTCTCTGGTGCTTCAACAAAACACAGGAGGTGTGTGAGGGAGAGGATGGCGTGGGTCGAGAATCGGGATGCTCCAGTTTGGTCTGCCTCCGCGAGTCGCGACCCGGGTCCGGATCAGCGGAGGGAGGCGAGGCGAGGCTTTCCTCTCTTGTTTAAACACTCGTTGGTACCGGCTGGACCGTCAGAATAAAAGATCAGACCTGAACACCGTGTTTGGTCACCGTAAGCCCGCAGCACTGATCTCACCTGCTGAGGCAGCAGCGTCGGCGCTGCAACCGACCTCCTCAGGCAGCACGCTGAACACATGCGCTGTATTTTTGTTTTAAGCATGTGAAATTGCATTTTAAAAATCCGCGAGGCCACGAGACGTACTCATTTTATTTAGGATTTAGATTTAGCGTTCACTTTTTGTCAGCAAGGATCATTCAGTTCTTCCTGTGCCCCCATCCTGGCACCTCCAGAGTAACACTAGTTTCTGGTCGACCTGAATCCGTGTACTCCTTATTAGCAAAAAGGGAATAACGAAATAATGAAAACGGATCCGTTTTCCCGTATTTCCGATTTTGTTTTTCCATGAAAAAAACAAATAACGGTTAAATCCGGTTATTCAGTTTCCGTTTCAGAAACGAAAAAGCGAAAGATTGTAAGACAGCGTCAGTTAACAGAAAGTTCCTGAAGTAAGAGATAAATAAATAATATTAAATGCATAAATATGCCATAAAATGGTGATTTTTTGTTTAATTGTATCGTTAAAGCAGTAGCATCGACAAATCTTTCCCGGTACCCAGCCCTAGCTGTATGTCACTTCTCCGTATCTCATTTCACCTCAAAGGCTTCATCTGTCAACCACGATAATTCTGATTAAATAACTTGTCATACTTTGCACATTCCACATTTCTTTAAAAAACAAAAAGAACATATGTTTAAGAATTTGTATTTTTCCTTGTCGGTAGGTCTGTGAAATGGGTATTAAATTTTTATATAAGTGGTCCTAAAAAAGACTTGAATTTGACTAGAAGAAACCTGTAGGAACCCTGAGAGTAAACAAAGACAAAATCAACTTTCAGGTAAATACATTTTGAGGGTTTTTCCTCACAGAACACAATAAAGATGTTTATGAGCTTCTGAACTGACTTGTTGCAGTGCTGTTTGAGGTGTTTCTTGTAGCTCTCGTCCTGCAGCACCACCTCAGGGTTGCAGTGGACCAGCCAATCAGCGTTCTTCACTTCGGGAATATTCAGCTGATTCTTCAGCTTCTTCCCTTTCCTGCCTCGAGGAACCGGAGCAGACAAACCTGCAGAAGACAGGAGTTAGGGCAGGAGGCGTTGTTTGGTATCAGCTTGTGATTAAAGACGGTAAATTAAAGTCGGAGCTGTTAGTGAAACACTAACCGGAGTGATTGAGCAGCGCCTGGTCCTGGCCTTCCTTAGAGGGTGAGATCAGGTCCCAGATGAAACTCTTGATCTTGTCATCACCTTTGTAGTGTTTCAGGCAGTAAACCAGCAGAGCCCTAAACAACAACATTTACTGGCGTCATCCCAGCTGTGTCTGGTGACATGTTTTACCCTGTGAACTAAATCCACATCAATGGAGATCTCAGATTTCTCTCTTACCTACAGATCACCTCCATGTCTCTTTCTGCGAGGTGCCATTTAAACCGGCCGTGGTTTAGGATGTCCTTCCACCGACCCCAACTGGATTTGATTAAAATTAAGAAAGAAATGTACAGTATAAATTAAATAAGGTTAATTAAAACGAGTGTTCACACAAATCTTACATAAGAACTGGACACAGCTCACTCCTCCTAACGCCATCGTTAGAGTAAATCAGATTTTATGATTTCTAGGTGTGGAAAAACAGCCCACAAAAATGGTACGCTTAATTCTCTAGTCAGGAAATAAAACAACTTATTTTTGTTTTCGAGGGAAATATTAACAATCTGCAGTTGATAGCAGATTAAAAATAAATTCACAGAGGCATCATGGGGGTCTGGAATGCTCTGAGTTGAGTTACCGCGAGTCAGAAAGTGATAAAAATATGGCACAACTTTGGGAGGAGATTAAATCTGTTGGAGAACAAATTGTGAATAAAACCAGAGAAAACTGTAAAAAACTAGAGAGGTATTTAAAGGGATATTCCACCAGAAAATGATTTTGTCTGTTTGTCGTCATATTCCTCATAGTTAGATCAGTAGGCAAAAACTATTAGTAATCAGTCCAGCTGTTATCCTGATCCAGCAGTACTCCTTTAGCTTTAGCTTAGCGTAAAACACTGTAAGTGAATGGTAACAACTAGCATTGTGAGAAAATAGTCCTTAAAACTCACTCAGTAGTGATACTAATGATACTAATTATGTTTAGTGACCTCAGTAAACATATCGACTACAAGTGAAAATAGAAAGTAACACGAAGGAATTACAGGTACTATTTAGACTCGGGACTACTTTATGACAAAGAACAGCTGCAGGGTTTATGCAGGATTCTTGAAGTTAAATTCAAAACCTTTTCAAGACTTTTTCAAGACCGTCTCAATATTTTTTAATACCTCACCGCCATTCTGGTTATGTGGCAGCGTTCACCAAGATTCTCTTCCATCTTAACATTTTGGTGCGTTCGTAATCCTCACCGGGAACACCAGAGCGTACATTGTGCTTTTAAACTTCTGCACCGCCCGCCCTGGTGCTCTGAGAGAAGGATTACTAACGCACCCTTTGTTTCCCGTTCTTTTTTAAAGAAAAATGACGAAATTCACACGATTACAATGTTTTGGGGACTCAAACTGTTGGATATCAAATTCAGATTTTTTCGTTCCAAAATGTAAGACTTTATAAAGCCGTGATCAGACTTTTTAATACTTTATAAGGGTCTTGAATTTCCCAAAATTGATTTATCACCTTTTAATACTTTTCAAGACTCCGCGGATACCCTGAGCTTTAAGCCTCCGCTGAAAGGTGCAAGGACATGACGCAGCGTCTCCAAGGAGACATAGTTCCGTAAACACGTATCCGAATACAAACCTTACAGATGATGAAAAATAACACAAAGTCAGGAGCTGCACAGAGATTATCTTCAAAAATCGTTACCAGGTTTAGCCTAGTAGCCAGTATTTGTACTTACGGACGTAGGCGTCTTTGAGGTTACCAAGTTTGTGTGTAACATTTAAAAAGAGCATTATTTATTATTTTTGCTTTGGTTGCGTCCGTTGACTTCAACCAAACATTGTTAATAATTAAGAAATAAATTTATAGGGAGACGAATAAATCGCTCTTGAAAAACAAGCGGCGATGGGCTCAGCCATCAGATAGTCGATAGATTCGTCTCATCGCTCAACCCTCATACACAGAAAACAGATTTTCTTTCCTTGATAATGCGTCTTTTTTAAGCTTGTCTGTAAACTTTTAACTGTGCCTTCCAAGAAACACAAACTAACTTCAGAACTCCTGCTGGCACCAGAAAGAATAGATTGATCAAGTCCAAACATTTAAAAAACGTTTACCATCCTACCCAAAGATCAGAAGATTCTTTTCGACCCTGAAACACTCGGCTCGAAGGTACCGCCTGGTGCGATCGCCCAGACGACGGGTCCTGCAGGGCCTCTCCTCCGAATCGCTGTCCAGCTCCGAGAACTCCATCAGCTCATCGTCCTCGAAGGAGTTGTAGTGACGAGTCTGTTTCCTCACACGAGGAGTGTCGATCACTAGGGACTCCTGATCCCAGAGGCACAAAGAGTTTGGATAAAAAAAGAAATATATCAGCCTTTTTAAACAGTAAAAACATCATAATTCTCTTCTTTAGCGAAGATGTTTCAGATATTCTTCAAACGCTGCCCTACAATTCACTTCCAAGATCAATTCAACTTCTTTTATTCACTTTTATTACTCAAATCCACTATTTCCACCCCAACAGGCTTTTAACAAATGTTTATTTTTTATTATGTCTAATCCAACAATCTGCAACCTTCATAACACCTCTCCTAATAAAAGTGATCTGTATAGAAACAAAATGTTCCAATGTGATGTTTATTTCAGGTTTTAAGTGTTAAGAAACATAATAAATGAATAAACTTTAAAAGTTCTGTAGAAGGAAGTTCAACTTTTTATCTGCAGAACTATTTCAGCTTTTTCCAAATTTGTAAAAAATGAGAAAAAAGTTTACAGTAGACATGATTAAAGCATTAAATCACGCCTTTATGTCCATTCAAACATAATTTAAAAAATACATATTTTTCTTTATTCATGAGTTAAATAAAAAAGTACGAGGTTTTTAATATATGAAACTCTTTAGTTCTGCTTTTATTTTTATATGAACATTTCTTTAAGGTTATATTTTATGCCTTAAAATTTGATATAGTCCAATAAATGTGCAAACGAGCTGTTTTATTTTTATGATTCTGGTACTGAAGGTATAAAGAGAAACCTCCTAGGTTTTTAAATGTAATTCTGCTGTAAAACTTATTGCAAAATCCTGGATGGAAAACTGCAAAAACCAGTTCATTTTGGGTCAAAGCTACAAGGAATCTGATGAGCCACATGTTAGGGTTGGGCGATGTCTAACTTTTTTCCAATCGTCCATCGTCAGTCCAAAAATCGACGATGGGCGATTTATTCGCGCAGGCGACATGTTGACATATTTGCAGGCGGAGCAATGTAAACACACACTAATGGATTTGCCAAATTAGAACTCAGAAGTCCCAAAATTGAGGGAATAGTTGTAAAAAACAAGCTGTTTGGGGCTTCTTTGGCTTTAAACAGACGTCTAGTGGCAGCAAAGAGCTCCGACATCGAGTGTTTACCCTTCTGCTGTGTGCTAACTAAGCTAACACAGAACTAGCAGCTAGCTGCTGCTGCTCCGTCACCAAAATCGCTCAAAAAGACTTCAAACTGCAGCGGAGATTTATTTTATGGAAGCGACATTCACTGAAGGGGTTTTTATTCGTATTTCAGTTTTAGTTTCATGTTGTTTTTGTCGTTTATCAGACTTAGCTGAAGACAGCTGAACACCAGATCGGTGTTATGACTCGCTAAATATTCCTAGCACCGGTAGCCGACGCGTAAACACGGTTTAACTGGAACAAAGCCAGTCTCTGATGGTTTCCTCCCCACCACACCATAGATATTATTTAGATACATTTATTTTCTTAACACAAGCTGCTGCCGTTCTCTGTCTGTCTGCTACGGACTGAGGAAACACCGCTGCTCCGCCAGCTCTCGGGGGAGGAGGAGGAAAAAGGAGCTGCTGCTTGCAGCTGGGAGGAGTTTGCGTGTAACGTTTAAAAAGAGCATTATTTATTATTTTTACGTGGGCTGCGTCCTTTGACTTCAACCAAACGTTGTTAACAATTAAGACATTATTTTATAGTGGGACAAATAAATCGTTCTTGAAAAACGTGAGGCGATTGGCTGAGCCCATCGCCGATGGTCGATACATTCGTCTGATCGCCCAACCCTACCACATGTGGCTCCAGAACCACAGCTTGAAGACCCCTGGTCTAGTCTCTTCATCTGCCATCAGTACCTTCTCGGATCTGGAGTCTATCTCCACTTCAGCAATCTTGGCCCATTTCTGCCAGAAGTTTGGGTCGTCCAGTGAAATGTCAGTTCTGTTACCAGATGAGACGAAACTGGCCTAAAAGAGATCAAAAATAAGTGACTCAGACTGATGTAAACTGTGACGGATTCCTGAGCTTTGAAGTCGTCTCTGGAGGTCTACCTTTGCGAACGTGGAGCCCTTCCCTTCAGACTGGATGGTGATGGTCTGAGTCCGTCTCTGAAGAATCTGATCGATGTCCTCCTCACAGAACTTGGAGCCTTCGTCCTCTTCATCCATCAGTGCTCCGTACGCTCCTTTCTTCAGCAAATCCTCCACTTCTAGTTTAGAAAGCTGCTGCACCTGCAGCCACAGACACACAGGACGAAAATTAGAGCTCACCTCCTGATTCATGAAGACTTTCTGAGCCATAGCAGCTGATTCCATTAACACAGAAACAATTCAAATCAAAGAGCCTCAGCTCTGTACAGTCAGTCAGGTTTTTCACCCCGTTCAGGCTTCCTTTGCGGTTGATGTCTTGGAGGACGGCTTTGTCCAAACCCAGCTTCAGACTGGCCTTGTCAAACATCTCCCTCTCATAGGAGTTCCTGGTGATCAACCTGTAGACCTTCACCGCTTTGCTCTGACCGATCCGATGGCAGCGAGCCTGAGCCTGAAGCAGGACAAACAGACCTCATGCTGTTACAAGTTCAGTCACTTTGACTAAAGCTGCTAACGTCTCCTACATGAAGTTTACAGGAAAATATGTTTTAAATTACTTTCAGGATATAAGATCATATTGCTAAGCTTTTCTAATATTCTTGCAGTTTGTTCAAATTAATTTACCCATTTAGAAACTAAGCTGCTTCATCGGTTTGTTTTCTGACAGTTATCTATCCAGGAGGGAAACCCACATCTCCTTCTCCCCAGCTCCTCCCACAGCGTTCAGAGGCCAGAGAGGACACAGACACCCTCCAAAGACTTCTGGGTCTGCTGTCAGAGCCCCAAAATACATTTTTTAAATGCATTTAATCAGGACGGCACACAACAATCAACACTCGATGTAAATATGCCAAAATTAGCAGAGCAGCTCCATTCTTGTAGCATAGAGCAGGTACTTAACATTTCACACTGAATTTTTCAAAACAATAAATAAAAGACTCAACAGCTGTTTTATATGAAACTAAGTCCCAGTTCCTGACAGGAGCTGTAATTTACTCCATGAGCCTCTATAGTAGGCCTGGACGATATAGAAAAAAAGCCTATCGATAAAAAAAAAAAATCATATTGATCGATAATTGATATTATTGAAAATATTAAAACATGTAGAAAATATATTATAAGTGCAGCCCTGATCGTTTTATGTTCTTCCTTAATTAATTAATTTGAAGAAACATAAAACAAAGAACATAAAAATTGAATTTATTTTAATCTTTTATTCAAACATTTTAATCAAACTGAGGTCTGGTCGTCCTGAATAATTAGGTTCATTGATCCGGATGAGTCGACAGCAGAGAGAGAGGGAGAACTTGTGTCATAAATATAAAAAACAATCATTTTGAATTTTTTCTGACTAAAAAAATAAGGTTTGATAAGTTTAGACGCAGGAAAAGTGTTGATGGCTCATGAAATGCAGCGGCCAGCGTGAGGCGCAGGACCCCCTCCCTCCTTTCCTCCCTCTCATCTGACGCTGAAGCCTGGTGCTGGTTTATTATTTTGGGACATGATTGACAAATTAACAACTCGGGACAGGTTTGTCTGAATCTTACACGTGTCGGTGCGTCCTGAGTCCAACCTTCAAGTGCTTCGAGTCATTTCAGGGTTGTAGCGTTTATCAGAAGCAAGTAATCCCAGTTTGGTTCGCTTAGTGCTGCAGACGGAGGATTTCTCCTCCTCTAACGTGGAGGCGAGACGCAGCTGGTCCTGCCGCTTTCAGCAGCTCAGACCAGTTGTTACCAGACTTGGTTTTTATCTTTTCTCTGCTAATTTTGCAAACGACCGTTGTTTGGTTTTTGTCGGAAATTTGCGGTTGAACTACTGAACAGGGAGGATTAGAGATTTAGGGGTGCTCAGCACCCAGAGAGCTGCCCAGCCAGGCGAGTTAAATTTCACAGTTTTTCAAATTTTAACACAATTTCAAATCAGATGTTTAGTTTATTTAACTGCTGAGCCATAGCAAAAGTGAAATGGATGTGAATAAATAAATAATTTATATTAATATTTAATCAATTATTTATCTTCTTAAGGAAAAATAATAATGTTATCTGCTGCCCAGACTGGGCTTTGAACCTCCTCCTCCTGTGTGAAAGACTCAAATTTTAGCACTGCACCACAGATCCAGTTCATCCACAACTTGCTTTTTGTCCTCTGTAACTTATTTCTTCTCCTCGGGTCCAATGTAACCGTGGAGTAGAAATAATCATAATAACAACATACTAACCTGACAGAGCAACTTCTCTTATTTCAAAAACCGTTTGAACAATTTTTTACAGCACAAATCACTGCGGAGAGCAGAAATGCTTCAAAGAGGAAGCGT